>CM029127.1:8326609-8699109 GCA_016859345.1 Istiophorus platypterus
ACTTTTCTCCCCAGACATAAGTTTGCTCATTGTGACCTAAAAGTTTTATCTTAACTTCATCAGTCCACATAACTTTTTTCAAAATGCATCAGGCTTGTTTCGATGTTCCTTTACAAACTTCTGAAGATGAATTTTCTGATAACAAAGGAAAGGTTTTTTTTCTGATGACTCTTACATTAAGGTCATATTTGTGCAGGTGTTGCTGCACAGTAGAACATTGCATCACCACTCCAGAGTCTGCTAAACCTTCCTGAAGGCCTTTTAAAGTCTAACAGGGGTTTTGATTTCCCTTTCTAGCAATCCTACATACAGTTCTCTGTAAAAGTTTTCTCAGCCTTCCAGAACTCAGCTTGACCTCCATTGTTTCGGTTACCTGTTATTCCTTAAACACGTTACAAACTGAGAAAATGGCTACCCGAAAAAACCTTGCTAACTTCTTTTAGCCTTCTCCTGGGCAATTCTTGATATGCCATATAATACGATGGCTCTGAGATTTCAGTCTTTTATTTTTTTAATACATTTTCAAAAATGTTTGTGTAGCTCGATGGCCAAAAATGACAATTTTATCTATTTAAACACAGCACAATAAAATGTGTGTCTCCAACAGTTTACACTTCAAAAGAAGAGGTTAAATAAGAGCAGACGATGCAACACTTTTGCTTGTAGGGCTGAAGTTACCTTTACTTCAGGCCTCCCAGCGCAACTACTGATGGAAATTCTATTTAAACCATCCAACTGGTTTTTCAATTAAATTTACCATCGTAAATGCAGGTGTGATCAGGCCTCAAAATCATAGTGAGACTCCAGAAAATCTCTGTTGCTAGTTGGCAGGTTTTGTTTCCTTTGAACGGAGTCAGGCCAGCTGTTTCTCCTGCTTCCAATTTTTGTGCTGAACTAAAATAAAAAGCTACTAGCGAATGCTTCCTATTTACTGTACCGACATAAGGCTGGTATTGATCTTCTCGTCTAACTCTCAGCAAGAAAGTAAATAAGTGTATTTTCCAAAATGTCAAGCCTTTTCTTTAAATATGAAGGTTTCACCAGATCGTAGGTGCAGTGCTTAAAAACTCTGATAGGTTCCCACCTGGCTGAGAGACAGTGTTTTACATGCAGAGGCTACAACCACACACATATTTACAGACATAATAGTAAGTATACAGGCATGAAGAAAGATGGATTTACAGTTGAATGGTTCACCGAATCTATCTGGCTAAGAATAGAGCATTGAGCATGGAGAAGTCGATGGGCGAGATTGAGAAAACATGATAGACACTCCGAGTTGAAGTGAGAGCAAAAGAAATTGAGATGAAGGGCGGAGAGATAAAGGAGAGGGAAAATTAAGATGTCAGTGAGCCGGGGGCAACACACAGAGGGTGATGAGGGAGTATGGCAAATGCTGAGATAAGGACCAGAGAGGGGGAAAAAAAACAGTGATTGCCGGTCAGCTTAGCTGGTGTTTTAGCCTGTAAGAGCACCGGTGGGGAAGAGAAAGCTTTCGGAGACATCAGTAGGGTTTCAGGAGAGCCAGTGACTCAATACATGTCAAAAGAAAATGAGTTGGCAGAGAAGGAGCTGAGGTGAGGGACACAACAGAGCAGCAGTCTCACCTGAAATAGCAGCTCAGAAGACACAAGGAGGATTTTTTGATTAGTCATAGTGGATATGAATAGCTATCGTGTGTAGTCACCCCTCAAAACAGCTATTATTATGAAAGGGCAGTTCAAGTGCTACTATAGTTCATATGCTGCAGAGATTCAACAGCTCCCATTGTTACTGTTCTAACAATTCATAGCTTTTTTTATCCACTCATGCTCATTTTGGTCATAAGTTTTTCTGAGCTGTCTTGATATGTAAGAATTTCTCTTTAGGGGTGAGTTTTCCCTCGAAGGATCTCATCACCTTAAGCTTTCCAAAATGTCTCTGCCAAAATTCCTTAAGTGTGTTTCCTAGCTGCTACTCGGAAACAGAGCTAGAAGTAGGGCATGAGTGAGTCACCCCGAAAACACCCCGAGTACTAAAATGCCAGGCCTTTTCTACGGGCAACTTTAACACAGTATGAAACACATGTAGAGGCTGACTGTTTTTAATGGTGGACATGCTAATTCATGACCTTTAAATCCATCATTGTCGGGTTTCTTACCACTGCCAAAACAGAGCTAATGACTTTTTTGATTATCAGTAGAACTGCAACCTACATTCAAACATACATAACAGGATACACTATGGCCGTTATAGTGAGGAATAAGTACAAGATGCTGGCATTAGAAACCTTTTTGGAAAAAGACTTTCAGAAATAGTATACAAATAAATCCAAACAAACAAGGGAGACATCGTTATACACATTATGAAATGTAGCTCTGTTTGGAGAATTGCGTTTGGGTTGGTGGTGGACTGTGTCTAGAACTGATAACCCAGGACTTTTGACTTATTCTGGGATAGAAACAGACACTACATAGCTATCTTCCCTCTGCATCACATCAGCCTGTCCTGCAGAGCTATCTCGGTGCAGGGGAACACAATGTTCCCATTGCAAGTATACAGGAGACTAAAAAGACTTTTTTACATTCACTGTAGTACAACTGAGTAGTAGTTACAGGAGCTGCAATTTAATGTTATCTAACAAAACACCACTGTCATACATGTTAATGTCAGCTTTATCCAAAATGTGCTCTAATACAGAATAACACCGAGTAAATATCAGAATGTTAACTTTTAAGGTAACAATTACCGCTAGCTAGAAATTGTGGCTTCAGTTTGCTCGGAGAAAGTTCACTAACAAACAGAAGGCTAAAGGGAGAACAGCCCTTCACGTAACTGAGGCGCTGGTTGAGAACGGTCATTCATCCGTCTCCGTCTCTGTCTCTGTTACTGGCCAGCTAACATTAGCTCCCATGCAGAGGCAGGAATGAAGTAGAATCCCCACAACCTCCAAGCTTCAAGATAATATCTCTTCAACAAACAGAGCTCAGATCAGGGTCCAGTCTTTTTCCACCCGTTTCCTTGGTATGATCTTTAGATTTTCTTTGAGATCTAGCAAAGCAATCTGCATCAAAACACGCCAATAAAGTGTTTGTGTTAACTGGATTTACTCATGTAACACACTATGGGACTTTCGTGCTCCAGTGCAGCAAATTTAACAGCCATCGTGTACATAACTTGTAACCTTAAAACAACCTTTTTTTTTAATTTTACACAACATGCAACCCCAAAATGAACCACTTACTTCAAGTAACCACTAGATACACAGAGGCTCAGATATACTTTTAGTGAAAAAAGGTATAAATGTAAAAATCAATGCCAGGATTTAAAGAATCAATATTAGATCATTTAAAAAATCATGATTAATCTGAAAATCAATTTTTTTTAATCAAGTCCTAGTTTGGAGTTGCTGCAGTTGTAAAAGCCACATAGCTTTGATAAATTTGCTCCACACAGAGACACAAAGCTTACAAGGGTTCATTTATGCATTACAAAGCAACAAAACAAAATTTTTGGCTCAGTTCCGTAGTTTGTCACAGAACTTTTATAGCTTTTTATATCAAGGCAAATGAAAAAGAAACACCTGGGCTATTTAATTGAAAGAAAAGGGTTTATTAACATAACTGGCAATGATGAAAAGCCCCCTCACATATCTTCTCTCCCAGGTTGGGGCTAGAGTTACTGTCAGCCAACTCAATTCGTCTGACATTAGTACAAAACAGAAATGTGGTTGCTACTGGTCTCATAGCAAAGTTGGAAATATTTTAATAAGCAAACTAACAAGTATTCTACCCCTGTGTCAAACAGTCTTTCTTCTCTGTGTCTGTTTCTTTTTTTATGTCTCTGGTTTACTTTCAGCAATATCTGAGGCACCACAGACATAAACATGCAAAAATAAGAACAATTCATATAAAGAATTCTTAAAGGAGTTGAAAAGGTTGAGAAAAGAAGAGAATGGGTGTTGAGTGGGCTGACAGAGCCAAATGGAGCAGAAAAGAGTGAGGTGATTGAGTGTGAATGTGCACCAGCCACACACACACACACACACACACACACACACACACACACACACACACACACACACACACACACACACACACACACACACACACACACACACACACACACTCACACACACACACACACACACTCACACACACACACACACACACAAACACACATACTGTATATATAAGCTGGGAACTCAGGGGGCTTGGAGCTGAAGCCTTTCACTGGGACGCTCACCAAAACCACACAAAAAACAGACACACATCCACGCCTGGTTTACTTTAATCTAACTCTCGTGGTGCACTGCATCTCATCAGTGGCCCTTGTTCATCTAGGAGCCACGTCCCTCCATGCAGACCGACAGTTTACTGGGAGCCGCTCTGCTAGCTCTGATTTCACAGTCGTGGATAAACCTGCTCAGGAGATAAGACCATGTTGAGCAGAGGAGTGACTCACCCATTAAACCCGGGAAACCATTTGTGTGTGTCCTTCTTTTTGTGTATGTGTGTGTATGTGTGTGTGTGTGTGTGTATCGTGTGTGTGCTTTCTCCTCACCGGTACTAATAATAGCAGGTAATAAATAGAACACAGACAGAACCAAAATGCCATCCCCAACCCTCGCCTGTTACGAAACCTAGAATAATGAGACGATGACGGTGGGATTCGACGCTATGAATGGAATAAGATGAGGGGAACTGAGAAAAACATACATTATGTCTATATGTCTAAAGATAAGATCTAAACTTGGAACAACACCAGTTGTGCTGTATATTGCTACCACCTGAAAGAACTTATCTAACTTTGTTAGTGTTTGTGTTTATAAGGTTTCTTCTTTCAATTACATCTCTAGTCTGTGACGTCTCTAATGTCGACACCTCTATACACACAGTAGTATGAATGACAGAAACAGGAGAGCTGGATATTAATCGGAACTAGAGATCTCACAATATTTTGTGGCACTATGAAATGCTATAAAAACTGCATTTGAGTTGCAAAATGGACTGTCGATGTAAAATAAATCTGAAGAGTTATGACTCTGCAATGTTACATTTTTTTTTTTCTTGGAAACACCAGAAGGCAGAATTAAATGGCATCCAATAACACTTAGAACTGTCAGAGGTCTCAGCTGCTGTCTGAAAATGTTGACAAGGCTACAGTCTTTAAAATGGCTGTGTCCTGTTTTAGACATAACATCAGTCACTCAATTCAGACATTTACTCTATTCTTTTTGTTTTCTGCACTAAAACCCATTTTGGACATTGATAATTAGTTTTCATTTTAGTGGTTAGTTCGCCATGGTGAGGAAACTTGTGTGTCTGAAAGACCCTGAGAGCTATACCTTTGGAAGCTTTTGCTCCCAGCAGGTTTGAGCAGGATTATTCTCAGGTAAAGGGCCCTGTCGGAAGACAGAACGTCGGCCCTCGAGGTTTGGGGGATAGGCATGGCACTAACAAGAATCTACTGATGCAACAAAACCCCATCAGTAGATTCTTCTCACGTCTCAAATGTATAACCATCCCTGGTGAAAGCCTGCTGGAAGCCAAGGGTTCACAAAGAATCTACTTAGGCAAAAAAAATGATTCACCTCGGAAAACTGAACATCTGGAAAACAGCATATGTTGTCGTTAAGATCAGGAAATACCCCCTTGATATACCCAGGTATAAGTGAATGCTGATGGATCGGTTCATTTATTTGGAGCATGAAAACGGAATACACCGTTTAGCCATTACAGTGTGAGGAGAAAAAGTCAAGACCATCCTGGGATGGGAAGCAGCGGGCAAAAGAATTATCAGGGACGACTCCGCTGGCTGGGCCACGCACTTGAAATGCCGGATGACTGCATTCCAACGTTTGCTCTGAGAGGGACATTCCCAAGCAAAGGAAAACCTGGAAGACCAGAAATGACCTGGTGCAGAACTATGACAGACGAGTTAGCTAAAATGAAATTAATTTGGGAGTGTAAACCAGTTTCTCAGGATAGCGAACAAAGGCGGGAGCTAACTGTGGTCTTTACTAAACAGAGCACAAAGAAGATGCCATAAGCAATGGTTGGTTTTCATTTTATCTCTGTTACAATTATTGTATCAAACCATAAACCCTGTGGTTTCTATCATACCAAAACTGTGAGCTAATTGTGTTGTTACACCCTTAATAATGACTAATGATGTAAAAGTTAAGAGCACTGGACAGTAATCAAGCCAAAGTTATAAAAAGTTCTGAGCCCACTAAGAACCTCAGATGAGAGAGGCTATTTTCAAATAGTTTTAACACCTCTGGTCTCCAAGGGACACAACATTAGCCATTTTTTACAGTTTGGAAATGGGGTTATTTTGAAAATAACATGCAATTGCTGCTTAGACACGTCTACAAAAACACTACTTTGCTTGCCTAAGGGCTTACCAGGACAGATCATGCTGATAGTTGGAAGTTGAGGAGATCCAATTCACAAAATGGAGCATGGCTAGAATATACTATGCAGAAACCCTGGCACAATAACCACACCATAACCACACTGCCTCCTAACAGTACTTTAATGGTTAGTCGCTGACATATTCTCCCGCTGTCTCAGTTCACTTTGTCTTTTTTATATCTTTGTGTCTCTATTAGCCATCCAAGTGCTCAGTTACTTTCTCCACCCCCACCCCCATTCATTCTGTTTTGTCCTTGCCCATAAATCTTATTATTTAGAGCAGAGAAAGAAACCAGTAGAAACAGATTTTTACATAATAGCTAGAAAACTGTTTTTTTATTTTAGAAGTTGTAAAAAAAATTAATGTAGGTCAGTCAATAGACAAGATGATCGGATTTCCTTGGTTTTGCGGAATTATTTCCATTTCCTTTTCCCATTCCTGCATCCTTTAGCCCCATGTTACCTCCCTCTCACATTCCCTTTTCCCTGGGGACCAATGCTACCTGTGACTTACCGGCTATTAGATGACCAACCTAGTGAGGCAGGGGGCCAGCGCCTGGGCCGACCCACCCCATCAGCCAATCAATGCATGTGTCACTTGAGAAATGGAGCACTGACAGCCGGTCAGATTGGGTCATTAATGACCGCCAGGAAGGGACACAGAGAGGACCCTAATCGAACTTGTCAAAGTGGGTCACCTGACTTGTTGTTGGTACCCATTTTTTGCCTCTAGCTGGTGTAAATTATCAGGTAAGTATAACAACGGATTAAGGTGGCCCATTTTGGCCTCACTGGGACATTTAGTGAACAGCCTTGTTCAGCTCCACAAACCAAGCTCCAAGATTAACATATTAAAGTTGTAAGGGCCAATTCCTAGTAGTGTGGTGACATAATCAGGATGCTGAACAAATTACAAAGAACGCCTGCATTGTGATTTAGCTTCCTCGTAAATCAAGTGATACGTTTACTGTCTGAACCTACCTCACATAACTGAGTTTGGGAGGCACTGACCTTATTTATTTAGATATATTTTCTGCGGAATTGTACTTTTAGAAGGGCATCATGAGCAGCAGCAGTAGCTTAACACATCAAAATTAGCTCACTGCATTAAATGAATGAAACAGAACTGAGAATATTGGATTAACCACATCTGGCTGATAGGGTCAGTATCAGGACCGATACCAAGCAGTTCAGTCATATTCCATTCTCAAGCTCATTTCGTCAGAGGTGGGACTGCATCACAAACCAACCAAACTATCATGCAGGAGGAGCTGAAGATGATGGCACTGCTGAAGCAAGGAGAGAAGCAGTACAGACGGAAGAAGAGGGAGCGTCGCATGATACTGTGATTTTGTTCCAGGCGCGATGTGTTCCTCTGGCAGCTGAGAACATCTAAATTTAGACACACCCCTCGTCTCCCCTTCCTCTTCTCTTACATCCTCAGCCCCTCCTATACTCCTCATCCACACTTTCCCCTCCATTGTGCTCTCCTCATCGCCACAAACACAGAGACATGAAAGCCCCTGTGGTGAAAATATCGACAGCTCAGACAAGTGTCAGCTGCGCCTGAGTGCACAGAGCTCTTTTGGTGTGTTTGTGTGTGTACTGGAGCAACAGCTATCCTGAGCTGATTGATGCCAAAAACAAGTAATGATACAGGATAAAGATTCAGGATTTAGGAGAGTGTGTGTGCATGTGAGGAACTGTGTGTGTTTCTGTGTACACTGCCTGCAGGGCAACTACGTCAGAGCCAACAGGAGAACATGTATGAAATAAACTCACCCTTTTTTATTTTCAACTTTCTTCTCACTTTCAGCATCCACACATCAATTCACAGATGTCATTGCTAAGAGACTAAAACTGCCAGGTCTTGTTATATTTACTTCATACAACCACAGTTCATTAAATAAAAGTAAAAGGGAATTTGAAATTATGCTAGAAATTCATCTCAGTGATATGCGGACATGGCTGCTTTGGCTGACAAGGCAAATATTCTTCCCTATGCCAACAAATCCCACCCATATTGAATGTTGCGTCTGTCAGTAGAGCAGAGCAGATTGGGATTGGGCTGAAGTCAGAGGATGAACATCCTGAACACCCCGGAGCTAGACATGGATGTCAAACATTTTGTGAGCCCCAACCAAAATATGACCTTTGTATCAAGCATCAGAAACTGTAAAACCTTAAGCCGACATTGAATGATTTGTCGGATCCTTTTTGAATTATTCTTTGATAAAATATTATCAAAGAATAAATACAAAAAACACAACACAAACAACCTATTCTTTGATAAAACATTTTCTTATCTGAATCATAACTTTTCTATTTCTAAACTGTTTTGTTCAGATAAAGTTCTTGCGTTGTAGATTAAGACACCACCAAATAATTATACAATAAGTTTGGAAAATTTGGTAAAATTTGTTAATTTAATAGGTCAAAGTATGGCTGATGGGAAATGTATTGTAAAGCATACATTTAAATTCTTTCTATCCTGTGTACTTAATTTATAATTTATAATTCATGATTAATAGATGACATACCATTTTATTGTGTTTGTTTTTTGTTTGTTTGATAATATAAAGTCACCTGGTCACCTGGAATTTTTGCTATCTTTACATCAAGGACCACAATGGAACTAAGCCTTGGATGTCATTGTGTCAACCTTGACTTTTTTTGTAGTTGTTTGTGATTTTGTGCAGCAATTAACAATTGTGTATGTTCTTAATTATCCGCTTATAATTTTCTCAATAGCCCCTAAGCCAACAGTCCAAAACCTAAAGAAATTCAGTTTATTATTATAAAACACAAAAGAAAAAAGAAATTTTCACATTTTGAACAAGTGAACCTTTGGCATTTTTGCTAAAAATAAAAGACTTCTATAATTAAATCAATGATTTTTTTTATAGAATAATATGTTTATATACACCAGAATTCTGATAACTGCAGAGAAAGATATCTTAATGGTACCAGTCTTGAAAAATTTAGATGGTACCCATCCCACTACACAATGCAGAAAACCTCAGATCTTGTGATACAGCTCAACATTTTCAAAGAATTAAGACACACACACTCTACAAACACAAAGTGAGCGGGCAGAAAAGACAGACAGAAATGGACACACGGTTCTATAAAGGTTACAGGTCATTGTCCTGGAAGGAGAAACAGAATGTGCTAGGAGGATGTGGGGGGCTGAACAACATGTTTGTTATCAGCTGATAGAAGAACAAAGACATTAACTTCACTGAAATGAGTTGCACCCCCTGCCCCTCATGGCTCTGCCGCTCAGCCTTTACCAGTCCTGAGTTTGTGACACGTTTTTTCCTATTTCCAACTAGGAATGAGTGGGTTTGTGTTTTCCACTGAGGCGCAAAGTTAGAACAGTTTTTTGCAGTTGCGCAGTATCTGTAATTATACCCCACAGGAGATATGTTAGAACACAGCACCACTATCATTGCCATACAGCCCACATGCATACTAGCTGCTACTGCAGTAAACCTACTTCAACACACAGGGATGCTCACAACAGTGTTGCAACATTTTTAAAAAATGACTCACCACAAACACATTACACCACAAAGGGTAAAGCCACAGAGAATTTGTCGAATAAGTTATTATAGGTATTGCAACGGAGGCAGTTGGAGGGGATTATACTGAAGATATTATGCATACACTAAAGCAATCACTTCTCTGTTAGACCTGTATTACTATGAATTTAACAATTTATCTGCAGCAAGAGAGCATTTCATAATTTTAAAGGCACGTGGAACATTTTTTAATGTTAAAAGCAAGCCAGGAGGGTAAAGATGATTAAATATCTTGCCTATTAAAAATTAAATCATCACTTGGGAATAAAATATGATTTGCAGCTCAATATCCACAAACTTTAGAAACTAGGTAGGTAAAAGCAAAGTGAGGCCAAGGAGAGAGAAGACAAATGAGAAAGAGCAACAGAACAAGGGAAAGGAAAACTGTGAAAGCGAGAAATGAGAAGAACAGAAGAAGAGACTAAAAAGGAAGGAGAAAGGAACGAATGGAGTTTGAAGTCTCACTGACCTAGCTTAAAAGGTGAGAATGGGGAAAATGGAGAAAAAGGAAAATTTCTTGAGATGGAGAGAACTTAATATAAGAAATGGGCATACAGAAGAAATAAAACAAAATAGAAGAAATTAAAAGAAATATAGAAGCATGGGGGAAAAAATCCATGTCACCCAAAAAAAGCATTTCAACTGTAAACTGACCTTGCTGATTGAGCTGCTGCGTGCTCTTGCTCCACTGCGACAACCCAACAATGGCCACCATCTTGGCGCCCAGACTGGAACGCCGCTTCTTGTTGCCAGCCAAAGACGCAGAGTCTGGGCACCCGCTGCTGGGACTCTTCTCCAGGCTGTACATGGCCCCCGAGATGCTTGAGGAGCGCACCACGTTCCGGGCTGCCGCGCTCAGCCCGCTGAGGCCGCTTATCCCACCCGGGCTGGGCACCTCCACGGAGCTGCTGAGCATCATAGTCCCACTGGACTGGAGTGCCTAATAGGCTGGGATGGGAGGGCCGGACAGTTGGACCGGAGCTGAGAAGACAAGAAAAGACGATTAGGCGAATGTGGAAGTACAGACTGGAGGTTGAAGGTGGGAGGGGTAGGACGGCTCAAATAAAAGGACGTCTTCATGTGCAGTGTCTGATGAAATAGAGTCTAATTTTTAGCGTTATAGCTGCAGCAGCTCACCAGGTCTGAACGACGCTGATTTTAAATTTCAACCACAGTTTGGTTTTCTGTTAAATTCCCCATTTATTGCAGAGGCAGCCGAAAATGATGTCCTACATCATGAGAGACAAATAAAAAGTGAAAAGCCCAAAAAGTCTTTTTGGTCTCCAATAGTTTTGCAAACTTAGAAATCAAGGAACAGAAAGGTCAGCAGGCGAGGACACGGCAGATGGCAGCAGAGTGTTTAAGTGAGTTATGAAATATCTCCAGTCCCATACACACAAATAAGAGGGCTGGCCTGCTGTTGAGGGGTGACCCTGTCAGCTGTTATTTGTCTAATGTGTTATTTTGGAATCTTATTCCGTGTCTGACCTTAAACAGTGACAGATGATAAACTCTACAGCTCCAATCATCACTGGCTACATCCTCAGAGGATACCAGTGTGTGCTCATATCTAACTGATAGACACAGCGGCCTTTGGCTGCAGAGGGACAACTCTAGCTAACTCTCACTTCTTGTGACAGACCTTTTGAATCTTCACATACAGAAAAGCACAGGTGTTACTAAAAACAATAATGGTGACCCAAATCCTATTCAAGTGTCACAGTAAGCATGAACAATACCAGGACCTTGAGACCAAAGCTGCTATGTGGAATTCAGCCAATGTTAATCTCATTATTTACATTGAGCTTTTCCTGCTGTGACATGTCACAATGTCTTCGGTATTGTTATTATTAAAACACATCGTGGCATTTCTCTCCCTATCACCCGGTCATCTCCCTCTGCTCCACTTTACTCAGCTCCTTCTCTCTCTCCTAATGTCAGAGTGATTATACCAAGGCTAAACCAATAGCCCACAGGCACATGAAATGTGTAGATACAACTCTGGCCAACATCATGCATCTTTTTAATATTTCTATTTCTCTTTCTTCACTATTCCCCCTCAATATAACTTCTCTTTCCACCTGCTTTCTCACTAGGTTTATCCCTGCAACCCCTGCTATCTTCTTTCTTTTTTAAACAGTAAGTACAGCAATGCAGTCTTTCACTGTCCCTGAACCTACTTAATAAGTGGGTCGCAAAAATTTATTGATGTTGAATTTATTGCCCTGACAACATCATTTGCATGATAATTTTACTAGATTAAAAGTCCACAACCATGCTAGAAACACTGTGAGGCTGTAAATACGCACAGTGGTGCTTTGAGCTAAAGGCTAATGCAAGTCAAGCTCACAGTAACAATGCTAAGATGCTGCTATTTAGCCGGCATAATGTTTACCACAGTCACCATCTTAGTTTAGCATGTTTGCAAGCTCACATTTCCTAATCAGAATTAGTATAGGTACAGCAAATGCTGGTGAGAACATCAACAGTTTTGTGAGTATTTGGTGATAAAATGTATTGAGCAAACTGATATATTGACCTGATAATCAGGGCATCACCCACATCAGTAGCATTCATCAGCTGGGGACCATGAGTCACTTCAAAACTTCATAGTAATCCCCCCAACAGTTCTTCAGATATTTCAGCCTGGACCAAAGCGGTGGACAAAATGATAATCCGGCCGGCCGTGCCATCCCACTAGCCTTGCTTAAAGACATCGGTTTTACATGCTGCACTCAGTCAGAGATAACAATGGTTGGTGCACATATTCTTTATGCTACTAAAACACTGCCATAGCTGGAAATCATAAATAATTCATATAAAGTAGAGTGAATCTGTCCTTAATACATATTTAGAATGGAAGACTCAAATGTAAATGTACGCTGCCTCAGATGTCTCTGTAGATCGCCTTTATTAGCCCACTTCGTCACGCTACCACAACCAAGATCCTCACAGCTTAAAAAATTTTGCTGACTGGCACTTTTTTTGAAGCAATGCATTTTACTTTACCACAGCACCACTGAGGAACTATGAACTGAGGAACTATAAACTGATAGAGCAAACGGCATATTTTGGCATTAAGTTATGAAAGTCATAATTATTGTCAAGGACGAGGAGGGGAGAGAGCGAATGATTACAGAACAGAACAGCTTTAGTGAAATTTTCTAACCCAAAATAGTGAGGGGAAAGAAAGAAGGTGAAAGGAAAGATAGGGGCCTGAAACCTTAAATTCAGGTGAGTTTATATGCCCTCATTCGCTTCTCCTCTCTTGTTACCCTTCCCTGCTCCCCGTCTCTTTTCTATTCTAGCCCATGTGCACTCCTCTCTGGCTCTAAAGGGGGGGGGGGGTTCACACAGCAAGCAGAGCAAGAGAAAATGAGGATAGGGGAGGGATGGAGAGGGCTGCGAGAGAAAGGAGGAAAACGGAATAAAAATGTTGCTTTCAGAGAACCATGTGGAAAGAGAGGAACAACTGGGCAATGAGGACAAAGAAGAACAAGTGAGAGGAACGTGGGAGGAGAGGATGCTTCATAATGAATGGACACAGGGAAAAAGGCCGCAGGAAGCTGAGGCCTGATCTGTGAGGAACGGAGTGAGAGCAAGAGAAGGAGAAGAATATGACACTGATGGTGACAACAACTGAGACATGCATCCATCTCTCTTTTCCTATTAATGATGAGATCTCCTGTCTTTTTGTGTACGTGTCTAAGGACATGCTCCAAAGTGAAGTAGGGTGAACTGAAGTGGACTCTGTATAGTAAACTGTATATATGTTTTACCCAGAGGACAAATATACTGACAAGTAACACTGATAAGTGTATTGGCTTCATATCCACAGAGATATGAAGCCTAGTTGAGGGTCATCTACTTAAAGGAATAGTTCAAAATTTTGTGAAATATGCTTTTTTGTTTACTTATACTATGAAGCTAGAGCCAAGAGATTGTTAGCTGAGCTTAATATAGGATAAAGACTTCAAGCAGGGGGAACCAGCACAGTCTGCACTGTCCATAACCAACAAAACTCTGCCTGCCATTACCTTGGGTAGTCTCCGCTGGTCGCAAACAAAATATTTCTTGGTGAACTTTAGCTGTGATGGCAGCCATCTTTTTTAGATTTACATAAAACGTACATTCATGAGAGTGGATCTTTTTGTCTAGCTCTCAGGTGGAAGGCATATATTTTGAAATGTGTTTTTCCAAAAACCATGATTTGGTTAAGTTTTGGCAACTAAACCAAATCTCACATTAGTGCCAGGTAATCAGAGAACACTTGAATGAATGACTTGGGTAATGATCAGTGTGGAAAGTCCGAAAAAATGGCCAATTTTGTTGCAGTTACAACTTATTTTCGCTGCAGTAGCAACAAAATCATGACTCAACTTATACTTCCTCACTTGTTATGGAGCCTTTTTCCCATAAGACAATTCTAGAAAAATAAGTAAGCAGGCCTCAAGTTGAGAAATGACCTATTTTGCTGTTTAGCTCGGAGGACATGGATTTAGCGCAATAGAAGGGTTGGGTTTTGTATTTATTTTCTGATTATGAAGTATTTATTCTAGGACAGCAAGCTCAGTTGAGTAAAATATTGAAATCACAAAGCCGAGTAGTGCAATTTTTGTACGTTTTGGAGTTTTTGTGTGTGCCATATTGTTTTAAGTAAACCAGTCTTTTCAGTTTTAGAGGGATTTCTTATCTGGTGCTTTGTGAACTCCATCAATCAAGCCAGAACATTCGATTTAATTTTGGGGAAGGAGTGGCCTTTACAATGTTAAGTTTACAAGTCTTTCAGTCTCTAAAATCTGCAGTGTCAATATTGAGGATGGCCCCATGTACCTGTCCCCATAGTGTTGATCCAGAGCCCATCTATCTTCATCTCTGTACCAGACAGCTCCCCGGCCATACGTCTCTTTACTGTCTAACTTCTCATCTCAGAGCTCATTTATTTCTCATCCCGTCAGCAAACTGGCCCCACCCCCATCCCCAAACAAACCCCCCCCCCACCAAGCTTGGTGCCTAACAGCTCCTCCTTCGCATCTCGACAGCGCTCGCCTCCATCCTACACCAACCCCCTAAAATCTGGCCTCTTAATTTGTCTGACTGCTGAGTTTGAGAGCAAGGAAAAAATCCAAACTTGAGATCAAGCAAAAAGTTAGATTCAGTAAGATCTAAAGGAGATACACTTTGATATCACTGTTTATAAAGCACCAGTAATTTTTTTTTTATAAAAGACAAAATGCCCTGAATGGTTAGAGTGCCCTCTGATTTAAAACTTGGCAGGATGTAGTGTAAAAGACAAAAAAAAACATAAACTTCAGTGATATTCAGCCAAGCATGACTGTCTACAGTCATTATATTGTGTTTGTGAGCTGACGCTGAGGAACAGAGGAGTGAAAACATGATCTCTCCTTTCACTTTCTCCAATAAACACAAATGCCGCAACCTTGTAATTGGATAGGGCTGCTCGATCCATTAATGGTCTAGTATGGAGGCCACAGTGCCACTGTTGGTCTCTTAATTAACCTACAGTTTGACTTCAAAGTAGACGGTAAAAGCTATACCGTAGGTCTGAGAGTCTTGTCAGGAACCGGACAATATACAACCAAGGTGAGTCATTCTAAAAATGAATCTGAGGAATAAGCAAGAAATCTATCCAACTGCAATTTTTAATTGTTCTTATTCATTGGTTTTACATGTTTTGATGTGTTTTTACTTGCCAAATACACTTATTACTTATATCAATACATGGTACTTTCTCTAATTGATCATTTTTTTGTGTTTGCTGTTGGAATGGTCTGTTTTGGAGTTGTAGATGCCAAGTGTTTCTGGCTGGTACTCCCCATGTGTCCAGCGTGGCTTATATTGCCTATTATAGCTTAATTAACTGAAATACATTTTTTTTTACATCTCTGTCAGCAATTTTCCCTTGATCATCATTTGTCATCAGTCAATGACAGCAAAAAATTTAAAATCCAAATGATCAGCAGTCAATCTTACCGAAGATCCTTTTTGTCTAATGAGTTATCACATGTGGCTACCTGAAAGTCAAGTGTTTACCCTGAAGAGGCTGTGTCTCATTTTTTATTTGATAAAGGCCGTCCTGCCTTAAACATGAAACTGTGTTTTTAAATTAAATTAAGGAGCTGGCATTTTTCTAACAGACCAAATGTGCTTCTTTTTTTAATTTCTCCCATATAACCGGTATCAAAATTTAAACTACAGGATACCGGACATGCAGTATATATCAAATATTAATAAGCATGGTTTTAAAAATGATCAGTAAATGCTGAAAAACTCTGCTGAGTAGAATTTCTCTGAAGAAAAGGTATGAGAACACGACAAAGGGAGAGATTTGAATAGAAGAAATTGTTGAGGGTATGTTTGTGTACATTAAAAACCTATATGAAGCCGGAAATTCTAATGACAGGTTTTGTTTGTACATTTGCAACTTGCAAAATAGCTAAAATGAAATAGAAATTCGTGATGAACAGACCGGCAGTGTGCAAGGACAGACACGAGCTATAATGTACTTCCTGCTGAGGCTGCCATGGAAACTTCCCTTGTTATGATACTGTATGTGTCTACCCGCTGCCTGCTGCCATTGTGCCTGGTGTTTTGTGTTTGTGTTTGTGTTTGTGTTTGTGTTTGTGTGAGTGTGTGTGTGTGTGTGTGTGTGTGTGTGTGCGCGTGGCTGCTTCATCTCTCTGATCGTAAGGGGTCTCTTAAGGCGAGAAAACAGAAGGCTGGTTTTGCCACTACACATGCACAGAGGACGGTAAGAGTGCCAGGCTGTGGGATGACTGAGAGCCAAATGGATCACACACACAAAATCCCACACAGAGAAACCCAGCATAGTGCAAACACGCATATGCTGCACTGAATGTAGGTGCCAGAGTGTGGCAGAGGAAAGAGCCATAATATTGAATGACAGAGGGCATTGACACTGATGTCTTGGCTGATGGACTTGAATAAACATCCAAATCTTCTGTAAAACACTAAGCTCTGACACAGATTAGATTTCAGTACCATGTTGACTGACAGAGTTTGGTGTATCAGAAACAAACTGACCAGATACAGTCACAGCACCATTAAATATTCACAAATTTCCTGTTTCACACTTTGCAGAGCAATATCATGCCTCGCAAACACACACACAGACAAAACTGAATCAAATGCAAAAAGCCGTGAAATGAACAGAAAACGGAGTTCATAAGGAGCTTTCGCTTTGCCCCTCCCATTGGCCCGATCCCATTTTTATCCAATAAAATCTTTAATGAGGTGAGTCATTGAGTCACTCCTGCTACATCACCTTGTGACAGCAGACATAAATCCAATCCGTCACACCATGTTTTCACACGATCTGCCTGAACCACACTGAATGAACAACGGCAGGGAGGCAAAGATTTGCATTTTCTCCATCAGAACTACAATTAAAAGGGTCAAATTAGCCTCTGCGAGGTTGTTTAAAATGTAACTTGGTATTGAAATGCTCAAGTAAAATGTGCAGCACACATCTGTGACCAGTGATGTAGCAGTGAACAAAGAGGCATAAGGCAATATTTTTTCTTATCATAATAAAAGTCTATGACAAGCATCTATCTTTTTCTAAGAAAGAAATTTGTTGTTAAACAAACATGACTTTTGGACTTATTTAATACAAACCTGAATTATGTATGACACTTTGACAACTGGTGCTTGTGTTTACCTGCATCCACCCAGCATCCACTTATGAAAGAGCGCAAAAACCACTGTTAGTACCTCAGTATGCTAGTTAGGTCAATTGTTTTTGTTACGATAATCTACCAGTAATCTACTGGTTTAGTTTTTTTGTTGTCACTGTTATAAATGTAAAAAATAAAAGTAATAAACGTGTTATCAATATACATATTTATGAGCTAGTTGCTAATAAGCAAAAATACCTCCTGTTATTAATTTATTTATTACATAAATAAAAACTTTAAGGTACTGAAATTTGTTGTCATGCTAAAAAAATAGCCATTAAAGGAACATTATGTTTTATTACAACTTGGTACTTATTTTCTTAATCCGGGTCAGTCATTTCTAGTGGTTATGAAAATGTGGTACTCACCAAACTTAGTCACCAAGACCTGGGAACAGGGCAACATCACTACAACAAAGTCCAGGGGGGCAAAAGACACAAGCAGCCACAGACGGGTTGCAAACCAACAGTTCAGCCAGTTTTTTAAACAGCTTTATATGCAGGTAAAACCAAAAGTGAGTCGATCAGTAATGTAAGTATTGATCCACTTCTTATGAAACCTGTGCGCTGGTGTGTTTTGCTTGCATAACTATTTCGAGGATATGTCAAAATTGAACTCTGAAGTCAACTGGGGTAACAACTTTTGAACTCAACTTTTTTTCATATAAGTTTGCATGAGTGTTTGTTTAAAATGTTCAGTTCCATGATCTCAGTAATGAACAGGGTCGGAATTCTATTAAACAAGAATCATTCATATACTTAATCATGGCAGAGCAACTACAGGCTCTACTGAGGGCTCTCTCCACACCATACTGCACATAGTAAAAGCCAAAAAGTCAATAAAAGTTTTACCCTCCGCCTCTTTTTCCTTTATAGGATGCTAGTTCATGAGCCAGAAATATAAGACAACAGACACAGACACAGACACAGACACAGACACAGACACACACACACAGACACAAACACACACACATACTTTTTGGAGACAGGTGGTTACCTGTTTATAGCAATAACAATTACATGAAAATACATTACGAAATGCTGGCTTGAAGCCTGACACACTGATACCCATTAAATCACTGCCCTTTGGTGAATCATTTGAAACGTTCATTCACTCATCCCCAGCACTTCCCGTGTATTTCAAACTAATCCCCCCACAGCTGAGCTAGCAACGCAATAATTTCATCGTAGCAGTGGATCAAATAGCTCGTCCAGGACTTGAGCCAACAGCCTTTTGGAGAAGGGAGACCCCTCTTTCATATCAAAACTTATCATTCTTCAGCAGTCTCACTAGCTCAAAGGGATTCTCTACACACCACCATGGGAAATCTGGTGAGAAAATGCAGCACATCATGTCACTGTGTTACCTCCTCTTCATTCCCTGCAGGGACACAAACTGACCAAAGTCACTTTGATCATTTTATTTATTTTCTTCAAATGTAAAGGTTGTTTGGGAAAAGAAATTCCAATTCCTAACTGTTTCCCCGTGGCGCACTACAAAGGTTGACCCTAAATCTCTTCTCGCTCTCAGCTCTCAGCGCAACTCACAATCTGTCCAGCGTTCAACTATTCTCTTTGTGCCCTCCTCTCCTTTTTAGCACCATCAAAACAAGCGTGGTAAAGTTACTCTGTCAGCAGTAGGAGTATGGAGAGCTTACAGGAAATAGAAAAATAAAAAAGCAGAGTGGCTGGGCTAGAGGGAAAGTAGGTTAAGAGGGGTGTGATAGATGAGACTGGAAGCTTTCCTGACTCATGGCCTGCTTTCTCTGGTGACTAATGTGGTCAGTGACAACTCTCTCATTAACCCCCCACCCCCCACCAACCCCCCATTTCTCCGTCCCACCTGGGATGCTGGTGGCTAGCCTGGGGCTGAGAAGCACACAGGACCTCACCCCACTTACCATGTCCAGATCACCAAGTCCCAGCTCAGCCAGCAAAGGTGGTGTCATGCTTGAGGGGTTTGGGACTACAACAAACACGCCTGTAGGGACATGGTCAGGGTCAACCAAAGCATGCCTTTCTGTCATATTTACTTCTAAGCCTCTAGAAGGGATGTTTGCATTAGAACATAATCAGATCCTGCAGGAGGACAAGATAACAGCTGCATATTTATCACTCTGCCCACTTATGTTTTAAGACTTTTATCTTAGGCTTTTAATCCATTTCTCTCCCATCTTCCTTTTATATGTGACCTCATTTTTGGGTTGCTCGCGTATTTAAGTGTTTGGCTGATCTGTCAGACTGATCACTGGTCTTCGGGTACAACAGGACATTAGCAAGCCAGAATTATTTGCCAATGTGCAATATGATATTATAACACTGTGAATCATGATACACATTTATGCCATTCAAATTAAAAATGCAAAGTAATTACTGAGTCATATTTCTTCCAGAATGACTTATCATGCAGCCGTTGTGAGTGACATAAACTGGACGAACTGGCATGCAATTACCTCAACACAACAACAGATACTTTGTTATATGGTGACAGTGAGAGGTCTTTGAATTACGGTCATATCTCTTCTTTTTTACAGAATAGAAATTCCAACGTGCTGTCTGATAACAAGGTTTATGTATGATTATGACCTATACGATTTTAATGTTTGATGATAACTTTATACCAATGTGCCTAAAGGCCTTTTATAAGTTAATATCATCATGTATTGTTGTTGTCTTGGAACAGAGGGCAATACTCTGTCAGGCAAGACACAATGTCCAGAGATATGCATCACAAAAATTCTACTGGACCCCGATAAAAGCATGATTAGCATCAGTAATGTTTAAGTTGCTTGGCGGATTTCATATTTTAAAAACATATCATTAGTCAATAAAGAAATAAGCACAGTAGACTTTTGTCTCCTTAAAAGGTTTTAGGTTAGCACACAAGTAATCCAAACGCATTCAGTGGAGGTCACCTTTGCTCCTTCAGCAGCCTCAAACACATATCAGATGTTGAGTGGAATTGATTTTCTGAGGAAGGTTGTTGCAGACACCAGTACCACTCGTAAACCGGCGTTCAACTGGTTGGGTCTGAAGACTGTGGCATTGTGTACCTAAAAATACAAACCTCAAAAATGTAGGTCACAGCACATATCCATCTCCATGATTGATGAATGTGTTTGCATGAAATTCAGTTGGAGTGTGAGTGTGTGCAAAATAACCCTAAGTGTCTCACCAGCAAGTCCAGTTTGAAGTGGGAAGGGAGGCCCAATACCGGCCAGCCAGTCAGCGTCAACCAATCGCTGCAACTCTCTTTGATGATACCTACCCGTTGGCCAGCGAATTGTGCATTACAGAGCCCCATAAGGTGCTACAACACACAGAGACGCACACACTGAAGCCTGGTCATTACTATGATAAGTGTCTGCTCTGCCCCTTGGTTGTTTTTATTTCATTTTCATTTCAAAGACGACCAGGACCAGATACTGATCTGAAGTGTGGTCAGATGTGCCTAGGTGTGTGCGTGTATGTGTGTAGGTGTGAGAATGCTGCACTGGACTTTGCCTTTGCCCTTTCCAGCTAGAAATTTTAAGGAGTGTGTGCGTGAAAAGAGGCCCTTTGATGGAAGATGATCCAGTGCAACAGTCAGGCTGGCCTTTAGAGCAGGCAGCTTATCCGATACTATCTGATGCATCTCTCCCTACTCTCACACCCACACACACACACACACACAGACATATATCAACCTGGTGAATATTTCAGAAGGTCAGGGATCAGAGAGCCCTCTGAACTTGGGTGTGGCACATCCTAAACTGGCTTGGTAGCCACACCCATCCAGATGTGGAACCAAACTGTGACACAAATACAGGAATACTTCATAAAATGAGATGTGAGCAGTGTTGCAACTGTATGAGGATGTAAACGGGATGAAATATTTTCTTTTCTCCAACTTTTTTTCTACTAGAATTGAATACAGAATTTGTGGAAAATGGCTTCTGCATGTAAATATTGAAGATATAGAGACTTGGCTTTCCAAAGCAGTGTTGTGTCTCTTTGCAGCTTTTACTGTCTCAACTCTGTCTCAATGGATTATTCAGAGGATCAAGTGTGAGTCAGGCAAGGATTTCAAGAATTAGGCACATGGATAATTATTCCCTTTCTCCGTAGAAAGGGCCAAAGAAGGCCCACTCTTTTAGTGCCGGTTAACTCACTCACTCTAATTCACACTCTGCACTTAACACAAAAAATTACACAATTCAAAGATATCAAACAGCTTGAAAATGATCAGATTTTCTTAGCAAGATTCAGAGAAATCACAAAAGCCCAAGAACACAGAAGCTCTAGAGCTCTGGAGCTCTGGAGCCCTGTCACTGGTTTCTTTCCACCATCCGCAAGTGGGGGGGCACGGTTTTAGCTGAGATCTGGACATTGTTGTGTTTGTGTCTGCCGTTGCATGTGTGTGTTTGTGTGTGCGGCCATCTGATATAATCTCACACCTCAGCATGCACTTGGCTTGAGTTGAGTGCTCAGCAAAATATGCTCATTCTCTCCATCAACAGGCCTTCCCTCCCCCTTCCTGTACCCTAACCCCTCATTCTCATCGGCTTGCACAAACACAATCAAAAGGGGTGGTGGGGGTGCAGTGCAAAGCTGAGGCACCTTTTTAATGCCTTTGACCCCCACAAAAGTGTCCTATACATCACTGGCAGAGGTGACAGTTGACCTCTGACATGGCTGAACTTTCTCTCTACATGGCTAAATCAATAGAGACAATTAGTTTTCTATTTCTATTTCTATTTCTGGTAAAAAAAAAAAAAAAAAAAAAACCTTTAGACACATTTAAATGTCCAAAAGAGCAAACAAAAAGAAGAAAAATTATATCTAACCTATATAATAGCTTATGTAGTATTTAGGTCACATTACAGTGACTCCATACAGCTTCAATGTGCACTATCCTGTTAAGCCTCCCATATAAACATATCAATCCATGTGAACGGTTAATGAGATTGGCTGGACTGGGAGAAGACATAAACCTGTAAGCTGTAAGCCACACGGCAATGTCAAGCTTGGGAGGCTCCAAAGGTGAGAGTATACAAGAAGAAACCAAGTCCCCCGTCTCATCATCTGGTGACTGTTACATCGGACACTGGCCTGTGCGTTGAAAACAATAAAGGCACATTGAGATGACTGCACCCAGGTTTATCCGCGCTCACCTCCACCACTGATAACCTGCTGTTACTAGTTGAATTATTCAGAATAACAGTCCGCCGGCGCCGTCGTCGCCCCGCGTGCAAACTGAACACTTGGAGCCCCGCGATTAAAAAGAAGAGAAAACCCGAGCACTCACCACTTACAGCGGGGAGCGGCGAGGGCAAGGTGCGGGGTCGGAAGTTGTCAAATGTCTGTTTGCTTCTGTCGTGTCTGTAAGAATGTCATCGTCTTGGGTTTTTGCGTTTGCTGTGCTGGAGCGGCGGACGGCGGACGGCGGGTCGCAGGACGGTCTCCTCCGCTCGGCTGCTGCTGCTGCTGCTGCTGCTGCCGCTGGTCACACTGCATCCGAGGCGCGATGAGAGACGCGCGGCTGTGAGGAGGAGGAGGAGGAGGAGGAGGAGGAGGAGGAGGATGGGGAGGAGGAGGAGGAGGGGGGGGGCGAGGAGGGATGCGACTACCACAGCGTGCCCGGGCGCTCTCGGCGGCGCGGCAAACAGCGACAACGCGTGGCCTCGGGGGGCAAACGATGGGCGAAGGCGGTGGATCCCGTCCCTTCCGTGCGGAGGGGAAAAGGTGGATGAAGATGCACGAGTTTCTCTGAGTCGGTCCACAGGTCCAAACGAAACGTAGAGTTACTTGCACACACGCAGGGCATCGTCTGTCGGTCAGGGCCGGACAGAAATGGCCATTGTTGTCCTGGTCCTCATGGTACCTGAAGGCCTCATGGTACCTGAAGGCCTCATGGTACCTGAAGGCCAGGCTGTCAACCTGACCAGGGCAGAGGTGGATCGATCCGCCGTGTGGCTTTTGGCCACAGATCCCCATTGCACATTGTAGCCTAAATATGTGAAAGGCAGCATGTTTATAATAGTTTATTATTATAGGAAATACACCTATTTGTTTTCTTTCAGAGTTAGAGCAGAAGATGGATATCACTTGCGTTGCCTCCCTTTGAATGAAAAGCTAGAGCTTGGGTTAGCATATATAGGAAGTCACTGCCCCCGGTCAAGAAATCATCTGGCATATGATACCCTTTGTATAATCAAACAAAAGAGATAAAACATGCCAATTATTGAGCTTCAGAGGTGCCGGATGTTGGATTTTGTTTTTTTTACATTTTCATTACAGTTAGCCAAGATGACCACCCACCAGATGAAGCTTCATATAAATCAACAGACAGATGTGGGTCTAAGCATTATATTAATCTTCTCATTGAACTCAAGACTTGTAGAGAAGAATACCTTGTATTTAATCTAATGTACGCATGGTGCCTGCTGATTACCAGTATACAATACTTGTGTTCTGAAGGTGTAAAATTCCTTCTGTTAATCAGCAGGCCTAAAGCCATTTCATCCAAACATGTTGTCGTAGTCAGCTTTTAAAAACTGGATATAAAATGATGGTTTCACAGGAGAGTGTAAAAGAAAATAGCTGCTTTTCTCATCCAACGATGAAGGATCAAGAACGACGCAGCTACATTAAATGGGATTTTTTAAGAATTATGGAAATTTGTGGTAGTTACCTTATCTCGTTGCAAGACTGAAAGGTTGGTTTGTTCTAACCTAGATAGCTGCTAAGTAATCATGGGCTGCGGTGGCAACAGTTTTCTGGTTCGCAGCTCTATCGAGGTGTTGTGCTATTTTTGATTTGGGTTTCTCCATCTCTGTATTTTATAAAATAAAACTAATTGTAGACTTGAAACTGCTTGGGACAAGTCACCCCTCACATTATTGCTGTCAAAGTTATGTCATTGTTGCTCGGTCACCACACAAAAGTAATGGAACTTTGAAAAAATTTTAAAATATTAGATACATCAAAAAGGCCATCGTTTGCAGTGCACAGGCGCATGTGCACAGACAGTGTTTCATTGTTTTCCTCCTTGCCTAAAAAACATGCAGCACGGTCTGCATACACAGATAAAATTAGTGTAATGGATGTAATGTAACATAATTTTCTGCCCAGCCTGCCACTTTAGCCTAAATGATCCACTCCTCGCCCCGTCTGGTCTCGAATACAGTGCACATATATTCTCTCTCCTGACAGTGTTCACTCACTACAGTGTGCTATTACTGTCACTGTGTCAGGAGAACATGTCGCCTTGATCCTAGTATGAACCCATTAAAAGCCCAGGTCCGGATCCTTGCAGGTGAAATATGTCCCACTCAGTCACCCATGAGGCAAGCCACTCAAATAGGCATAAATCAGAGGCCTTGGATCAATGCACTGTTTCCCAAAGGCGAACCACTGTGGCACAACACAATCAATTCTACCCCGGGATTCATTGTTCCAATTACTAAACCTCGTTCTCTACTGCAATGGTAAGGAGGGTCGACTGGACTCAGCCCCCATCAAACATTAATACCAGCACTGAATCCGAATCAGCTCATTGGCATTCTGTAGTGACACGGGATTCGAGCAGTGGTAGGAGCATCTGTTGCTGTCATCAGCTGATGTACTGACCACAATGGCCGTGCAGTAGCAATGAACACAGTGTGCATTTAGGTATTGTTTGCCATAGAAGAAATGGCTGGAGGAGCCAGCGAAGGGAGGAGGAATTTCAATAGCTGCAGGCAGAAGTTATAATTCAAAGGATTGATCTGTTCAGCGCTCCGACATACAGACACAGCTGCGTACATGGTCTAAATAGGGACTTAACGAGACAGACAGCCCCTATTTCCCCAATGGAAAAGTGTTTTAAGTGTATTAGACAAGCATATACAGTGTATGTCTGGTCCATGTTGCTGGAGTCAGGTTAGAGTCAATTGAATTAGAGTACACATCATGGTCATGTGACCGGGTTTGTGTAGGATCTGATTTCACAGGAGGTTGAGGCAGGTTGGGGATTAAAGGATGAGCAAGTGTGTACAGTACATGGCAGATGCAGGTTTCAACTCAAATGTCATGTCTCCAATTCCAGGTTCATTCCTGAGAATACTGAACAATCTCCAGAAGGGAAGGAGAAGGGAACGATTGCATTCACAGATTATAATTTTATTAAACACAACAGGAAAGATGTGCGAAATTGAGTAATTTCTTTAATATTATTTAATTGCACAACTTCACACAGGCCTTAACATCACTCCAGAGTGATTAAATGTTCCCGGTAAAACATTCTGTGTTTGGCTGTGTGCGCACAGGCAGCCAAAGACTCATCCCTCATCTTTAGTATTGCTCTGATCCACTCTGTGCACCTCATGCACTCATTGCATAAACGCAGGCAGACTGGCAATTTGATGCTGCAGCACTTACTGATTAGATCTGCTTATTTACTGTTGAGGAAAACAAGGATTCACAGATGCCCATATTTTCTGAGTTTGATGTGTTTAAGAGTCACTGGATGGTCATTTAAATAAAGTTTCATTGAAATGAGCATGCAAGTGCCTTTTCACGGGATGGGCTCTATTTTAATCGTTCATTAATCTCTTGAATTATTTATGTAGTATCTGTTAGCAGAGGGTGGGTGGGAGGTAAATGCTGACCGACTAAGAAGTAGGAGAGAAAATTACTATGTTGCACACTGTTGCTGGCAGTTAATGTTCTTACCATTAAGAGGTATGCATAAAATCGTTTTCCATATGTCTGCAATGCTCCTGACCTGGCTATGACACAACACAGCAAACACACTAAGACACACACACAGTTCAGTTTCACCACTTGCCGATTTCAAACTCCCAGTCAGCTGAAAAATATGCTCCACTCAGCAGAGCTGCAGCCCCTATAGCAGCAGAAGAGCTTATTGGTGTCCGTTTGTTGCTGTATTTCTCTCCATGTGGTCCCATTGGGGGCTCAATGCCTAATGAATACATATTGAAAAGCTTACTCACTCACTGTCATCTGCACTCCAGCACACACTCCTCTCTTCTACTGGATGAAGACCTACAAGTTGACGTGGATGGAGGGTTTTCAGACTGATGTGCCTCGGTTCAGTTGTTTCAATATTGTGCGACATCATGATCTGAGCAAAACATAAACAGAGGGAGAATACTCGGTCCAAGGAAACAAACTTTTTTTTTTTTTTCATGTTAGTCCTAAGGTAAAGAGTTATTTACACTTGCATAGAATCTCTTTGTGCATCATTACACTGTTAAGATTCATGGAGTATCTTTGGGCTTGTGTTCTGACACACTCGCCTGGCTGAGTAGTGCAATTACAACTTTTACAGAGGGGACGCTGCTGACGGAAGATTGCATTATGTCAGTTAAACAACTATTATTCTTTAACGAAGCATTCAGTGAAATACATTTGAAGGTAAGAAATTTCCAACTGAGTTCAAGGAATGTTTTTAATGTTTTATTGTCACAGCCATATTTTAGTTTGGTACACATACAGTATACTTGTATACTCATGGACTTAAACTTTTCTCTTCTTGTTCATATCTTACAGATGGTAAGAGCTGAAAGTATTCAATAACAAGATATTAGTATTTTATGAAAAAAAGCGCCATATTTCAAAAATATATATCGTATACTTTGCAGCTGTACATAATGTGTACTTGGAATGGTTAAATGGAACCAAAGCAAGTTTCCCCCAGCTTGAATTGATCCAAGTATTGAATTGATTTAATTTTATCAATAGTGGCTGTATCTTAGAAAGAACAAATGAACGAATTTGGATTTTAAAAAAGCTCTATGCAGAAAAAAAAAATGTATAAATTACATCTTTATATTTCAAAAATGTAAACTTTCCTAACATATCATACAACCAGCATGTCAGCTGGAGGAGGTTTTAAAGGAATCTGACCGAGAGTGAACCTTTTCGCCTTGAATTGATTCAGTTCCTCTGGAGTCAGTTTGCTCTGAGGTGAATACAGACTGTCCGATGAACCACTGGCAGATCCAGCTCCTGCTGCAGTTGGAGCAGCAGTTGCCCCAAACCCTCCGCTCATCAGTCCAAAAACGTTGTTGCTTCCTGCTGTGGCAGGTGCCTCGCCCCTATAACCACTCCCAAATCCTCCTCCGGTGTTTGCTGTAGAGGTGAAGCTGAACCCTGCGGCGGAGCCAAATCCTGAAGTGGCTTCTGGTTTGTTGGTGGTCGGAGCAGTAAAGGAGAAGGTTGAAGCTGAAGGAGCAGAGGAGGGACCAAATCCAGAGGGAGGTTGTGTGGGAGCTGCTATGGCACTACCGAAACCTGCCGAAGATGATGGTGCAGCTGAGGAACCAAACCCACCACTTGAAGCAGCAAAGCTGAAACTGCTTTCCTGCACTGGTGCTGGAGCCCCAAAGCCTGCATGGTCAGAAAGAATTTAGAGATGACACAGGAGCAGTGGTTAATATGGGTTTGGTTACCCAATTGTCACATTCAGAAAGAACAACAAAGAGCAATAAGGAGTTATTTGTGTATTTGTTCGATAAATCTACAAACTCAAATTTAGATGCATTCATATGCAAATCAGCTGCAGTTTAAAACACTATGATACAATCACCAGCTCAAACACTGTATTCATGAGAGATGCTGGAGAGTTTAAAGTAATATTAGCAATATTATTTCCTAAAATGTTGAACTGATACTTTTACAGTGTCACAATGAAGAAATATTTTATCTTCACCTTTGCTTTCAAAGCCACTTGAAGATGCCTGAGGTGCTGGGTTGTTTAACTCCGCAAGCTGCAAAAAAAGTAAATTTAACAAATATCATAACATGTTCAGTGAATTAAAAAAAGGGATCCTGCAAAAAAATAGATGAAAGTACTGTTACAGTGACTCTTTGTGTGTGTCTGTGTGTCTGTGTGTCTGTGTGTGTGTGCGCGCGCGTGCATGCGCGCATGTGTGCGTATGTGTGTCTCACCAGAGCTGCTCGGGTGGCTGGATTCATAACCTTCAGTTCCTGGACTCTGCTTCTCCACTGGTTGACTAACTGATTGACACCATTAGCCTAAACACATAAAAACATGTATTTCTTAGACTTTGACAAATTCTTTTATGCCATTTTAACTAACACTTGATTAATTCAAGACTGTAAGACTGATATACATTTTCCTTATTGAAAGAAATATGTGTATCCATGCAGATGACCAAGAGTCATGTCACTTCAGAGGTTCACAGGGGATTCTACCATCTTCACTTTCTTAGTGGCCTGAAGACAAATATTAGGAATGACATAATTAGTAGCTCTTCACTTACATAGCCCTGCAGATCTCCTGAAATTCTCGTGGAGTAATACTCCAGCCTGAGCTCTTCTGGAGAGAGATCAGTGAAACCTGAAGAAAATAAAAATCAAATTTCTGGGGGATCGATATAACAAACTCATTATTTGCATCAATGGTTTTGGCTACAAATGACAACAGAAATCATGTAATTTTTATATAAATAAATGACAAATAAATAAACAAATAGATAAATAAGATACATACCAGATAAAGGTATTTTGGTGCTAGAGTAACACGACAAGCACCACTGCCCTGAACTCTCCCAAATCTCCATGTCCATCTGAATGATCTCTCTGGGTAATTATGAGACATATCACATGAATTAATGTCTTATGACAGAGAAACATTCATTTTAATTCTGCACTGCTTAAAAAAACAAGCAGACTCACAGTTTTTTGTTATCATCTTCATCACCAGCTGTTCCTCCATCCCCTCCTCCTCTTCCTCCTCTGCCAAAGCCACTAGGAGGACCAAGCGTGGAAAATCTGTTTTGATTGGAGAAGCTGAATTCCGAGGTTTTCATGTTATCCCTTCTTCCTCCACGCCCCCAGTCATTCCCTCCTCCTCCTCCTCCTCCTCCTCTACCCCAGTCAGTTCCTCCACCTCCTGCTCGGCCCCAGTCATCTCCGCCATGAGACGAGAAGGATGAGGGCTGGATATAGCTTCCTTTTTGCTGGTTAGGATTCACCCAAACTCTGTTCCCAAAACCTGAAACATGTATGCAAACCAATACCGGTCAATGATGAGAGAAAAAGAAAGTTACTGAAATGCCAAACCATTAGTCGTCCTTTTTCTCTATGTTGAAACTACCAATTCCACTTTTGTCTACTAGGTATATACGTGTTGGTGTCATTGTCTGTTTCACATACAATAATACCAGAATAGTGTCTATGATGTGTCTATTTGTCTATGATCATCATCAGTTCAGCCAACATCGCACTCAACACTAGGCATGTTTGCTGGCTAATGCTGATAAAAAAAATGAATTATCTTTAAACTCAGATGCCAGTTTATAAGATATGCCTAACCAATGCAGTCTAGTACAACTACCTAGCAAAGAAAATCCCAACTTCACTTTCATGAAGGTTATGCTCGACCTAACGTAACGTATGTCGAGGTAGAGTTAAAAACAAATTGTTTGAATCGCATAGCTAGCTAACGTTGGGGAGGGGGGGGCATTTACAATGGCCCAGAAACGAAAGTTAACAAACCAGCGTGAAATTGATGAGGTGGAGTTGAACGGTTTAGCTCCACCTCGTCCGTTACTGTTCCTACACAACGCAGCTGCTACCGAAAACTCGACAGTTTAAAGTTAGAAGGTGCTTCTCGTTAGCGTTAGCGTTAGCGTTACTACCTCCTCCACCTCCTCCTCCTCCTCCCCTGGACGGCTGTTGACCAGAAGTGCGGCTGTAGTTGTTGTTGTATCCACCTCCTCCTCCTCCGCCTCCTCCTCCTCCTCCTCCTCCTCCCCTACCGCCTCCCCTCGGGTGCTCGTTCCAGCATTTTTCGCCGTAGCGACAGCGGCCCTGGAGGAAGAAGCTGCAGACCGTCATGTCGGCCGCGTCCCACGGAGACCTCCCGCTCGCCGCGACGTTCCCGTGGTGAGACGCGGGACGCGGCGACGCTGGACGCGCGGTCGGCGTCGGCGTCGCGGCACATTTACGTCACGCTCGCGCATCACGGACGACGCCGGCGACGTCGTCTCCAGTTTTCGACGCGGGTGAAATCGCGTCATGCGCTGTTAAACGAGTCGAAGACATTATTTCACTTCATAGGGGATTTAAAAATGTGACGAACTTGTTGTCTCTTGTCCCTCGTGGCCATTCAACAGAGCTCTATCACTTTTGATCAAAACTTATTAAAAGTCACTTCATACAGAGGATCTTGCCCCGGGGGCCATCTGAATGATCTCTCTGGGTAATTATGAGACATATCACATGAATTAATGTCTTATGACCCCCCTGACCTCTGGGGCCCCGCACGCCTGTGCCTGGCCGGCCCATTTTGTTAACCCATCCAGGGTTGGGCCCCTCTCCTCATGCCACACAGGGGACACCGTCCATACCCTGTCACCTCCTAACTCCCTTAAAGCAGAGACTACATAGCAGCCTCCATATAACAGCTTCATTATATGGCCGGAGTCGAGAATTTGTGCAGTTTAATAACACTACAATTTTTAATTTAATTTTTCATTGTCATTTGATAAAAACCCAGACTTGTTTAAAATACTATTGTTTGACAATGATGTTAACTATTTGATATCTTTGGACGACAAGATATGTAATTTGGTGATGCGAATTTGTAACGCGTCCAACAGATTTAGAAGTGAGTAAAATTTTACAAACTCCAACTCTGGGGGTCTGGCGTTGTTGCCTCTTTTTAAAGGTTGATGCCATTATCGTTTGGCAATTCAGCCTCGCTAGCTACTGTCATTAGAGAAAATATGTATTTGGGTATGTGCTTTATTTGCATAACACACATATGCACAACCCCTCTAGAGAGGTGTGTACAAGAGTCTGTGTTTGTGTTTGTCTTAGAATAACACAATCAAAAATCCAGAAGTAGGCCCTATAGTCTTCTTGAATAAAGAAGTTGGAGGTAACATCTACACTAAACTACAACGATGTCCATTCAAAAGTAGTATGTCAGCACAGCGTCACAACATTCGTCAAGGTTTACACACCTTGTCATGATTAACTATTCTGACAGCTGCTATATATCAGCCACTTTATCCAACTTCATGTATGCTTGATAACAATTATGTTTACACAATTAGATGTGCTGTTTGGGATCTTTGGGAGTACTAAAATTAAAACTCTTAAACTGAGCCAAGATTTTTTTCTTTAATGAAATAAAAGTTCATTTGTTTGTTTTCCGCCAAGAAGAGAGAAGTTAACTTAAAAAGGGAGTATTTTACTGAATTCTTTTTTTTTTAATATTCTTTATTTGCTGTTTACATAAGACAAAGTGATAAGCTTTGTTGGAGGTATGACACAGAAAAAGAAGTAAATGCAAAGATTTTCAAGAAGTACTATAACTGGATAAAGTAAAGCATTTCTTCCAAACATCAATAAATTACAATGTTAACTGACAAATAGATAAGTGTCAGGATCATTGAGGGGTAGCTTGTCAAAATATTGTTTATGTATAAACACAAATAATATTGATTAAAAAACACCAACTCATTTCAACTTCTTACAGTATTTTTGGTATTCAACACAAGAATTAAAGGAAATCATAAATATACATAATATTTTTGTTGAATACAGCTCGTTTAATGACAATCAATCAATCAATCAATCAATCAATCAATCAATCCTTCAAAATCCTGAAGGAATGGGTGAGCTACAGCTTTCACGTTACCTTAGAAATGTCATCCAGTCCATATCCTGTTGACAAACATCAACTTTCATATTTTGTCATTCATAGAAAAACCTGTAATCCGTGACCCGTGAACATGTTTCTTTTGATAGGAAATTTGAACTGTTGTAAGCTCAATTGGTGTGTATTTTTTCCAGTCGTTTCAGTGGCTATGGGGGGTCACTGAATTTTCTCAACCTGACAGTGAACAAGACACATTTTTATTTTGAGCTAAAATTTCCCATATTTAACTAAAGTGCCTCTCTCTCTCTCTCTCTCTCTCTCTCTCTCTCCATACACACACATATATATATATATATATATTCACATACAAAAGTTAAGTGCTTGCTTTATGTATTAAAAATATATTTAGGAAAAGTAGCATGATAACAATATTCTATGTATATAACTTTAAGATATATTAACGAATGATAAAAAACAATAATAGTAATGATATAAAGATCTAATGCAAAAAACTACATTAAGCTTAGACTCGATAAACTTTACAATGAAGAAAAAACGGACAGAATATAGACCATGAAAAAGAAAAAAAAAAAGCTCAAGCAGAAACCCCTACTACTTCAGTCCATTACACAGCAGGGACAATCCCTGTACGCAGAGGCGGAGCAGCAAAGGGAGAATTCCTGCTCTTTCTCCTTTCTCTGTCCACAGCCTGGCAGTGTTTCTCTTCAGTGCCACATTGGTGGAGCTATACAGCTGCTCTGCCAGTTGGAAAGCTTGACTGTCATTCAGGAGGACTGGGAGACAATGGATTGAGAGGGGCCCACTGCAATCCTTTAACCTGCACATCTGGTGGGACAGATAGACAAGTTTCTCTTTGTTACAAGGTCATTAAGATGTAAATCTTATTTTTCTTAAGGGAGCGGTCCAGTATTTTGGGAAAAATGCTTATTCACTTTTTTTGTAGAGAGTGAGATTGGATTATCCGCACCTCCCTCGTGTTTGCACATTACATTTGAAACCAAAGCCAGCAGCCGATTGAACAATCGGTACATTGATGTACGAAGTTTGATTACTGAGCTTTAGAGGTCCTGGTAGATGGATTTTGTAACTTTCAGACGGACCCAGTCCAGCTGTTTCCCCTTTTATGCTAAGCTAAGCTAATTTTCTGCTGACTAAATCTCCACATTTGCTGTACAGACAGAAAGTCATATCTGTCCTCTTCCCCGAAATACCCAACTCTTAAAACAATTGAAAAAAAATGACAGGAAGTTATTTTTTATTTTTTCTGATGCAAAAAATATTTTTTTTAAATAATTTTCTAAAATATGTTTTTGCACTGAGTCACATAAGTAAATATCAATTTTCAACTCATATAAAGCAGCTAGCAAGTTCAAGCAATAAATGAAACAAGTTATCTAACCAGTATGTTGAAGGCCTCCAGAAAATCAGCACTGCTCTCACTCAGGAGGCTCAGAGTTTCATCAGGCAACTCTACAAGAACAATACACACACAACAAGATGAAAGCATAGAAAATGATTGGTATGGGACCAGCCGGTGTTGCTAAGAGCACTGAGGGGAAAATGTTTGCAGTTCCTCAGCTCCAGAGTTTCCTCTTACCTTCCATAGCACTGACCAACAGGTGAGCTGCATTAAGGTGAGCAGCATTGGTAGAATGGCTGTCATTATTGTTACTGCCTGAGCTGGGTTGGTCCAGTATGGCTGACAATGGTTTTCTCTGACTCTCCGACAGCTCCTCTTGCTCGGCAATGTCAAGTTTTTCACCACTGCACTGCTCCTCCAGCTGACAGCAGCAAAATGGCAAAAACATAAAATTTAAAAACAGAGGATTGGTAGCTCAAACAAGCATTGGAGTGCAATTGATCTTTGGCTCAGTATTATTATCTTGGAAGGAATAAACAGGGGTTTTGGGAGAAGATGTCCCTTTGGGCTATTCTACTTGTAACACAATTACCCTATAGAGATGGGCCTATTTTTAGAAGCCGAACAGTGGCCAGCTAAAACATGCGTGTACTGATGTTGGGGTGATGCCATTGAGTCACTCACCACACACTGCAGATATGTCAGCGTGGTTCTGTCCCTCATTGTCTCTTGGAGCTTCTTGAACAAGGCACGTTGAGTTAATGGGGGCAGCTCTGCTAGTGGAGACAAGACAGTCTCCTGTGGCACTGTGAAAGAACAGGTTGGTTGGTTCTAGCCTCAGTCTTCTTCTTTTGCCATGAAAGATGCACTACACTGGATGGTTAAGAGGACAACCTCCCTGACAGTTGTTTGAAATTCACAATTTTTAGGAATATTCAGGCATTAATAAGCACTTTCGATTTTTGTTCATAGCTTCTAAACAGTGAGACAAACAACGGTCACGTGTCAACATTTATCTATCCTCTAGACCATGGCCATTTCTGTCTGCATCTTTACATCATTTTCAGGCCCCAGATCTGGCAAGTCCTTCAAAATGTGATTCCAATACATTAAGTAGATAGGTGTATGTGGTGCTACAGCTACGCAACGCATCTAAAGATTGATTTCAATATAGATCGGATATTACCTATTAATCAGATAATGATTAATAGTGTCGTGTTCATATGCACTGCAGTTATTGTATGTTCCGTTTTTTTCAGTTAGGGCAGGTCAACCCAACCATAATGTGTCAGAACAAATAGTCAGTGCAACTGCTGACTGCAACTTCACCGAATCCACAGTCATCTGTGCAAGGGAGAAATGGGAACCAATGTCATTTCACTTCCTCATAAAAAAAAGTAAAACCCAGGAGTGGTGATAATAGTAGAATAACCGTAACATCTTTGCCATCAACAGGCTACTGGCTACAATGGACGTAAACCATGTTGCAGTGCATTCAAAACTACTCTTCTGGAACATTCTCACCATGGCACTTGCTGTCCACCATATCCAAGGTATCGTGGGATGGCCAGGACATGAGGGACGAGTCTGCCTCAAAGCCTCCGATTGTGCCAGGTTGGAGGCATATACCTGAAAATAGACACAACATAATAGATCATCACCGAGGGGACGGAGAAGGGGAGCAGTAAAATGCATGCATGCACCCACAGATGCACCAGCCTAGACACAATCCAAATGCATCATTGAACATTAGCCCGGGGGATGTTAAAAAATGATGGATCCATGCACTATTTATTCTACACATTCGGGTATCTGAAATGTCAACATTCAAAAAACTAGAACATGACAGATTTTATGGGAACTGGCAGTACTTGAGGTCACTGAGTTCAACCCATAATGGAGAAATGACAGTGATTCACTCTTTTCAGAAATTTAGTTTATCACTCATCAATACCAGTTTCCCTGAGTAACAACAAGAACACAAGCACATGAGCACACAAAGACACATACGCACACACATACATATTCACCATAGTGTCCATTTTTTTTAATCTCTAGTTCCAAGATGCTGTACGCGATGACTGTACCAGAGGGGATCTCCAAAGAAACATCACTGTCCCTCTCAATGTCATTGCTGTCCTTGGCACACGCCTGAGGATACACATATTAACACATACACATACACAGAACTGATTTACAGAAAGGATGATGGTGACTTCAAAATTCTTGGATAGATTCTCTGGTAATTCTACAGCTTAAATAGACTTTAAATCATTTTACAACAACAAACAATCATCAACATTCAGTGTTTCCCCAAGAAAATGAGACTTGTAATGAAACGTATCTACCAAACATACATATATTGTACATAAAGATCTTGTATGTAATAATGAATTTAAAAATAGAAATGAAAGGTATTTCAATTAGATTAGATTAAACACAGATACTCAACTCCATCTAAACCCACCTTAACGGAGATCCCAAGCATGTCCAGCAGCCCGAGCACCCCCTGAAAGGTGCACTGCTCCTTCTTGGTCTGGGTGAGAGGGCAGGAGTCGGTGGTTAGGATCCTCTCCTTCACCACGGCCAGCACATCAGCTTGCTTCTCCAGTTGCTGCACAAGCACGTGCTGCATGTCAACCAGCCTGGAGAAAAGAGCTAGTCTTAGTCTACTTCAGCTAAGTTAGCATTTAGAGAGATTCAAATGAAAAGGTTGGATTTGAAACCAATCTAGAGAAACATGTTCAGATTCAGCGCAGCGGATTAAAGGCATGTGGTACTACTAATCTCTGTAGCTGTGGCTAAGTCTTTGCATGACGTTTGTCTGAGGAGTCAAATGTCTGATGTCTAACTACATTTTTAGACCGTTCTTCTCATCAATAGTGAAGCCATCATCCTGTCACCTTCCTCTGACCAGCTGCAGTGCACAAACAGTGAATAAAAAATAATTAATTAAGATGGAACCTGTTGCTGGAATCACGCAACAGCTTCTTCACGTCCAGCTCTTCTTTCTTCAACTTGCCGAAAAAAGTCTGGAGCTTGGAAGTGCCCCGCCCCTCTAGTGTGACTCTGGCAGAGGCAGCCTCAGTGTCCAGCTTCCCGGAGAGTTTGTGTCCAAACGTCCCCTGGAAGGTCAGGAATTCTGTCTCACTCACTCCTGACAAGACATGTGGTGTCAGATGTGTTTGAGAAAAGCTTCATGCACAAATATCCACTTTGTGAAAAACATTTATTACAAAAACGTGGATGGCATGGAATTAAAACAGTATGTGCATGCACACCTACATACCAGGACTAAGCACCTTGTCACCCAGCAACAAGTCGCTGAGGGTGAAATCTGTTGGTTGGTACTTGGGCCTTTGCCAAAACCAGATGCGTTTGCGCTTGACGACAAGAGCCATTGGAACCAGTTTGTATGAGTCGTTTACTCGTGACACGTGGATGAGGCGTCCCTCTGGGTCAATCTGATGGACGAAGTTAGCAGTGGCCTTGGAAAACATTGCTACAACCGACAACGACTGTAGGCAGCGGAGAGAGAGAGAGAGAGAGATGGACTTCTAAGGCTTCAATTTGTCCAAAAGCAAAGACAAGAGATCTGATAGACTTAGACTGAAGAACTGAACCAATAAGGGGGATTCCCCTTTGGTATTCTCCCCAGTTTTGCCCTTCTTGATAAAGCTTTTGTAAGTTTGAGAAGTTCCAGTAAAGCTAAGCAGTGTATTTGTGAGCACCATGTAAACCGATCCTCTCTGTTTTCTGCAAGCAACTGAAGGCAGTGACTCACAAGGCCAAAGGGGGAAGTCCCTTGAATGCTGCTAACGTTCTAGTGAGCATGCAAATGTTCACACACATACACAACTTGAAAAACATATCTCAGCATGCCAATTCTGCTCTGTTTACATAGCTTAAATATTCAAAGTAATCAGGCGTGAAGGGGATTTATGCAGTGAGGGAAAAGAGTGAGGCAGATTAGAAGAAAATCTGAGCTTTAACCCTGAAAAAGAATGAAACATTGGCAGAGGGACAGATAAAGACAGTCGGGGGACATATTTGTTGCTGGTGAGATTTCATTTCTTAATGAAGTCAAGAACCCTGGAACCCTCTTGTTCTGAGCAACATCAAAAATCCCCTTTGACTTTAAATCGTTTCAGTGGTGTCATTTGAATAATTGAAGAGTTGTGGTAACATCAGTTGGGACCATTCTCAGATAACAGCAAACGCGAAGTCCAAAAGGGTCAAATATGCTTTTTCTAAATATTTTACGTGTCTTTTGTTTAGTGTGATCTGGACCCAGGAAAAAGAAATGATAATGGGAATACCTATTTAACGTGTGAGGAAAAGTTTTGACAAAAAACAAAAGTACCATCCTGCGCAGCGGGTGTGGTTAAGATGGCAAACATCTGGGTAGGTTGAGAGAGCATGTGTATTGTTCCATGTGTTCATGCCTATGTCTGGTAATGTAAGGGCCAAAGTAAAGGTTGCTTGCTGTTCACTATAAAGCCCGCTTTTTAATGGACACAGCCTTTTAAGATAATGTGTTTTCAAACATCACCAGTTCAATATTACTTGGATTAAAGTCCATTTAAGAAGTTAGACCGAAGGCAGGATATGCAACTTCATATAAAAAAAAAAAATCTTTGAAGCTATAAACAGAGGCTCAAATTGCATCCCACAACAACCCCGCGCCGTGTATAAGAGCTACCCACCCTAACAAACACACACACTAACCAACACACATACCAACGGAAACACACACACACCTGTGCCAGAGCGCATTTCCCGGCAGCGCGTTATTCTTACTGTGATCGGGCTCCACCGCGCGTGCTTGCATGACGACATCAGCCGCGCACGTGCCTTAAGGACGCATGATTCGAATTATGAATTTTTAATTCCAAGAAAAATAAAGTTGGACGAGATCATGTTTTGATCAGAGGAGTCACAAATAAAATAAAACAAGATAAAATATAAAACACAGAAAATAGAATAAGACTGACGCAAGCGCCCCCGCGCTTGCGCTCAGACGACTGACCCAGTTGTAGTTTAAATGTAGATGTTTCTTACCTCAAACAAGATTTATGAATAAAAAACAAAACTAAAAACAATCGATGAAGAGGACTTTGAGTCGTAGGTTCGGAGCTCCTGGATGTCCAGCTTTCACTCCACCCGGGATGCCATGCGTAAATGTCCAAAACTCGGGCAGCAACAGTCCCTTGGATCCGTAGTCGCCTCCTATCTCACGGGCTTAATTGAAAAAAAATGTGAGGGTCGTAAGTGTAACAGCGAAGAGAGTGAAGGGGAAAAAGTGAGAGCAGCGCTGTTTGGTCGGAGATGAATGGTGGGAATGTACAGAGGAGCCATATGTGCCTCCTCCCACTTTCCCTGGACAGCGCTTGTATGTCTGTGTGTGTGTTTGTGTGTGTGTGTGTGTGTGTGTGTGTGTGTGTGTGGGTGTGGGTGTGTGTGTGTGGGTGTGTGCGCGCGTGTGCCTGTGCCTGTGCGCGTGCCTTTCGGAGCCTTTGCAGACTTGCCTCTTTCGCTTTTTTTTCTTACTAAATAAATGAATAAGTATATTAAAACTGCACACGTTTTCCACTCGTTCTTCGTTGAGTGATTCATACCACCCTGCCTTGGATGTTTGTCATCACGGCTGCAGATGCTGTTCATTTGACACACTTTGCCACAAACCACGCCGTCTAATCTGTCCGATGTAGGGCGCCACCTGTGCTGTAAAGACATGTGGTCACGGTGAAAAATGATTGATAACACAGAACATCCCACGGGCCAGTGTGTCCCTTCACCGCCAACAGAGCATTGCCAGAGGTTATCACGAAGCTGAAAGAGTGGCTCATGAGGACCTTGGTGACAAAAACCTCATTAAAAAAAAAAAGCAATCAGAGCTTTTAAAAATCGGTGGCGATCCCCTGTATGTGAAAGGACGATATGTTCCGTGCAAGCACGAGTTGTGCCCAAAATTAACGCGTAATGGATCGAGATTTAAAGTCAAACGTCGAGAGGAACAGTTTTAGGAGACTGTGTGCATGTGGGTGGGTGGGTGGGTGCATTGCGGCTCACGACATGCTTGTCAGTGGTGATAAGTAAGTTTTCAGGGAGTTGTCAGTCAGACGTAGAGATAATGGTCCTCTGTTCCCCCAGACGTGGGGATGAACGGACGCTGTGGTCGTAACGTGGACTAAAAAAGTGAAAGTGTCGAGAAAACACAGCTCAGCCCGGATCGAGACCGCGGATCGACCCTCTCGCCCTGATGCGAAACCCGGGTAGTCCTACCCGAGTTAAGAGGAGGACGAAGGAAACACGGACCTCGCTTCTTTTAAGGTGGATTCGCTGATTCTCCGCCGTGACCGACGGCTCCTCGCCTGCGCAAAGGAAACCGAGGACGAGCTAAACCCACCGCTTCACCTGCGAGAGGGAAAGAGGCTCATAGCTCTGGGCAGATGTCAGTAATCGGTGTGTGTTAAAGTGCTAAGGTTGAATTATTGTGAGAACATTGATCTGCTGCTTTTACTTTATTCGTTCGTGTCACTATACTTGAATTATAATTCAATCCGTCTGCAGCGCGACCGAGACCAGCACTTTGCGTTGTGAGTTAAAGGTCCGGACTCGCTCCGCTCATCAGCTGAGCCGAGCGAGTTTCTGGGTGACGCAGATAAACGTCGTGGCCCTCGATCACGACGGGGCCCCGGGGACGTTGCTGGTGACACTCGTACCTCTTTTTCCTCTCTGCACTAACGCACATACGCATCCTTACATCCTGATGTCGGAGAGCGCAGGGAAGTTTGAACTTCCCGCTCACCTCTTCTCCTTTGTTGAAGTCATGTGTTACCAGCGAGCTGCCATTACAACCCACGGACTTCCTTCCACATGACCTGACCGTAATGAGTCACGTCTGCCATGTTGCGCCTCCTCCCCTCAGGGACACACACATATCCATTATATTACTACTACATATCATTACACTAAATTATTACTGGTGTATTAATGTGGAAGTGGGATTTTACTGTTGTAGCTGTTCTATACATTGCTCAGTAGTTTAATCTAACAATTCACAGTGCAGGCTCATCAAATGTTTTCTTTTTAATGTCTCAGTGAACTAACTGCTAACTTTAACTTTGTAGGAAAAAGTGTAACGTGGCATAAAATACCTTCAATTTTTAAACAGCTTTTAGTGACCAGGTCCATGTGATCTGGACCCAGGAAAAAAGGGAGGAAACCAGTAAGTTGTAGTTTGGCAACAACATTTAAAGCTTCACGTCAAGTTTCAGGAAAGGGTTAGCAGCTGGCTTTTGAACAAATATCCCCTGACTGTAATAATTAACATCATGGTTCTTGGATCCTGCTCCTGGGAAAGAAATGGAAATCATCAAGTCAACAGAGAAGCGGAACAAAGTACTTAAGAAAGATGAGCCCATTAAAAACAAGGAGAAGAAATACTACAGCATAAAAAGGCCACAATTTAGGCATTCAAAATGAAAAAAATGAAAAACTCTGTTTGAATGTGAAAAAAAACCCATTGTTTAAATTTTTAAACAGTAGGATTCGCTTCTACTCCAGAAAAATTTATGAAGGCAGAGAAGAAAAAACAAATTAGCTATGGGAGGAATTTGATTTATTTATTTATTTATTTTTTTTTTTTTTTGCAGAACGAAGGGGAAACCCTTCCGTTCATTACGGCAGACTTCACTGTCTTCAAACATGGAGGACCAAAATTTTTCATAAAACTGAAAACTACTATCATATCAAGTGTAATGGAACATTGCTTGTGCTAAAGTGGAAGGGAATTAATGAGGATATGCAACAAGGATACAGTTACCGTCCTCAATATAGAAAATGACCATTTGAAGCTGTGTTCGACCTCCGGCTGTCACACCACACCGTTGAACAGAGAATATCAGATATTCACCCCACAGTTGAAACACAGTTATACTATATATGGATCTTGAGAAATACTATTTTTCCGCTTTGCTTTGGACGATTCTTGATAAACTCAGACTTATCTTGATGTTAAGATAAGATAAGACTCAGTTGGCCGTATTAGTATAGTCCTCAATCAAGGAAGAGCTACTCGACACCGTGCAATTAAAAGACAGGATCTTTGGCATTGCCCTGAAAGTGACACTCATGAGCGGCATGAAGCAGTTTCATGAAGAGAAGCCAACAAAAATAACCGCAGATGTTGCATAAGCCATAATGGGATCTGTGAACAGCCTTGTGGGATTGGTGCAGCTAACAATCATTTCTCGGAATTTTGGCATTTCACTTTATCGCCCATCAGACCACATCCTGAAATCTGTTCTAGATATTGTGGATTTTATTGGTACACGTGCTCTTAATGACACAGTTCCAAAACCTCAAGGATGACCTTCCCAGTGATCTGCTCCACCACTGTACTGTGAGATGGTTTTCAAGAGGTAAATTGCTTTCCTATTTTTCTGAACTTTTAACCGTGTGAAGCAGTTTCTGGAAGAGAAACGCCAGGAATATCCTCAGCCACACGACCCTAAGTGGATGTCAGATTTGTTTTGTTTTTTTCAACATGCTGCAACATGTGAATAAACTTAATCTAGATCTGTAAGGGAATTAAAGGCTGCATTTCAAGTTTTTTCACATTTTTCCACAAACTCAATTGCTTCCACGTCCTTCTTCAAGACAGAGGGAAGATTGTCTTTTTTGACTGGTTGAAAATCTGCCACATGGTTTTGATTCCAAATTCTGCAACCAGAAGAAAAAATCGCCAAAGATCATGTTCCCCATGAACCCTTTCACTGCTGAATTAGTTTGTCTGAAAGCCACTTTTGTTGCAGATTGAAGAGGTATCCCAGTTGGAATTGACTGAACTTTCTCAGAATTAAGTGTTTTAAAAGACGAAACCACAGTTTTGGAGAATTGTGCCAGCAGACAAATATTCCAATGCTAAACCGGCTAAAATACACTAATATCAATATTTTATCTGCTTATCTCTTTGAATCAGTTCTTTCTAAACTCTGACAAGTACAGTCAAAACATTGCACTGTTTCTTAGGCACATATGTGAAATGGATGTTTGAGTGGCCATAACTGAGTATAAGCCAGGTCTGAAAAGCTAATGATATGCCTCTTGGTTTCAGAAGCAAAGCAGGGTTAACCACACTGTTAGTTGTAGCTTTGTTAGCTGGACATGCAAACATTTATTTATGTTTTATGGGAGAACAGACAAACACAGTTTAAATAATTTCTTTTAATTATGGTCTTCTGTGGCCTGCTGTGTTTAGTCATGGACAATTGCTTTTGAGGAGAAGGATTCAGCAAATGATTAACTGACTCACATATCCACAACTGTGGGTGTTTTAAGGATCAGCAATTAATTTAACCTACATGTCTTTGGGACAATGGGAGAACCTGTAGAAAACCCATAGTGGCATAGAGAGGAAAATGCAGCGTCCACACAGAGACACTCCAGCTGGCCGGAGAGGTTCTTAAGAGAACCTTCTTTCTGTAGAGCAACAGTGCCGACCAATTTTACCACTGTGCCAACTTAAAATCCATGTTGCTCATGTTCTCTGCTTCACCAATTCTTTTCCATCGGACACTTGTCAATCATATGTGCACACATCTTGAAGGCTAATGAGGACTGTGTGCAACACAAACACAAAGAGAGAGACGATGTGGAAAATGTCTAAAATACTTGTATTAAGAGCAGGCTGACATGACAGTTTGGACTGCGATAATTCTGGATGGTGCTGTGCCAGAGCTTGAACAGATTTATTATAAAAGATTTATTAGAATAAATTGAGTTTGGCCAAAGGCTGGACCTCATCCTGACCTGCTCCAGCTACAGCTGGAGGTTGAGGTGAGGGGAGGGGACAAGCTTTAACTGTTCCAGCCTTTCCACAAATTCCTGAGTTTTAGTTTTGGCTGACTGAAGCTTGCATCAATAAGATACTTCTTTCCCTTTTCAGATCAAGCAAAATACTCATCTCAAATTGTTTTTGTTATCACATTTCACAATTTCCCTTCAAGTTCCCAATGAAGAAGGCCATTATCACTCTGCGATATGTTTTCATGGGAAGTTTCCTGCTCCACAAACGTTTGCAGACATTACCTGGGAGGGGATAAACTCTTGTATGTAGTGCAGTTGCAGAAGGAGTAGAAGTGGATGGTGTCAATTCACAGCGCTTCCAATCTGTAAAAAGACCCTCAGGTGGTCTGAGTATCCACAGAGCTGGTAGAATTGGCCGGATCTGATCTCCTGTCATCGGCAATCAGCTTAACCACAAGTGTAACAGGCAAGTGTAGCCAACTCACTGCCCTGACAAACCTTGTTCTCAAAAAGAGTGGGTCAAAACTTAGTACATGGCTAGACAGTCATTTATTGGTCTGCTTCTCTCTTACTGTCTGTGCTCACATATACAGTAATTAATACAGCAGGATTCCCAATAAAGCTGTTCTCATTTACATATTTTTCTGTTTCTGTTGACAGACATTGGAACAAGTCAATAGTGACTGAAGTGTCCTGTTAAGACTACGTGTTAACTAGCTTATTCTTTTTTTTTTTATACAACCATGACGTAATCTGAGAAAATCACCCTACACATAAGTTAAAGACAACAGCTAAATTCACCTATAAAGTGGTCACTCAGAGAGACAGTTAAAGCTTATTCTTGTCTATATCATCTGTTCAGCTGATAGTCAGTTGAATGAGACGCATAGAGAGGTGTGTCTGCAGAGGGAAAGTCTGACTTTGCACTCACAGGGCAATACTGGTGACACATCTTAGATCTAGTGACAAAATTTCCTGTCACTAGGTGCTAACTACAACACTTAGTAATGTGGCTTCAGCTGAAAAATGGTGCACCTTTATCACTCAGTCAGTCAATCCCTCATGGACGTCCAAATTTATGGGGCTGACCCTGCTGTTGAGGTTCAGCCAAAAAAAGGGGTCTTCCTTTTCACGAATCAACTGTTGGTCCTGAACATCAGGTCGCTGTTTTTCTTCACAATTAAAGTTATTTCTGAGTTACAGTTATAATGATCCTCCCTCTGTTCAGTGGATTCGGGTGTCCTTCTGGGTCATGTTGGGGGCTGGATAGAGAATCCCAGTCAGTGAAGCACATAGCCTTTCTGTGTGTTGAATCAGTGTGGCCCTCTTAGCTCTCTCAACATCCAGGATCAAGAATATCTATTAGCTGAGAGGCTACTAAATCAGGTGGTTGTGAAAAAAAGATAAACATATGTTTCTAGGATACGAACAAAGGTTTTAGAGAAATCAGGTGCTGTCTTTGTAACTGTTGAAGATTTAGATAATATTTTTTTAATAACTCCTATTACATTCCAATAAATTATATTGTGTTAATACTACTACACAACACTTACCTGCATATATACTACTATGTACTACATCACAAAGCCATTAAAAAAAGATATAAATAAAATATAAAATGTATAGATTTCTTTGTATATTGCTTGTCTGTGTTCCTCTTATCTTAAACCCCATCCTAAACACCACTGCTGTTTCAGTAACACTCACTTATAATTATCTTTTTTTGATGATCATTATCTTTCGGATGAATTTACTTGGTTGTGTCAGTGAGAAAAACAAGTAGCCAAATTTGTGGCATATCCCTTACACACAGAAAAACAAACATGGTACACACAATAACTTGTCTGTCCATTGTACAGTTTATTGTCTTTTTTAAACAAAGAATATTATTGCTTTTTTTTCCCCCTCAGTAAAAAACTGTATCCACAGTCCAGTGATTGTATCCACTGTCACAGGACTGTGGATACAATTTTTTTTACAACAAGGCAGCTCACTGAAATAAGGCTGAAGTCCCTCTTTTAGAATTAGAACCTGTAATCAGCCACTGGCTAATGCATCACAAAATCTTCAAGTCATGATGCTGACTGGGTAGAGGAATATTTTACCAACTTTTAACATTTTGAACATCTTCATTTCCAACCCTGATAATTTTCCCTCCAGTTAAGTCCACATATATAGACATCATCTGAACGAGGACTTTTTTAATGTCTCTGAACGAAGGTGTTTTTGCATAACTACTATAGCAGTTAACTGTGTGCAGCACTGCAATAAAAGGCACTTTGGTAAATGTTGAGATGGAACAGAACATAATGATATGATTGTTTAGTCTACACTGACACTGAGTGTAAATTACAGTAATGATAATGAGAGGAGAGGAGAAGGTGTACCCTTTAAAATAAAAATATTAGACAACAGAACAACGGCAGATATTCTGCAAGCTCTGCTCTGCCAAAAAGTGGGAGGAGGAAGTCCATATTGGTTTGGGTTAACACGACATGGAGTGATTCACGGTAACCGAGTCAGAATACTCGAAAGATGGTCACAGTTCAGTTTTATACTTCCCTCTCTGTGATAAGTTGTAGAGGAGAGGTTTGGTTAAATCCAGCGGTCACCACAACACAGGGAAGTCCTTTTTGCTGAAACCAGGGTCTCTACGCAGCTCCCAGTACGTGTTGTTGCTCACCCATGTGTCATCCTTTGACCTTCTGTCAACACAACAAAAAGGAAATCTGTTTTTATGATTGCCATATCATAATTGATACATTACCCATAGTTAAGTCCCATCTGTGCACACTGCACCTTATCTAATGACCAAATCAGTTTCCAAAATAATATTAGCTATTACTGAAAACCAAACATAAATCTCAGTATTCACTTGTGTAATCTAAAAAAGATGTTATCAATTAAATTTTTTGGTGTCTTTATAGTGCTCATAATATTCCCTTAGCTGGCCTAAACAAGAATCTGTAAGTCAGTCACGTGCAATTTCATTCAAGAAAAGGGAGGATTTTATTTTAAATTTCTGTGTGTGACATGAAGTTATTTATAAGTTATGTATCTGGTGAGTCACATTATATTATTTTTGAAACAGATGTTGTAATGGATGATGAAATGTAATAATGACTTTTTTTGTCATGATGAGCTGGAAACCTGTTTTAACAACCTGATGTGTTCATCACAAGTCTGCAGACTGTGACTCTTATGACACTGTCTTACACATGAGACACAGTGGCTGCTGTGGAGATCCCTGCTCATTTGGAATAGAACAATTACATGGAAAAAGCACATGTGGACACTGTGTCTGATTACAAACAAAGACCAATACACAGAGAGCATGTAAACAAGTAGAGAGCAGCATACTTGAAAAAGCGTGGTTGGTGTGTCATCTTGTTGTCATGCAGCACTTTCCTCCTCTCCCTCTGGAGCTGTTCTATCCTCTGTTTCTGCTCCTCAGCTGCTTCTGGGTCCCCCTCCTCCAGCAGCCTGGACAGATTAGACAGGGAGAGTGAGTCAAGATGAAAAACAGTAGAAAACTGGTCTTTTTAACACATCATCCAACATTTAGCTGACCTCGTCCACTGCACGAAACAGGAAAAGTTTGGCTTTCCCTCCTTATTGATAGTAGCAGCAGGTGACTTCATGCCCCTGCCCCAAGATAGCTCCTAAATGATCCCACTTAATTCTCATTGACACTGAACTGTTCAGCTCCGGCCAGGCTTGTCAAGAATACAGCATTGTAAATGCAAATATAATGTAGCTCTTATATAATTTTGGTACCAAATCTTCAGATTGTATTCACATGGTAAAGGTAATTTTCTAGTGCCAATATAACAAGAAAAAGGTTGGAGAATTTCCTGTGATTCCTACTTTTTCTATTCATGTACTTGAGTGGGCTAAATGAGGCATTTTGGCATTATTAACTATTTTTTATGATCGTTATTTATCCAAGCTAAATAGTTTAGGAGGATTGTACAATATAATGTAATCTCTCTTTGTATTTGCATTCATGTCACTTCATCCTCCCTGATCTAAACTCATGTAGACCGTTGCTATGGTTATGGGCATATTTCTGATCTGTAGTGCATTACACCAAATGGACTCGGCCAGACTTGGCCCACAAAATAATGTTTGTAAAAAATCACTTGGGGCCAAAAGGTCCCTTTGCAAGCTTTGAATCCATTTACACTTCTGTCTTCTGTACAGGTCATTAGAACAAGAATATAGTTAAACAGTAACGAAAGTAATGAAGTACCACATTTCTACAAAGGGAAGGGATGATTTCTGTGGATGGATCAACATTACAGACAGATATCTGTGATAGATAAGAGTGCCAACCTCTGGTCCGGCCTGAAGCGTGTGTCTGTGGGGGGCAGCAAAGGTTTCAGATTGGAGTTGAGCTCATTTAATTCCACTGCAAACTGGGTGAAGCCATAGTACTGCTCTTGGTCCTCTGGCATGGGGTCTACATATACACACACACATACAAATTAACACCTGTTATGTCATGTCAAGCATAGTGTTGTTTTTTGATTGAGCTTCTCTAGTTTAAAAGCTCCCTGACTGACATTTCCTGGGAACAATTACTCACTTGCTCTCCAGATGCATGTGGCAGAAGGTGGGTCTCCTTGAAACATAGACTCATGCCATTTTCCAAAAATGGAGTGTAAAACTTTTCCATTTGAATCCGTAACCACACCCTCAATCTCGTTCACTGAAGAACTCCAAGATTTTGCCTGAAAGAGTAAAATTCCCAAGTAAAATACCAATTACATGTAGCATTTATGACTACAATTTTATAAATACTGCAAGATTTAGGCTTATGTCACTGTATAAGAGGATAAGAGTCATGATGCTTTTTTTTCCTGGTGTTTTTACTTTTTCAAATTTCAGTTCCTGTCTTTGTCCAAAAGAGGATGCTGTTTGCCTTGGTTTTAACTGATTTTACAGCATACAGGGAGTACTGAGTCTGTTTGAGTGGGCAGCGCTGCATAAAAATGCAGTACTATATTTTTCAAAAGACAGATTTAAAGTGTCTGCTCAGAGGTTGACAAAGCTAAAAAGTAATCACTAAATTCCTGTTAGCTAATCATTAAAGGTCCTCACAGAGGTTTGTCTGTATGTGACAAATAAAAGCATACCAATGAGAGACACAGAAGTAAGAGCTTGTTCTGTACAATAAGGTACAGTTTATCTCTACAATAGCACTGCACAAGAAATAAACTTAGGGAGCAAGTGATATTCCACAGAGACTGGAGAATTTCTGCATTTTTAAGCTATGGAAAATATGATCTCCCCAATTTCTTTCCTCTCGAATATGAAAACGAGCTTCTCTCTCTCACAGCTGAGAGATAGACATCTACAACAAAGACAGTGATTTAAATAATTTTGTTCCTTAACCTTGACAAATGTGACTTTACACTGGCAGACATCGCTGTTGATGTTTTTGATGGCCATCTCTCCGTAGTGTTCGATCCAGCGCTGGCCACTCAGGATGTTATGGATGCAGGATGTCACTTTGTTCCATTCATAGTGGTCCCCAAAGCTGGAGAAGTCACACACATACTCTATCAAATAGGTTAAAATAATTTTCATTCCTAGTGCATACACTTACAGCCTATACTGGGCATGGTGATGTAGACCCTCATGTTAAACATACAACATTAAACACAGATTCACATTCAAACACACACCCACACCGAGTAAGTAGAGGAATAAAGGACTTACGCAGGTAGTGTGACATGTGTGGTTCCCATGGGAACAATTTCCATGGATTTGCCCCAGAATTTATTTTTCCATCGGACATCTAAAAAGAGAATGGATGACAAAGTAACAGGTGAATGCTTGTGACCATGGAAATTGGAAATAACATCTTTGTTTAGATCTTCAAGGGTTTTTTTTCTTGTCTCTTGTGTAAATAATGGTGTCTTTATATAAAACAGATTCTTTAATCATGTGCACAGAGAGAAATGCAAACAAGGCAACAGTCTGCTCTTTTTCTGACTACCAACGGCTGTGCAGTTGTTTCTGAACCAAATACCAGAGATTAAACATAATGTCAGAATTAACAAATGAGGCCGCATTAGTATAATCTGCACAGTAATTTGTTATAATGTGTAAATATCAAGTACTTAATTATCCTATGATGGAAAATTGCAGAGAGATCACAGAGGCAACATGAAATTAAATGAGGTCACGTAATCTTGCACAACACCAGTATTCACCTTAAATATGACCTACAGCATGTGACAAACACTTAGAAACAGAGGTGTGGCAGCAGCGAGGCAAATTCCAAACAAAGCCCAGCCACACAGACGGGGAAATTAGAGGTTTAGCCCAAACATATTCTCTCCTGCTCACCTTGCCAAAAGGTGAAGTTCCTTGAATCAGAGTGACATGCTGACACTGGTGGGTGATGACTCACCTGGGAAATGGACAGAACAGATACAAGATAAGATGAAGGCACTTCATCAAAAACAATAGACACTGTAGATCATGAGGTTGTAATCATAAAATCGGTTAAACAAAAACAGTCAGAAAGGTGATTCTTATTACTTTTTTGCCAGCTATAAACAATTACTATGTCATATTTTGAGAGATCAGTATGATTATTGCAAACAAAGACTACCACAGAGACTATTGGCAGGTCAGTGCAGGACCTCACTGCTTTACATTGTTTGCTGCTAGATTGGATTTTGTGAGAAGGCTTTTCTATTTTTTTAGTGCAGTACAGAACAAGAAGAGGGCGCTGTTCTTGGAGTGCACAAGGTCCCCATTGATAGCACTGACATGAGACAACCTAACCAATGTGTGAATATTAATTTGAGAATTATGTATTAGTTTTTCAAATTCCAAAATGTAGCAGCTTTAACTTAAATGCATGTATCCATTACAGTACTATTAATTAGCAAAGAAAACCAGTCTGATCTCTATCTCTTTACATTTTAAATTAGAAATTTGCAGTTTTTTGTCTTAAAAATTGAAATGAACTTGAAGTTAACCAATCCTGTGAAGGGGGCTTGTTCCCATTCAGTGACTTGTGTGTGTGCTGTAAACGGTGTGACCTCTACCTGTTCAGCTATAAACCTGAAGCCCTTATCCGGTCTGTCACACTCGTACGTCTCTCCCAGTACGGGGTTAAAAGGTTTGCTGCCCGCTCGATGGTACGTGGATGCATAGGCTGATATTGCAAAAGTAGCAACATAAACCTGTGTAGAAAATTAGAGGACAGATGAACATCAGCCCTGTGTTTGCCAGGCAAAAGAAATGAAGGACTGTCACACTACTAAAAGTACTGGCATATGTGTCTTTGTGTGCAAATGACATTTTTATTCAATGTGATTATGTGACTTTAAACGTGTACATAAGATTGTGAAGATAATATCGAGGTTATGAGAATGTGTTAGGCCACTCTGTGTTTCTGACTGGTTTTAAATGAACCAATGCATGGACATATACATGACACCATACATGACACCATACATGACACCATACATGACACCATACATGACACCATACATGACACCACTTTAGGTGCAGCTGTATGTGCGTTTGTGCTCTGGCAAGCATAATTAAATAGGCACAGAGAGAAACAAGATAAGATGACTGAAAGCCTCTTGCTAGCAAAATTTATTTGTTGTTTATTAAAGCCTCTAACAGAGGCGCACACAGAGCAAAAGATGAAAATTAGAGTAGCATTTAAAAGCTGTCTAAGGAGGGAATGAGCTGAAAAAACACATTTCCTATCTACAATTTGCTTTCTGCAGGCTAGAATCTTTCAATTTTCCTTTTCTATCATCAGTGCTTAAATGAGAATTATGTACTAGCATACATGTATAAATGATGCTCTCAAGTTCTCTGACAGAATTGGTACATTTTTACATACTCTGTCTTCCTTCTGCAGATATCACATGCAATATTATCGTGTAACTTCATTCCTCTCACCATGCGTTTATAAGGGTCTTGGGTCTGGTTGGCAGTGTCCAGCAGGTCACTGTACTCCAGCTCCTCACACAGCCTCTGCAGGGTGTTGAGTGGCTCATTGAGTTGTACTGGCATGGCCACCTTGGACAGGTCCTTTCCAATGTTGTTCCTCAGGATGTTCCACAGGCTGACGCTGCTGGTGGGACCGGGAGACGGCAGCGCGGAGCGCCGACGAGCCAGGGTCACCACACTGTTGACTGGAGGAGAGAAATTTGGAGGAAGGAGACATGTGACAAGAGGAGAAAAATAGGATATTTTCAAGAACTGTAATAAGTGAGAGTGAGAGCTGAAATGTTAGAGAGGTGCGTGCTTGAATTTGCAAGTTAAGGAAATTCTAGGAGGAACTGTAAAACAGTTTGACTGAATGCTGTGGGGGTTTTTTGATGGAAATGGTCAAATTCAAAATATATAAAACAATATATTGATACAAATGTTTGCTTTCATCAGCTTAAATCCATAAATATTCATTATACTGGCACAAGCATTCAAAATCCATGTAATGCTTTGTCTAGCAAATTGTAATTAAACACAAAAAGGAAGAGCTCGAACACCGAGTATCATTCGCTTTGTAGTTCTCATGAACACATTACACACAACTGTGACTGTATCATGTACCAGAGTTGTGTCTCTCACTGCCTCCCTCGTTGCTGCAGGTATCCATGGAGACACTGTCACTGACATCACTGATATACGAGTCATCGTCGGACACCTGGAGACAGAAAATCCATGGTGAAAGGTCAGCAAGCGTCCAGAACACAGGATAAAATGACAGAAACACACAAACCAATATTTGTGGCCTGCAGGCATTAGTCGTGTTGAAGCCAGTTTTATTAGGGTTGCCCATTCTAGGACTAATAAAACATAAATCACTTTTCCGGCAAAACTAGGTCTTGATAAGACTTGACTTTGATTTGTCTGATCAATGCTCTTTATACATGTTACTCATTTATAAAGAAAAAATGCCAAACATTTACTGCCTACAGCTTGTTAGATGAACGCATTTGCTGCTTTCCTCTGTTTTATATGTTTTTAAACTTAAGATATTTAGATTTTGGGAATTTTTTGGACAAAACAGAACATTTAAAAGGGTGCCCCTCTGTAGTCCAGGAAGTTGTGACGTTTATATGAATGATTCCTACCAATTTCTCAAATTTTACAGATGTACTCTCAATTAGTCTATTAAAAGATCACTGCATTTAGCTTTAAACATGAAGAATAGGAGGAGGATCAGCTACTAAATAGTGTCTAACCTCATTCTCAGAGGAGGAAGAGGAGAGAAGGTATTCCTGAGCGTCAAAGAACTCTGATATTGACTCTGGGATGGATGCTTTGCTCTCATTGGATACCTGGTGGACTAAGGACTGGGATCCACCTGGACATTCCTGTTTAGATGATAAGAACGCACTTCAGAGAAATTGGACCAGTGGTTATATACTTGTGGTGTAGTCATGCAGAATTATGAGTTCTGAATCACAGAGTCACTCACTGAGGTATAGGCCGTTTTTAAGCCCATGACCTGCACTGGCTGGGGGGGCTGCATGTCGATGGTGTGCCTCAGTCTGTCTCTTTCTGCTACCAGGGAACTAAAAGCTGATTTCAGTGTGGTGTGGACTAGAGAGAAGCAAATGCCAGAGACAGAAACAAAGAGGGCAAAAAAAGGTACAGAGTTGTCATGGAAACTATCTTACAATATATAAGTAATAAATAAATAAATAAATAAATAAATAGATAGATAAATAAAAATTCTTTTATCTATCGTAAACAGATCCGAGCAACCTTGTTCTGACTTAGGAAGGGACTCACTGTTGTTGGCCAGCCTGCAGAAGTCCTCCTGTAGACGGGACACATCTGTTGGTGAGTCTGGGGATTCGGGACAGACCTCCTGTGTGTTGGACTCAGTGGTGGAGAGGTTGGGGTTCGAAGCATGGAGACGAGGGGACTTGGAGGAAATACAGCTTGGGACCTAGGGGACAAACAGGGAAAGGAGAGGAAAAGTAAGCCATTATTTCCTGTCATTCTCACTGTCGAATAGTTGTGATATAAAATTCAACAATTGTGAGCAGAAAAAAGTGAAGTTGTGCATGTACCTGTAGTGTGGCTTTGGTTTCTTTGCCACTGTTTTTTGAACGCCACCTCCTTGGCCTCTTCTCCTTTTTGGAGATGTCATAAGTAGATGCCTGTGGCACCACAAACACACAAAAAAAGTTTATTAAGGGTTAGTACACACAATTACTCCCAGCACTGGCCCTGAGTACCCAATCAATTCAATTAGTAAGATCTTTATTTTCATTCTTACTCCATAGGAGCATCAGGTACTTTTCTTTTACACCCACAGAGTAGGCAGAAGCATTTTCATTGGGCACTCCTTCAAATTGCTTTTTATAAAGACACATCCACATTTTACACCATGGCAAAGTTAATCTGTGTGCTTTTCTTTACTTGTAGTGCACTGATGGCTGGAGCTGAGTATGTGCGGTGGAGGACCTCCATGCTCTTCAGCAGCAGGTTGAGTTCCAGCAGGTACGATTCCACATCCTCCAAGTCTGAGTGAGAGACATATTATTATTAGATGAATGTTTGGGTGCATGTAGGCACAGTGATGAGAGATAAAATTGAACATCAAAGATTCGCTACAGTGAGAGACACCTGAACAAAAGGTTGTTGACAAGGGAGGATGAAAGGCAAGCCGGGAGACAATCAATCAAACTAGAAAGCAGAGAAGATGACAAAACTACAGAGAGCAACCAACCTTTGCAGCACTTGTCCATGTCCTCGGAGGAATGGAGCCAAGAACTGACCTTAGATTGGTGGACTGAGGCCTGCTTGGTAAGAGTAGCCCTCTGTTTGAGACAGATGAGGAAAAGTGATGCACATAACTTCATAAAACCACATCCTGACCTCACCAAACAACAAAGACTTTTTTCAAAATTTTCCCCGCAAACAAGCACTGGAACAACTTACTTTTCTCAGGGAGTCATTGAGGGAGGGGGAGGATGAGGCATGGGGGTGGAAGAGGTGCCTCTCGTGGGGATACATGGCAATCTCGTTCTGCCGAAACACACGGTGATGACGCAGCTTTGACACCCACTCGTCAAACAGCTCTGGAGATTTCACCTGGGTATCATAAAGTCAAATTAAGGAACTGTAACCTGGAGAAAGCTTCTGTGTCTTTGTATGACTCAGACACAGAAAATGAGAGAAAAGAGCCTGTTGAGTTGAGGCGTTTGTGTACATCGTTGAGGGAGATATGACACTGAGTCACCCTGAATTCTAAACTAAATTTGGCTCATACTATCTGAGTATGAAGAATTACCTTTAGGTGGAAGATGTTATCCCCCGTGTCCAGGTCAATGCACATGGCTTTCTTCTTGATTGACATGACAGAGAGACCAACATCTATGCAGCCGTGAAGCTTTCCCTTCTTGAGCTATGATAAAATACTTTGTTAACACATGTCTCTACACAAGAACGACAGACAGATGGTGGTCTTTGGGTAATACCTACATCAGTTCCACGCTTTCCATACTTCAGGATGCCTTTCTCAAGCAGAAAGTATCTCTAGGTGGAAAGAAATCAAACTCAATCAACATTTCAAATCAAGAAATACTGTTTTCATTTCTTGCCACCCTTGACTCTTGAGAGTTATTGTTCTCTTTGGTTATACAATAGTTTAAAACACCATTTAAAAAAAAAAAAAAAGCTATGCAGACATTGTGCCATTTTGCACCAATAACACTGTTTTCCCTTGTCATTTCCTTTCAAATTTCACAATAGCAGCAATGAAATAAGTTATGGGCAGTGCGGATAATGGCCATGTGTACACATAACCATGATTTACAAGCACACCTTGCTCTCTTTATTTTTACAATAAAAAAGAAAACACTGACAAGACACTTTGACATTACTCGAAGCCTCCTTGTGGTTTAAAAATTCCCTTTAAAAGTGGCAATTCCATCACATTGCAAATTGAAATTTCCAGGTATGCATGAGCATACTCAGAGAGATGAGGGGGTGGAAGATGAGTCAGGGTTACAGTATAATCAGTAGGGAATAAAAAGAATGGAAAGACGGAAATACAGCAAACTATAATGGTGAGGAGGAGGAAATGTAGAAATAGCTTGAGGTATTAAAAGATGGTAGGTCAGTGCTCTAGTTAGACATTTAGGGAGGACTTAAAATTTTGTTGGTTCAACCCTGATAGCATAAGGAAAGAAAGTACAACTAAAACCCATGCATCGTAATATCCTTAGCATGCATAACTGCAGTATTTCTTTACAGAAAGGGATATGAGGCCTTTTATAACATCAACCTTCCTTTTAAGAGGCACAACTACACATGATGATATCACCAGGGTAGAATATTAACAAAGAAACGTCTGCTTTGCTCCAGAGTTTAAAAACATAACTAATAAAAAATAAAGCATCAGCAGACTCAACCTGAGAGCTGACCCCCGTGGCTCCATTTCTGACACCATTTGCATCAGAAGCAATAAAGAATGAAAGGTCCTCAGTTTAATAAGAGACAGCACAAGAGCAGTAGTGTTGTTCTGTAAAAACAAGTGGAACCTCACTGCTGATACTGTGTGGGGTGCTAAGAGTGCAGGAGAGGTACTCACCTTATGCCATCCCTTCATGGGCCACTTCCTCCTCTTGAGCAGTAAACCCTCCTGCCTGTCAGGTTCCTGCATGCTGGCAGGAACCCCCCTGAGCCCCTCCACAATCTCCCAGCTGTCCTGGAGGGAGCCATAGGAGCAATGCTTTATGAGTTAGACAGATAAGTGAGTTGAAATAACAGAGGTAGAACACAATCTATACCTGTAAACGGTACACATATTTTCATTCACAGATACCATTTAAGTGCAATACTGTTGTAACTGTAATACCAGTTGCTTTAAAAAAAAATGTTATTGAGGTTAAAGCATTTTTCAGTATTAAAAGGGTGCAGTTTGCCTTTCTAGGAACACTTAAATGTTTAGTCACATAGAAAAAACCTTTATATTAGAATAAATGTCAATTGTTTGAACTAGACAACAAATACTAATTAATAATATTAATAATATTTGACCTGCTTCATAGCCTTAGGGATACCATGGTACATGTTGCATTTAAATTCAGCACATCTCAGTCCAGATGATTAACTGAGAGGAAAACTAAACTTGAAATATCAACACTGACTGAAAGCACTCAGCAAAAAAAAAAAAAAATACACACACACACAAACAGATACACCGACACACATGTAGACCTGCACACGCACCTGGTTGCTATCATGTTTAGAGGAGCCGCTGCTGTCACTGTGAGTGGGCGACGGCGATGTCATCTTTTGGCGACTTGACTGCTTTCTGCCCACCGTTGTCCTGTTTCTGTGGCAACCACAGCAACGCAGATCACAGCAGAGCCGCAAGGAGCATCACTCTGACCTTTGAAGGCCACACCACAACAGCAGGCACTGCAGGGAAAGGTTGAAACAAACTGATGTCAGAGCAGCACAAAGGCTGCGCTCATTTTAAAGAGAACAACAGCAGCACATAAGACCAGACTAATAAAAACAGAGAGGAATCACTTATTCACTGTGTGTCTGACTAAGTGAACGGCCTAATTGTGGATATGAAATCCCCAAAGTCCAAAACGGGTTTGTTTTGAAGAAGCTGAATACAAATATCCTGAAATAAAAACAGAAGCAGCTAATAAACCTTTATCATGAGCTCTCTTGCACACACAGTTCAGGGTTCAACTTGCACCATGATAATTCAGGGGTGTTCAGACTGATGTCTGGTTTTTGTGTGGATTGTTCTGGTAAATCTGGATATCTTTCCCAGTTAAGAAAACCCACAAACTAAAATAAATTTTTTAGTGTCAGTATCATACAAGTTTTATGATCCTAGGTCTACTTGTAAACAAGCATGTGAGCCTTGGGAATACAAGAAAAATTCCCCCTGGAATATGCAGAGCATCATGCAAAACAACACAATCAAAGAATAATAAAAAAAAAGGGAATGACTCCAGTGGCTAATTACATTAGCATGTGCCAGATGCAACTACTACATAGTGTGAAACTAGGAAAAATACTACATCATAAACTAAAAAAAAGGTATATATCATGAGCCCATAATTATAAGGTAGGGGGATAAATGAAGCCTTTCAGGAGTTCAGGATGGTGTGGATGTTTTATAGTCACATGTTCCTTATAAGATACAATTGTATATGTCCTAGGCTATTTCTAATACTAAGCATCTCACCATTCATTCCATCTGCATATTACAAAACTGAGAACTGGAGCCTTAACATATCTGAACCACTGGCTGCTTTCAGTAAATTTAACTTCACCTCCCCAGCTTCCTCCTCTTGTACCAGCAGTTCAGATTTGAATGTCAATTTTGAATGTTTCTCTCATTTGTTGATCAAATATTGTTTATACCATCCTCTGCTGGGGGCATGATTATAAAATCTACTGTCTACATGTAATATTATTAAAATACAAAAGATTTTTGTCTTATGTCTCTACATAATTACAGAGACATACTGCACGTTTTTGTTTGTATGGGGTGAGCAGGGAACACCACTTTCTCAGTATGATGTAACAATGACTCCTCTCCTTGCCACAAATCACATGCCTCAGCTTGGCTGGATGCATGTGTATATTATACCCCTATGTTTGTGTTTTATAGCCACACCTTGTGTACGCTGATATTTTTAAAGACTAAACTAAGGTGTGTTTGCACAGACATGCACTGTACATGTGAGTGGGCCACATTCCTGTCTGGTGGGCTGATGCAGTGAGGGATTTTCAATGGTCTTTGTGTTTGTTGCATGCATGCAAATCTGTCTAAATTTATGGATTTTATGTATGCTGACAACTTCACCTCCTGCAAACAGTTTCGTTGTGTGTGTGTGTGTGTGTGTGTGTGTGTGTGTGTGTGTGTGTGTGTGTGTGGGAGTCTGTGTTCTGTATTTCCCAAAGGCCTTGCTTACAGTCAGTACCATGCCCAGGACATGAGTCATCGACAGGAAAGAATGTGCTCCGTGCTTCGATACCCACGACACACCATAACCCACCGCTAACTACTGTTAACATTCGGCTAAAAGCAGAGTGAAACGTGGATGGGCCACTCACTTTCCAGCTCTGGACCACAGACTTAAAGGGAAGAGAACATTTTTTTCAGTAGGCTTCAAATGATAAACTTGGGAAGTTTGAATCAGCTCATCAGTCTGTTGTTTTTGCACTTTTCAGGCTGTGACATGCCTGGTCGCTTCAGCTGCATCTGAAGCTTTATGGATAGAAATTAGGTTCAAGAATTAGTTACACATAACTCCTGCATAGTGACATCCACGTAAATACATCTGTGTTTAGTGCAGACTTTAAAGAACAAAAAGGTGCATCCAACCATAATACATTTTGCATTGGTGCGAAGTAGGAGGTCAGGGCCTCAATGGCAAACTGAATTCTTCAAATAAAACAACCATGATTATACTGTATACACAGTGAAGGGTGAGCAAGGGCAGATGCACCAAGCACCACTTTAGATAGCACAATAGCACATTCAGCCCTGCCTTCTATACCTGAGCTTTTTTTCCCCTTTGATACAACTCAGCAGCAAAGTTTGCACCAACACACTTCCTTAGAGCAATGCATCAAAAATGATCTAAGCACAGATGCACAAATTTTAAATCACTACCTCATGACACTTCCTCACCTTACCGGCTTAAAAGCTTGCGTGAAAGCTGCGTTTTAGTCTAAAATATTTTATAGCAGAGATGTGAGATCTGTAAATGAGACTGGGAGATGTGAGTCCCCGAGCATCCCACTGAGTGCCCTACTTACCTCGAATGAGTGATTACTGTAGTACTGTACACCACTGAGCTGCCTGCAATGTAAGACTAGAAGTGCAGGGGTTTTGCCTTCAGCCTTACATAATGAGAGTGAATCATTAATGGCATAGCACCTTGTAAATGATCTGCTAAGATGGAATTGGGTCATTTTCACAGCAAGGGTCAATGTCAAAAGGCCTAAATAAGGAAATAAAGGGTTTGAAGGCAATGGAAAAGTGACCATTTTGTGTGTTTCTTTTTTTTTCTGTACACACTTGTGTCAGTATGCACAACATCAGCTGATGGGAGGAAGGAAAAGATAAAAAAGATGCAAATGGGAGAGGGGTTGGTTTTGTCTGTTTGTATTACAGTGAGATGACATTGGGTCTAACATGGGAGTCCAGAAGGCAAGATTTTGAATAAGTGCTGCACAACCAAACAATGCATAGTAAACAAATCTAACTTGGGTGTGCTCTCCATTTTCTCCCTCAAGCCTATTTTTTCTTTCACTGCACTGAAGAGACCCAGAAACAGACTATTTCTTTCACTTGTCCAATTCCTGGCAAACACCAGGAGGCCAAGCGTCCTGAAAAGGTCCAATCACACTAAAGCTTTGTGCACAGACATAAATACAATGAATTGTTCAGGAGTGCTGCTATCAAAGGCATCATTCAACTAAATCGTAAACAAAGAAGTCATTAAGTATACCTTTACATCCTTTTTTGAGTTGCACATGACAACAGGCAACACATATTGCTCATATTTAGGGAAAGCCCTGTGGCTTTTTATAGCAAAGCCTCATCTGATGTTCACCGGTTTCCATGACAGGAGCTCAAGGCCATGAGGCTAAAGCTTAAGGAACTGTCAGGCTGGAGTTTCCAGTTTTGGCATGACAAACACACTGACGTTGACTTAGCAGCCAGTCCATCTGCTTTCTGCCTATGGACATTCTTGTGGCGGCAAAACTGCCATCAACCCAGTAGTCCACATAGTTGAATATCCTCCCCATTACTGGCTGACTAGGACTGCAAAAAGGTCCTCCCAGATGGCTCATCTATGATTCTACCTAAAATATCAGAGTCTTCTGTTAAAGCTTCTTCACAGATTTGCAGAGTTAAAGCTGTACGTGATCCGCTGATTATCAAACTGAGAGCCAGCATACCATACTTTAAAGAGACTCACATCTGGCAATATTATCTGGCTACTTCATACATCAACACCCACATTTTATAATAAATTAGTGTTACAAATGCAGCATATGGTTTTGGATCGACTGGTGGCAGTAGCACTTAGCTTATCTGACCTCTGACATCATCTCTGACTGAGTGTCCTTGCTGAAAGTGCGGACTTGTTTAAAGATAGAGATTTTTTAACAACATTTTTCATCTGAAAGCAATACAATGCCTGTGTTTCCTTTATGAAAGCATACAAACACTAATTTAGGCATCGTTTAGGGGTCAAAGAGGTAAAAAGGCAGCCCCAATATGTCATTCAACCATCAGTTAATTTCACATGCACCCAGAGAGAGACAGAAAGAGAGGAGGCTTGGGACCCATATGCCCATAGTTGTTGTTTCGAAAAGTTGCTTTTTCCTGCTAAGACAAGGGACACTTTGTGTTACTGCGCAATTATGGGTTGCTATGGATACAAAAAAAAGGCAAGAATATATTCAGTTTGTTTATTCTTTATGAAAAATCTGAGGGCATAAAACATGGGGCTATTTATAGAACCTGTGCTGTTACCAGCAGAAACATGATTTCACATGAGTCTCGGTGCCGACCAGCAAGCTCAGCTGGAAGTAGGGCACAACATCTTATAACCTTACAAAAATTTAAGAGATCACAGGCTGGTCTCAGAGTGGCCACTTGGAGTATTAGTCAGGCCAGGAGTGCTCTGTATTTACCAGCTTTTAAGTGGGCGTTGTGTAAAGGAGAGAATGACATAGACATAACTCAGTGAGTCATGAAGGCCACATCAGATTTTGATGCCGAGAAATGTTGCAGTAGGAAAAAAACATTTTGGCTAGATAGTGATCAGCTGGTTGAGAGGCTTAAAATTGGTGCCTCTGGAGCAATCCTCTTTGGCTTTTGATAACTAGAGTGCAAAGGGAGCAGATTTTGACAGTGTCCCTTGTTGTACTGACTCAGTCTTAATGTCTTGCTCAAGGGCACTTCAACTGGGCAGATGAATGCCAACACATGGTTTTGAACCCAGATTGTTGGACTGCTGAATGGTGTCTTCTTACTACTCCTCAACCTAACTGAAGCTAAATTTTGTTTTCGTCACTGATTAATCTGCCAGCTATTTTCTCAATTAATTGACTAAACAGACTATGTAATGTCAGAAATATCCCAAATCCCCCGAACCCGAGGTTAAATCTTTAAAGTCTTATTTTGTCCAGGTGCTGGAATTGAAAAACCTTTGGCATTTTTGCTTAAAAATTACTAGTTCAGTGTTTTGCATATTAAAAAAAGCCGCAGATCAATTTTCTCTCAATCATCTCATTCACTAATTAGCAAATCGTATAAGCCCTAACTCTTAAACTGTCATTAATCATATGAAGGCTTTTTGGTGAGTACTGGACTTGTAATTGAACCCATCTTGTATCTTTATCCTCTATTATTTCCTGTAATGTGAAATCTACACATGTTCTTTAACTTCATTGCCACTTTCTGAACTAGACGCACTGTCAGTTCAGAACTGTTAACAAGAAACTTCAGGGTTACAGTTTTGTTTACACTAGCCACTAGCCTGAGTACTGGGCAGGCAATGTGTGCCCACAGGCAATCATGTGAAAGTGAATGGCACAGTGGCGGTGTTGCCATCACCACTCATGCATAAAGTGATTCTGTCTGGACCAAGAAGAGCTACTGCCAAGTATTGATTTACAGTAAAATAAAAACAGAGTCACTCAAGCAACACAAACGCGAAGTGAAAGAAATGCACAGCACCGAACTGCGCGTGATTATTTCATGACTTACTGGCATGTAGGGCAACAACCAGCTGTTATTGACATCACTGATAAATCGGACAATTATTTTCTTGATTTATCGACTCACTGCTTTGTACATAAGATCTCAGAGAATAGTGGAACATGGTCCATCACAAGTTTCCAGCACCCAAAGCGACACCTTCAAATGTCTTGACTTGTTCAACCAATGGTGCATCACCCAAAGATATTTAATTTACCTGGATCGATACTGGTAATAACAGATTCGTTGCTAGTTACTACTAATCATTTTAGCCCTGAAGGTGAGTTTAGCCCCATCAGAGAACATCCTTTCCTCTCTACCGTGCATGGAAACCACATAGATGGTGAACTGTCCTGAGTTATCACAAAACTCTGGCAAACTGTAACTTAACAGACAACAACTCGGGATGAATCTCTCCAGCATGATCAAATATGGATCCTCGTCGTGATATATAAAGTGAACACACTGAAAAAAAAGGGAAGTGTAATAGTTTGATGATGTCCGGACAGCAACCAGCGCTAAATTCAATAGTTAATGGAGACGAACTCAGCGGGGAGACAAACACAGGTGTCCCGTTGAAATCCACAGCCTTGCTCGGCTTCCTGTTGCCAACGCAGCGACTTTAAAAACTTGTCAGCGCCGAGAGAAACGTCCAACAAGAAGCGTGCGTCCGTGGAGACCCGGTGATCGCAGCGGGGCCCGGACCGCGGACACGGAAACTCCCCGACGCCGACACAGAAACGAGGACAATTAAAAAACCCTATCGAGAGGCGACGTCGGCGAAACACACGACGGGCGCCGCCGAGTCCGCGGCTCGACGCCGACGGAAGCCAAAGGCGGTGACAGCGGAGAGAAGCGGGCGTAGATTCACACCGGGCGCGATTACGACGAAAAGCAAAGCTTACGGTTCCGCGGCCGGAGCCGCAGCATCTTATCATCGCCGGAGAGACCGTACCTGACCCGGGGGCTTCGGCTTCCTCGCTCCGACGCCGGAGCGCGGTGGACGTGGAGGGGTAGGACGAGGAGGAGGAGGAGGGGCTTACCGAGGGGGGCGGGAGCGATTGGCGCTCCTCTCAGCCAATCGCGGCCGAGGACGTAAGGCGAGGGGGCGGGGGAAACGGAGGGGGAGGGGATTGTCGAGGGGGGCGGGAGCGATTGGCGCTCCTCTCAGCCAATCGCGGCCGAGGACGTAAGAGGAGGGGGGCGGGGGAAAACGGAGGGAGGGGGCGGACCGGTTCTTTTGAACGAACGATGGGATGACGTAGGCAAAGAAGAAGCGACGAAACGAAAAACAAAAAGAAAAATGGAGGTGAGAGTCAGGTCCTAGGTCCCTGCGATCGAAGAGACGGTCAGGTGATGAGACACGTGGACGCGCGTTCAGCGTGTCCGAGTCGGCCTGCGTGTCCGGTTTCACCCCGTTTCATCCTGCCATTTTAGAGGCACGACGGCGAGTTACACTCGTGTTTTGTCGTCACGCCGTCACCCCACGTCAGCAGGGGCCACGTATCTCCTCATCTCTGACCATAACACCCGTGGACTCACGCTAGCGTTCAGGGGACAAGTTAGGCGGCTTCAGAGGTCAGAGAAAGGTCATGAGCCGTCGATATTGCTCATGTAACAGGTCCCAAGCTCCAGCAAATGGAATAGAGCTAACTCATTTCCATTGGTGACTCGACAGCCACTGACTTCATCAGCTGATTGTGAAAAAGGTCCATTACAGTTTGCCTAAAACCCAAATGATGTCATCAAATTGCTTATTTTGTTTGTTTGTTTGAACAACACTCCAAAAGCATCTCCGAAGCATATGCAGGTTATTATCACTAAAGACAGAGAAAAGAAGCTCGTTTTTGGTCGCAGCTATAGGCGATGTTTGGTATTTTAGCATGAAAAAATTTAAAGATTGTCAATAGAGTTAATAATTATTTCAAATAAACTAATCAATATATTTTTTTACAGATCTGCCATAAATTCCTTTAATATTATTACCACTTATGATTTACTTATGAATCCTGCATTCATATATAAAATCCAGTAGGTGTGGAGATAAAGTATGTGTCAATAATCTGTCTGGTCTCATGGCTTCATAACATGATGCACTGTCCAGAGACAGATTGTACGGTGCTTTTCCTCAGACGTGCTGGTTGCAAAAGATGACTTTACCCACAGGTGCTGACTGTTTTCTGAAATGATGAGTACGTGTGAGAAGTTTTGTGAGTCCATCCAGGCAGAATGAGCTTGCGGATGAACTTTGGGCATTTGTTTGTGTGTTTCTACTTAATGTCTGTCTTTCTCTGATGAAGTTATGCTCCTCAAGTCTTCCTCTGAGGAAGCCCTGCTCAGTCAGTCTCTCTCTACAGCCCTTGTAACACTACAAACCACCTTCAGTCTCTGGATTTGTTTACCCAACAAAACAAATTTCCTCCTTTGCATGGGTATGAGGTTGTCTCTTCCTGCCTGAGCTTATTTCTATGGCAACAGAGGGAAAGGGAGACATGAAAAAAGTGGGGGGCGTCTTTGAAAGGGAGAATCAGAGCTGGGTGTGTCCAGAAAGCCAGAGCAGAGCAAGCTAATAGCAGTGTTAGAACTTTGAAGGAATGTAAGCCCACAGCATCAGGACTGACTGAGAGAAACTGAATGCTAATTGCCGACACGTAGCATGGTGGGATGCTGGAGGGTGAACGGACAGGAAAAGGAGATTGTTTTTCTATGTTTGTATCATAGATCCAATTTATTGTCCAACCTAGGCGGAATCCCTTGTACTTACCTAGACAGTGCACAATTTTAGGGTGTGTGAACACACCCTTGCATACCTGACAAAAGAGACACACACTCTAAACCACACCTGTCTACATATATAAAGATACAGTGAGTTGGCAATCCTGAAAATGCACTGACGCCAACTTTCAAGCATTTTTTTTTAATAGCCCAATTTAAATAGTACTTTAGAAAGGGGAAAACCTAAGTCTGTGTGAACTATTATAGCTATTTATATCCCCTATCACCTCTCTGTCACTTACAGTACGCATACACATACTCTGCGAACAGACTGTGGATGACAGTGTCATCTGTAGGTTGGATGTGGTCACTACAAACTGATCAACTTCTATCCATAGTGGAAATCGAAAGGCCCTTAGAGCGCTGAGTGCTACCAGATCATGTTGACTTTCATAAACACAGAGGCCAAGAACATGACTTGTTGTGGGAGGAGGGTGTTTTTGAACTTCATTATTAGGTCTGTAATTAACTTAGCTACATGCACTGTCCAACTTGACTTTAAGAGTAAGGAGAGGATAATGGAGAGAGACAATACCCTTCTACTAGAGGACCTCATGGTCTCCTACTTGGTCTTAGAAGTTGAAGTGCCCTTGAGGAAGACACTGACAGAGTCTCTGTTCTGTGGCTGAATCTGAACTCTGATCCTGGGCTATATCAACCCACTAGGGGGTCCTGGGGGGCGAGAGTTATCAGTTGGCCCCTCCTCAGCCCTTTTTCTCCCATTCCCCTTGTAGCATGTATGTATTAGTTAGCTTTCAGTAGTTTGTATGTGGTGATTTGATTTATATTTATAAAATTTATACTGAAATAACAAAGGCTTTAAAACTTTTTTTTTCATTTGGACCCTACACAAGATGGGGCCCTAAGATTAGGAAATATTGCAGGTGTTACCTTAAGGCACCTATTCATTTAATATTGCAATTTAGTTGTAAATATATAATTGAACAAATCTACGGCCATGCTAACGCCTCTGTGAGGCTGTACTTTGGCATAGCAGTGCTCTGAGCTAAAGGCTAACATTAGAATGTTAACAGGCAGGTTCAGTATAATGTTTGCTAGCATGCTGTGGCAACAGTAGCTAATTAACACGAAACACAAAGTACAGGTAGGGCGGATGGCAATGACGCAGACATCTCATTCTTAATACTATAAGGCAACCTGATAGTTGCACTGCAGGTGCATGAATATCGTGAATATCTGTAAAAATTTCATGGCAATCCATCCAATATTTTTGGAGATACTTCAGTCTGGACCAAACCATTTACCACATAATCAACTTGGAGTGTTCTGCTGGGTCCCTGAAGATCTGGGGCCAAGGGGTAGTTGCCCACTTTGCTTAGTTGGTAAAGTAAACTTTTTTAGACCTCTCTATGAAGAAGGAGGCAAGCAACAATAAAGTTTCTCAGAAGGGATCAGTACTCGAATACAATAGTACTGAACTGTTGTCTCCATATGTACATATGTTCCCTGTCTGCAGAGGGCGACCTTGCACAGAAGCAAACCAGTGTGGGAACTCAGCAATGACAGCTGCAGATCAGATGTCTCAGCTCTATAAATTACTGAGTGAAGACTTTGTTTTAATGATTCAAAAAGCCCAATTTTTTGTACTCTTGTTTTTGACTTGTTTTGCATTATGTTAGACTGAGTGATGCTAATCAAGAGATCATGTGCATATGTGCATTTTTGTGTTCCTTTCATGTCATTGTGTGCACTTGTGCAGCCCTGCACAGCCTATCACAGTTTTCAGGGTGTTTGAGTTTCTGAGTGTTATCTTCTGTGTGACTCAGTGATCTAAAGATCTTAAGGCATTAGGTTCTCTCAGTGTCATTATATGATTGAGGCTGATTATGTGCATGCAGACAGTTTCTATCAGACGTTGTAGATCAAAGCATTTCCTTCCCATTACACACACACACAGAAACACACACACTATCCTTACACTACCCTCTTTATTCTTCTATCTCCCCCTCCAGTCTCTCCAGCCTCTCCAGCCTTTCAACAGGGCAAAAGCATACTCTCTAATTTTTTCCAGATGTCCCGTACCTCCCTTCCCCTTTTCCTTGCTCTATTCTCTCCATTCTTAACCCTCACAAGGTCGAATGAAACCCCAAAAGTTATGCCACCCCTCCTCTCCTCTGTCACCCTCACCCTATCAACCCCCTGGCTCGTTCTACATATTGGTCTTCGAGACAAAATGTGACCCCTAGAGGTCAGGCAGGAGAGGTTGCAGCTCTCTCAAAGCAGAAGGGAATGTCGTGCAAATGCATTTCCCACATTGCATGTGCTGTTGATGTTGTCATCAAGTTTTTTGTGGTGAATTTTCAGAGTCTCAGCTGTTTGTGACATACTCTTTTGCTCTGATTTTGATGTGAATGTTATTCCTTTTTGAGCAGAGCAATGATTTGTGGTGATCTCTCTCTATCAGTTGCTGCAACTGCACTCTGTTCCCTCCATTCTTTCTCTTCATCTTGTCCTTCTTTTCTCCCTCCTGAGATGGGAACCAGCTGGGGGCTGAGCAGGGGAGCATTGGGAATGTGGAAAGTTTCAGGCATGGGGCCCAGGTGTTCCCTCTATTCTTTTGTCTTCTCATTTATATACATTTAAATGCACCTAAAATGTGGCTGCATCTTCTCTATAATGTACTGTAAAAGTGACTTCAGTCTCTACTCACAGCGACATATCAGTGCAGTCAAGGTTAAGACACGTGCAGCACAGAGGGGATAGAGTCTCTTTCACCATCTCCTTTTAAGTGCATAAACACACTCAATCATCCACTCACCAAAATACAGGTGCACACACATCAGTAATGTGTGTGTGCATGGACTAGATCTGTGACTCCCAGCTCTAGCTAAAGCACTTAATGATCCTAGCAGCTGTTGCTCATGTAAACTCTCCTCTCTCTTTTTCTCTCTCTCTGTCTCTCACACACACACACACACACACACACATACACACACACACACACACACACACACACACACACACACACACACACACACACACACACACACACACACACACACACACACACACACACACACACACACACACAAACTCAATCCCACTACCTCATTCCCTTTTCTTTCCTTTGTTTTGCCCTCCGACCTTTAATCCCACATACTGCTTTACTGAAGCAAGTAAAGAATACACCAGGTTATAGTTCGAACATAGACACATATACAGTACTCGCACACCTGATCATAAACATGCAAAAGTACATTCATGCAGTAACTGACCCACTCATGCTTTGCAACCTTGCCACACACAGGGACAATCTGTTATTTGTTTTAGCTATTTCCTGTTGATTAGAGCACCGGTGGTAAGCTAGTCTGACCAAAGCTGCTGTTCATCTTTATTTACTACAGCCATCTCTTACAGTGATTAGTAGGATAAGCCCCAGACATGTGCTAGTTTCATGCAGTGTTACATTACCAGAATGTCTCTGTGATGTCTCCGTAAAGCATATTAGGTCCACACGGAATAAGTGAGCTGCAGAGATCCCTGCATTCTGAGTTACAATAGGATGCACATGTTTCCACTAGCACAACTTCCTGCCTGCTTGTGACTTTGTGTGAGGCTCATTAGTCCCTTCACTGTGAATCCTGCTGTGTTCGTCTATATGGCTGAATTTTTGTATGTCTCTGTGTAGGATACATGATAAAAGATGACTTCAAGGGTTTCACCCCCTGTTTCTTATGTGCTTTTAGTCCCTTGTGTAATTGTATGCATGTGAAACCCATTTTTGTATTATCTGTACTTGTCATACCATGGTAAGTTGCAGCATTTTAGCCTTGCTATATGCTTTTAAATGTATTTATTTCGTTGAAGAACTGGATGAAAACAGTATTTAACTAGAGAATAGATGTGGAAAAGTACAGACATTCATTAAAGAATACTTTACAAAAATTGAATGAGTAAAACACAATATGTTGTTGTTTTACAGTTAGGTTATGTACCAGTCTATTACATGTTTTGGTTGGCCAGGTTGCCAGTTAATCAGCCAAAGTTGTCGCATCCCGAGAATAAGTATATATCCGAAAATGTGTAACTATTCCTTTAAAAAGCAGTACCTAAATACAAAATTGCTAAACTCAAAGTTAAAGTCTTGCAACCAAAATGTATCACTATCAATGTATCATCAGCAGATGATGTTTTTCATTTGTCATGCGGTGTGTGTGAAGTTACTCCCTATTTCCTGTATAGTGCACTATATTTACTCTTTGCCATTTTATTTGAGTGACCATATTCTGAGTGTGTAAATGTATCTATTATATAGTGCCCTCAAAAATTCTACAATGGAACAAATACATTTTTGTCAATTGCATGCACACTCCTTGCTACTTACAATACCAAAATCCAAATGCCCCAAATTTTATGCATGCAAGAATGTTTTGATCACCATGTGTTAAAAGCACTATATCTCATTTTTTGAACAGCACCGGAGTAAAAATAAAAAATGTCACAAAATGTAAATATACAATTTCTTAAGCAAATATACCCAGTTACGTTCCAAGTCTTCTAGGGACACAGTTAATGGAATACAAACCAAGTATAATAATACTTGTTGATGCTTGTGCATCAAATTTGACATTGTTAACGCATCAGAAATGCTTTCCCTCTCTCATTCATAGATAAGTTCTTTCAACACCTGAAGACTGTGCAGGAGAAATGTAAAGCTCCAAGCCGACCTGCATACGCTGCAGCTTCAACTCATTTTCATGCATGTGCACAGACAAACTCACCTGCTCTGACCCAGATAAACTTTATTTCATGCAGACAAACATTTGAGCATGTACTTGTCAGTCCCAAGACCTGGCACAGTCAGGTCCAGACAAATATACAAGCCCTTCTCTCTCTCTCTTTCTCTCTCTCTTTTACTGTCTCTTGCTCTCTCTCGTTCTTCTCATGATGGAATTAGGTTTCCCACATACACACACTGTCTCTCTGCTGAGAGACTGAAATGTCATATGGCCAGTTGATTGGACAGTTAGGGGCCCACTGAGAGGGGAGAGAGAAGTGATGAAAGGATGGGCTGGTAAGACCAGTCTGCAGCCTTTATTGTGTGCAGGCACAGTGGAAGGCAGCTCTTTGCAAGGTCCTCAATGCTCCCTATTGTGCCAGTTTCTTTGTGAATCTGGGTCAAGTCCAAAACACTTCTTCCCTCCCAACAATCTCTGTCTACATCAGTTTAACATTGCACTGGCTTCCCCAGCTCTTCTGATCCCCAGCTCTCACTTTCCACAGACTGATTTATCTTTGTTGTTTATCTATTTTCCATATTTCATTCTATCTGCCCTTCTCACTTACACACTGGACTCTCTTGGGAATGACTCCTTAACCCATATACAAATGTTACTACATTAAAGTTAATCATTTCAAGTTATCACAAGCCTCAGTGAAAGCCAGTCTATGCTGATAAAATCTTTTGTGTATTCCCTTCAACTCAGACAAAGACCAGGCAACCATAAAACAACTGCACTGGTCCCGCTGTGCCTGTCTCTGAGTGTTTTCTCAAAGTGTGTGTTCCTCATGGGTGGGGGGGGGGCATCAGAAATAATGTAGAAAAATGGCCAGACAGGAAATGACCTCCCAGAGAGAGGGGGCTTCCCCAAGGGTTGTATTCCTCTCTGTCTTTCTTTCTCTCATGCACAGAACTATGATGGCTGACTATGATGTCTACCAGCAGATATGCATGAGAATGAGACCAATCCTGGACTGTGCTTGCTCTGTGCTGGGAATGCAATGAGCTACATCAGTCGTGCATTAGCTCGGCTCTGGAAACCATTGCATCACTTGTATTTCAGGGGTGGTTGAAAAAGCATATGTGTGTATTCATGCATGTGTATGTGTGTGTGTGTGAGAGAGACAGAGAGACAGAGAGAGAGAAAGACACTTTGTGTACTTGAGTGAATTATGATTGTATATCCTTTCCATGGTTGACAAATCTCTATTCACTGACATCACCTGTTGAAACTGAGAGTCTGTGAAAACTAAGTAGAAAGTGAAAAGAAAAGAAAAGTTGAAGCAATCGGCTACATGTCATGAGCAAACTGTTGAAATATTAAACCAAAAGTTAATAACACTGTTAATAGATGAAGAGTTTAAATTCTTAACTGAGTCTCTGCCACAACTAACTTTTTTGACTGTAACCGTAATCCAAAGCAGCCTAAACGCTGATGATTCAGTTGCATGGAAAAACATTCTAACAGTATCCACTGTCACGTTTCCCATGTGGATGGGAAACATGACATGAAGCCTTTGGAGGTATATGAGACAAAAATGGGTTAGGGACCACTGGCTGTGTGGAGGCCATGTCAGTGGCTAAGCGCTGTACCTCATGGGCTGTAAATGTGCAGATGTCTTGGCAGTGACAGTGCATGCTTTTTAGACCGGACTGGAACAGGAACCCTCATGTATACTGCAGAGCATCTATCTTCAGTCTACACATTTCTGCACAGAGTCTTCTCATGCTTCACTCAACCTGAGTTTATTTCCCTTCCTTTAAACTGGAGATCTTTAACTCAGATTTGGCACCTCTACTCGTCAGTCTTAACACACACTTCACGACCCGAATTCCTCATCTGCAAATGTGAACCATCTGTGCTCCTTACGGCCCCTGTTACACGGGGCGCGTTAATGAGAGAATGGTAAACTACAGTCGAGCTGCATAATGATGGCCTTCCTACTGTACAGACTAGAGTGCTGATGTGTTGATTGTAGCTCTATTCATTTTTGGGTATGCGATGTCTGTGCGGGGCAGAGTGAACGGTCTCTGGGTCGCAGAATTCACAGCTGTTTACTACGGCTCTTTTATGAATCCGGATGATCAGAACTAACAACAATATGAACTGGAGGGTTTTGTTAAGCTTGTTTTATGAGTAAGCGCATTTGCTCTGTTTGCACCATCCTAGGAGGGAATCCAACACTTTGGGGTTCTCGTGGGATTCCGTGGGAAGGAAATCTTCCTGTCTGTTTTGTCCATAGCGGGGATCCGATCCAGATCTCAGAACCCCGGTGGCTGCGGGGGCGCGCAGAAAACTCGGTCAAAGGGTTCCTCGGTCTCTCTCTCCCTGCCTCTCTCACCGTGGACCCGCGCGTACGTCTGTGTGTTTGATCACCCGAGTGCACGCGCAAAAACTCTGGATCCAGTGCGTCAAGACTTGTGCACATCTGGTTTTGGCAAGGTCGCAGAGTTGCGGAGGAGGGACTACTTCAGTCTTTGTATGTGTGTGAATGTTTGTGTGTGTGTGTGTGTGTGTGTGTGTTTGAGCACGCTCTGCGCCCGAACTCGACTTTTTTTTTTTTTTTTTTTTTTCTGCGGAACTCTGTAATTCGCAGCAGATGACCACTTGGGGGGATGGAGGCTTTACTGGGGAGGTGAGCGTTTTCCTCAGACAGCATCAGAGCGCACCGCACAAATTAATTTTCTCTATACATGATGCTGCTCAGCGATGGAGTCGTGTGCTTGATCAATGCAACGTTTTTCTCTCCACTTTTCAGGACAACAAGTGGATAATGGTCTCCAGCCTGAGAGAAGAGAGGGGCGACTGCACCTGAACAACACAAAGCGAATGCGGCGTCGGACTCGCGCTGTGGGAATGGATACCGGCAATTTCCTGGCAGGGATGTGCTTTTTCCTGCTGTCGCTCAATGGGTTCATCGCTTCCTCTCCGCCGACAAGCTTTTGTCCCGACCCCTGCGACTGTCAGCACTCGCAGCACCTAATGTGCACCAACCGCGGGTTACGCACTGTGCCCAAAGCCGCCATGCGGGTGCCCGAGGAGGTGCTGATCATCAGCCTTGGCGGTAACTTCATCGGTAACATCTCTGCCTTCGACTTCTCACGGTACAGTGGCCTCGTAAGGTTAAATTTACAGTACAATCAAATACACACTATTCACCCCAAGGCATTTGAGAAACTCTCCAAGCTAGAGGAGCTGTACTTAGGACATAATCTTTTATCAAATGTACCTGCTGGAACATTACAGCCCCTGAGGAAATTAACTATTCTCTACGGAAATAATAATCATATAAAGAAAATCACACCAGAGCTCTTTGCCAACTTGGATAATCTCGTTAAATTGCGCCTAGACGGAAACTCAATAGAAGTTCTGCAGGACTCTGTTTTTAAAAGTTTAACCAGTCTACATTATCTCCATCTAGAGTCCAACAAACTGCAGCATATTCACAGAAACGCTTTCTCTAAACTGACCAACCTCCGCTTTCTCAACTTGGCCCACAACAAGCAATCGGCCGTGCACAATGTCATCACTTTTTCCCAACTCAGAGCTTTGACAACTTTGCTGCTGTCTGAAAATGAAATCCAACACATTGGAAACTACGTCTTCCAAAACCTGAAAAAGCTGTCCAAGCTGTCCCTGAGCAACAACAGAATCTCTCGTCTGGACAGCGGGGCTCTGAATGGGCTTTCGAGCCTCAGAGAGCTTCTGATTGACGGCAACGGACTAGAGGAAATCCCCGCTGGTCTCCTCGACCCTCTGGAGCGCATCGAGGAGCTCGACTTCAGTCGCAACCGGATTTCCAACGTGGACTCTTTGGCTTTTACGCAGCTTAAACATCTAAAGGTGCTGAAGCTAAAGAACAACTTTCTCACTAGTCTATCTGGTGACATATTTGCTCTCAACAACGTGCTTTACGACCTGGATCTCCAAGGCAACAACTGGACATGCGACTGTCGCCTGGAGGAGCTGAAGAGATGGATGACTGCTGCACATTCTCAGGGCAAATTGTTGACTGTTTTTGTGCAGTGTCATCACCCTGCAACTCTGAGGGGGAAGTATCTGGACTATGTGAACAGCTCCCAGCTGGAGCCCCTCGGGAACTGGACCCAATTGTGTAGGAGCCAAACTGGGCTTGAGGAGAGTCGGGGAGGGGGGGTACTGGTAAAGGTGGAGGGAAAAGAGATAAAGGATGCCATAAAGGAGGGGGAGAGAGAAGGAGTACGTCAGGTGGAAGAGTCAGAAGGTGTACACTTAAGAGAGGGAAACAGGGATGGGGTGATTGGAAGGAAAGAGACAGAAAAATGGAACAGAGAGAGACAGGGAGAGGTGGGAATCCAGGGAGACCAGGGGGGTCCAGAGGTGGCAGAACCTCCTTCCTCACTGGACAGAAAGAAACCAAAGAAGGGATCGCTCAGTCCAAGGTCACGACCTGCCGCAGAGGCAGCTGGGAAACGTGCCAAAGGGAGACAAAGGTCAAATGTCATTTCCAGAACGGAACTTCCAGCCATTTCCACATTAAGTCACAGAAACCCCACCAGTTTAAACACAGTTCCAACCACTAACCCTTCTCCTGTGCAATCAGGAGAAAAGTTTGATCTTCTGAGGTCAGACAAGGAGGAGGCTCTACCTGTAATCACAGATCCATGCGTGTTCAACCGCCATTTCATTACCAATGTTTCAGTAGATCAAGTGACATCTAGTACTGTCACCGTCTACTGGACCACAAGGGATCATCACCGCTACACACCAGGACTTGGGCCAGGCCTGGACGAAGTCCATTACCGCATTCTGTTTGACCGATTTGGCGCTCCAGATCGCTTCCCCCGTTATGTTTATGCCCATGGCACAGCTCGCTCTGTGACTCTTCGAGAACTCAGCTCTGATTTGACCTACATGGTCTGTGTGGAAGGAGTAGTCGGAGGATCCGTCTGTCAAGTCGCCCCTCGTGACCACTGTGCGGGATTGGTCACTCTCCCTGAGGCATTCAGGCGTGGAGGCATGCTGACCTCTGACCTTCAGCTGGTGACAGTGGCAACACTGGCTGGGAATGCTGTGCTGCTGCTTGTCATTGGTGGGGTCTGGCTGGGGCGGAGCTTGAAGAGGAGGCTGCAGAGGAGGAAGTCGGCCGTGCATGTGCGCCACATGTACTCCACCAGGCGCCCGTTTCGTCCCACCATGGCGACTGCCTCCGTGTCCACTGACTTCACCAGCTACCAAAGCAGTCGTCCAGCACGACTCACACCACTAGAGGAGGGGGATCTCATCGAGTTCCCCTGTGACCGCTTCGTGGACAACGGCGGTGGTCGTAGAGACAGCGACATGCAGAGATTCTCTGACTAGAACGATTAAAAACTCTAAAAATGTTGTCATTGTGCAACAGAACAATATGTGAATCTGTTGTGCTGCAATCCTTAGTCTAGGCTTCAGAATACAGTAATTACAAAGTTCACTTACCTGACAAAGTCAAGTATCAAATTAAAAACATAGGTGTGTTTGTGGCTATGGACAAACCAAGTCAACAAACCACCCATTTTTCATGTGACCACAACAAAACTGTTAAAGTGACAATAGAACAGCTGAGGAAGTCTGTTCCCTCTGACTTCCTCTTCCTGCTTTGTGCCTTTTCTTCTTTAATTTCCTTGCACCTGTGAGTGTTTCTAAATGTGTGATTTGCTGTGAGTGCATGTGTGTATACATGAATGATGGACCACCGATTTCAACTATGGTGCTAATAGTTCATAGACATCATATTGTCTCTTATTTGTACAGTATATAATGATGGCTGCTGGTTGGCAGGAAAAAAAAACTTGTTTTGTATCACATCTATAATGTTTTATACTTTTATACAGAACTTTGTATCATTTTGCATTACGTGAAGAAGTAAAATCCCCAACAATGTGATTGATTTTTGTTTATGGATGATTTAACGCTGTAATGTAATATGTCTGTGGCTTTCAAATACTTTTTTATGTAATCCACTGATTATGTAAAGCACTAGGGGATTATATTTCTATAAATAGGGGGAATATATAGAGTACTCTATATATATCCATATATAAAAATAAGACATTCATACTCATACTCAGAATTATTTGCATTAACCTCTTTAACTCCAGGTTGTTTTTTGCCCCCTATATTTTTGCTTTTATGATATAGTCATTATATGCCTCAGCCAAGCAGGCAAGTTATTTTTAGGACGCTAATACTGGTTATATTAGCTTTACATAATGTATTTCTTGTATTTTTTAATTATTGAGCAATTAATAATATTTTTTTTTCTTCTGCAACCGATATTTAGTGCTTTAGGGGGAGACCTAAAGAGTGTGTGAGGGTGGGGGAAATAACAGCAAAAGTGTGTTTGAGAAGTAAGTGTACGTGTGTGGGCGTGTGTGCACGTGTGCGTGTGCGCGTGTGTGTGTGTGTGTGTGTGTGTGTGTGTGTGTGTGTGTGTTGTGTGTGTGTGTGTGCATCCATGCTTTTTTATGCGTGTCGAGATGAGATCTGGCAATAGTTAAGCAGTCCCTTTGTTTGAGTAGACAGGGTGGAGTGCCTCCCACGCTTAGTCCAAATCACAGACACTCACACACGCACATGCAGCAAAATGTTTTCATATCATCACAGAGCCACAATCTAATAAATCAGTTGTCACATCAAGGTGTCCCAGATAATATTCTGCACCACAGAGTTGGTTATTTACTACTTGTAAAAAAATTACATTACATTGTTAAGTTTGGGACACTTTCCTTAATTGTGATAAATACAGTCAGATAAACATTTAAATAGATGTGAAAAGCCCAATTTTAGCTGCTTATTTGTGTGTTAAAATTGAGAAATAATAGTATTGGGCAAATATTAAACACCATATGATCTACTTTGTTGACCACTCAAGTAATTATGATCAAGCATCACTAACAAATCCAGTCACTAGATGGCAGACTAGACCATACTGTATGTACAGAATCATACTGATAATCTCATTGCTCATACTGACTGGTTTACTATGTCACAATTTCTGAGAGATTTTAAATCATGAAGATTTTTAAAAAGATCACAAAAAATACCAGAATAAGGGTTTTTATTTTTTAGCATTAGATTTACAGCGATTGTCAACATCTTTACAGTACAAAAAGTGTAACTTAAGTGTAAATTAAATTAAACTGACAGGGATTGAGACATGAAGTGCAGTTTATGGTTATTTAGTATCTTAGGGCAGTTGCGTTTAATAAAAAGTGTCTGAAAGAAAAACCTGTACAATCATGTTTTAAATGGCTTTCCTAGACAGATGACAGTTTAATTTTAAATCTTAAAATAAACATTTTCCTGTCTTTGTATTAATTATATGTAGAAAAATACATTTTTACAAGCTGCCTCTGCTTCAAAGAGAAGGCATAAGGTGTGCACTTACAGCTGCTCAGTTAAAAATATAAACCAATATATAGGCTTTGTTTTTTTAATTAGTGCAAGATAAAAGAGCAAGAGTCGACTGAAATGATGTGTTATGATAGTGTGTGTGTGCATAGTCGGTGGCTAGCAGGCAATTTCAGATTGCTTGGAAACAGAAACAGACATATTTTGAACAAACACAGGATCCAGTTGCCATGTAACATCACAGTTTTAACAAGGCTTGTAGAAAAATACTTTTTTTTGCCCCTGTTATTAAAATGAAACTTGGACTATCTCTCAGTATGTGGCTCTGGCATCCTCTCTCAGAAAAGATAAGATTAATGTTGACAAATACCTCAGTGCTCACACAGATTTATAAATTCGCCTCTCCAGTTCAGTATTTCATCTACAATGTAAAGAGACATGGATCCGCAGTTTGGTGAGACTTTAGTGTAGTTATGACAAAAAGTTATTTCAGTCTGGTAGGATTCAGCCTTCCAATTCCACCCCCCTCAATACGGTGTGGGCTAGTGTCCAGGCTAGGGGTCATGGCTTGTGTCGCCTGCGGCCGTCGAGGAGGTGGAGATGCTGTTGTGTTGGATGGCCTGCAGATGAGACCCAGGACCTACAGGGGTGGGACTTCCTCCAGGGCTCACCCCTGCAGCTGGACACAGAGACAGCTGTCAATCAAAGTCACTGATCCTGTGTGGATTGTCCATTCTGTGAGTAAGGGCTTTGTGCGCATTTGGTTTTACATGAGCCGCAAATGAATGAAAACCCGCTACAGTTGAGATTAAAGGAAAATATCTCTTTTATTTTAACAAATGAATACTGTACATACAGGTAAAAAGACAACAATAGAAATATATGAATATAGCACATGCCAATATTGCATCCATCTTTGTTCTCTGAAGCGCAACACTTAAAATATAAATGGCTGGTTTCCATTTAAGCCACAAGGTGCAGTATTTTTTCAGTATCATTTATTTCAGGTCAGTTACAGGTTCAGTTATTGCTGAGCATAAACTTTAGCCTGACAGGAGTGCAAGATGGGCACGGCTTGCATCTTGTTTCATGCTAGCTTCGTGCAAGGCAAAACAGCCAGTGCAGGAAAAGCACTGCACTCCAAAAGTATCTCAAACACCATCAAGGTCAGGTTCATTAAATGAGTATGAAAAATATATTCCTGTGATTGGAGTTGAGAGTGCAGTGCCCCCCCTCAAAAAAATGGTTCTCCTCAGGAATAAAAGTGCATGTACTAGTAGACTGTGGGGATAAAAGAAGAGTTTTGACTCTTAAGTGGTGCTTAGTTGCATATGATACGATACAGTTTAAGGTCCCTGTGTGTGTAGAGGGTTGGTTTGTTATAACAGGAAAACTTGTAACCATTGTGCACTGCTCCCTTATGTGCACAAATAAGGTACAATGAATCTGAATTATCCCCTCAGTGGTGGATAAAGATGATTGGTGTCAGGCGTCTGGTAAAGCTGGTGATATTTCTAGCGAAGGGGTACTGGGTATGCGGTTTTACTCACTGGGGTACCCCTGTGCCTCCCTCTGCCGGGCGGTGACAGGACAGTCCTTGTGGGTGAGCAGAATCTGCTTCAGCTGACCCACCTCCGACCTCAATGACGTAACCTCGTTCTGGGAGCACAAAGAGAAATGTTATGTATCCTTGAAGTGTGGATTGTGCTGTGTGTGCTTGTCTGTGCACAGACCGTGTCCCACCTGTAGCTGCAGGTTCGTGTGCGTCAGCTCCTCAGCTTTCTTCTCCAACGACGACACCCACAGCTTTCTCTTCTGTCGGCAACGGGTGGCTGCCGCCCGATTACGTTCCAGAAACTTCTGCCTGCGCTCATCAGGGTCCTGCTCTGACGTCCTCCTGCGACGATTGCTGCCTCCTCCTGCCACACCAGCACTGCAGCTACCACCTGCCTGCACTGAATGCTGGGAAAGGGAAGGCTGCGAGGGCTGCATCTGCTGTGCAACTGGTGACAACTGCAAAAAAGACATGTTCAAAGTAACCTGACTACAGAAATATGAGGACAGGTGTTATTCGCGCCATTTTTAAAATTTCAGTAGATGTAAAGATCTGTACCTGTGCTGGAACAGGCAGTGGAGGTGCAGGAGGTGATGCTTGGTGCAGGTGTGAAGGCGGTGACTGATGGGCCTGAGCGCGCGGTACAGTCCCCGACTGGTGAAGTTGATGGCTGTGCGAGCTTCCAAGGTGCTGTGGAGGAGGGGCATGGCATCGCTGTTGGTAGGACAGGGGTGGAGCTGGAAGCTGTGGATGATGAGGATGAGCGTGATGAGGGTGAGGATGATGGTGATGTTGCAGTGGAGGTGCTTGGTGGCGCTGTGACATCATCTCCATCATATGACCCATGGATGTAACAGGAGTGTTGATGGCGACCATTCCTGGGTGGTGCAGTGGGAAATGATGACCCAGAGTCTGTTTGGATCTCTGGGTGGAGATAATAACATTTAAAAATTAAAGGGACTTGAAGGAAGCATCAAACACCAACAAATACTAAACATATATCAATTTTCTACCATTGAAAGATTGACAATTTTACAAAGAAAAGAGTTTTCACCTCTTCAAGAAACAACAGAGACAGTGGTAGCTGCAGCTTCAGTGACTTACATTCTCAACATGAATTATATATTTTCATATCATCTCGCCTAAACAGCACATTGCTTTGGAGTATATTATGGCCTTTAGGAATGCTAAAGTCAGCCAAAATCCACTCTTAGATATATAAGAAATTTGTGTAAGAAGGCCATAGGATAAGGTTTTGAAATGGATAGAAAGAATACTGAAAGACAAGTGATCACATCTGATTTTGCATCTTTGAGAAGGTTTTAGACTCAAAGTGCCTCCAGTGCTTGAAGTTGCTTGATATGTCCTCTTATCTGTATTCTTTATATATACTTGCACTATAGTTCCTTAATATTATCATTTTTTCCACTCCATAGTGTTAATCTACTAATCTAGAAAATGTGTGTTTTGTAATTTCTGAATAAAATTTTACTTGATTTCCAAATTTCCCAGCAAATGCTGTGATAATTAGGGATAATTAGGGCCAAACCTCCAGTAACACTGAATAGGACCCAGTTATTGCAAATAATTCTTTGACTATCATTTGTGGCAAGAGAGGTGTTGGATGCTAAATATTACAGAATTTCTTTTGTGTCTTAATGAATTTAGGACTACTTTGGTATTTTGTGGTTAATATAATGAAGAATCTTAATACTTATAACTTAATAATAATAATGTAAATTGCGAAAACAAAACACGGCCTTACGCTGTCATTGCTTGAGTCGTTATGTTTTAAACTAGGTACTTTATATGTAGAGCTTGTGATTCAACAGCAACATTTTCCATCTCTCTCATTGTGGGTAGGGTGTGTTTGACCCCCCCAGGAAAAAAGCTTAATTAGTCACAGCAGATAAGCTTCCAATACACAAGTCACTTCAGGTCAAATAAGCCCCAAGTAGCCAATCACTGGACATGGATCCTCACCTCTAAGTAGCAAAAGGTCTCAAAGTCACTAAAGTGGGCACTAATTAATTGCTCTCAGCCAAAAGTCTCCCACTTAGTCCATCATCGCCATTTCTCCTGATCATCCACAACACAACTGTAGATAAGGCAGATAATGTGTTCCAATAAATGCAGCTTGATATCTTCACACTTAATCATTCCCACATATCATCTGACTAAACAAACAGTAAGAGCTAAATTAAACCTCCTCTCACCTTTCTCCTACACTCAGCAGAGGAGAGGGAGAGAGGGAGAGGTCATGTTTGGAGCATGACATCACCCCCCCTCTCTGGCAATATTGCTATCTGCTCCATGTTACACAATATTTCTTTGAGAGAAGAAGCTGCTGAGTTTTTTTTTTTTTTCACTCTCTCTCTCAACCATTCAGCGACAAAAAAGGGAGCACATTTAGCGGCTGCCAAGGATGAGGTCACTGAGCCGTCTGTGCCAGCTTTATCATCCAGCCAGGCTGCCTGTCAAACACACACAGGCACAGCCACACACACACAGAACAGGACGAGACACGAGTATTCCTTCTCTGTTTACTACATAGAAACACCCTGACACTGGGGCTGGCAATTACATCATGGATCGCCTTGGCCTAGATGACACACCACGCTGATATTTCTGTCTGGAGGGATCAGTGAATGAAGCCATGAAACTGTACATGGTACACTGATCCATTTGTCAAATGTTTACTTTTTGACTTGAGCTGAGCCTGGAGTTACTGTACAGCAAAGGTTAATATACCTAATGTGGTTTTACAGAAGCAGACTCCTGTTTCGTGACTTGAGAATGACTAAATTACTAGAGAATAGAATGAAATCGGTCTGGTGAAGAGTGGTTGAATGTTAGTGTGTGTGTGTGTGTGTGTGTGTGTGTGTGTGTGTGTGTGTGTGTGTGTGTGTGTGACCAAGAGATGAAGAGAGGTTGAGATTTGAACCTGTGAACTGAGCAGATCTAAAACCTGAAACAACTTTTCATTTGCCATTCTATATACAAGCTCTCCAAATGAACTCCTGTGAGATAGTGCATATGTACATGTATGTATATGGGCTCGTGTGGGTGTGGGTGAAAGAAATTGTGGGGTGTGGATGCAGGGCAGTTTCACAGTTTTCCCTTTGCTGTTGCTTTTGATAGAACAAATACATTTAACAATTCATACTACATGCATCTAGAAGGAAAATAAAACAACTAAGAAAGTCAGGGAGAGCGTGTAGATTGTGACTTCCTGTGATGTGCATATGTGTGCATGGTTGTGCTTGTTAATGTGTAGAATTTCTCTATTTCCTGTATATCCTGTTCAGGGAAGCATAAACCAAAGGTAGGATGTATGTTTAATGTTATACAACTAATATACTGGTTTGCCACTGATAGGACTTTTACTGAAAAATCCCATACTTTATAAGCCAGTCTCTTCCATCTGTATGATCAAGGATGCTCAACTCATGAATGTTTTTGTCATGAGTATTTCATCTATCATTCAGTTTTTCTCAACCTAATAAAACCTGCACCTTCTTCAACTTTTCATAGGGAGCATCTAATTTAGCAGATTTCATCATTTTGCACCGGTACCAGTTCTCAGGAAGCCACTAGTGGTCCAGACGTAGCACTTACTGTTGTCATAAATGGTAATTTTTTTGGTGTGCTCATACAGACAACAGGCAAAATTCTATTACCAGAGGAGAAAGGAATACTCCACAGAAACAGGAAGTAAATATCTATGCTGGTCGGTACCTGAGGTGAGGAACAGGAAGGGTTGTGTACAGGACCTGGTATGCCCATTAGACAAGACATCTGCTTCTCTATCTGCTGAAGAAAAAAAATGACAAAAATAACCTTTCAACCGTGACAAGAGAGAGCATCAACACCAACATAACCTCAATTATAAAAGAGTTCCCCCCAAGGTCACATCTGTGTGGAGTTTTGACACTTTTGATTAATTCATCCACAAAAGTGAAGTGAATTTTTCTGTCAGCCATGAATATTTTCAAACTCCGGGGATCTCGGCCACTTCGACCACAATACCTGCATCTATAAATCATAATGCAAGCATGTCTGAATGCGACTGCATGTGTGTGAGTAACCTGTCTCCCATACTTACAGGCATGTGCTGAGCAGATGCCCCTTGCATGGCGGGGTCTGGCAGGGTGCCAGGTAAGGAGGCTGGCAGCGGTTGTCTGTGTCTGTTCCGCATGTGGAGGAGGGAGGACAGTGGCCCAGGAACTGGGCTGTGGTCAGAGACAGAGAGAGTGAGAGAGGGTGAAAGAGAGTGAGAGAGAGGGGGAGAGAGAGGGGGAGAGAGAGAGAGGGACGGGTCATGCCAGAGAGCTATCCACGGCTAAAGTTTCACTAATCCAGGCTCAGAGAGAGGTGCAAATTGAAACATTTATAGCTGAGTCTTAATGGCAGTTGAGACTGAGATAGATGGATATGAGTAAAAAAAAAAGTCAGGGTGGGAATTAGGTATGGATGAATCAAAGGAAGGATTTGGTTAATATCTGCTAACATCAACTGACCTACGCACTCACTTTAAAGAGTTGGTTCACCAAAATGATTTAAAAAACAACAAAATTTTCACTTCACACTTACCTTTAGAGTTATTCCCATGAATATATTTTGGGTTATGTTTTCATTTTTGAAAGATCTATCCCTAAGATTTTTACCATCACTCCTATACAAGCCGAGTGGCATATGTCTGGGTTGCTAAAGGCAATTTCAAATCACATTTTAAACAATTATATGTCTCTTCAGAATTAAACTTGTGTGTTGTACAGACAGTCCACAGACCTTACTCTGAACTGTTTTCAATGAAACTACTTTCCACCACAAAAACTTTCCCCAAAAAAGTCTATTGTTCTGTAAATTATCCAGGATGAAATGTTGTTTCTGGAAAGAGATGTTGCTGTTGAAATTTTTTTAATTTAATTTTTCAATACTGGCAGCACCCCAATCTTGATTCTGGTTACCGCCATTCTATAGGGGTAAATGCAGGTTTCTCAGATTTGTCAGTTTTCCTCCCCAACACATTGCTTTTTATGACTGTATATTCATAAGTATGAATAGTTTGGGGAAAATTCTTAGGATAATTTGGGATACTTTTTGTGTCATTTGAGCAGTTAAACTGGACTGATTTTTTTTCCTTATTCAAATGACTATTTCTTCATACCACCATGATAAAACCTTTTAATATCTGTTACACCTGTTAAAGTCTGTTATATCTGTTTAATGTAATGTTTTCCAAAAGCCTTGGCGGTTATAATTTTTCCTCTTGCACTTTTATTCAGCCGGAGTGAGGTGTGTCTAGGAAGTGTTTAATGCTGTGTAGATGCAGGCATATTGGTGACCAAGCTGTGAGCGTGTGAGTGTTATTTTAACAAAATGTCATCACACCCCGCCAGGGAAAAGGAGAACATATACCGGAGCTACCTTTATAGCAACTGGGTATATCTGAGGCAGTGAACGGGCTGTTAAATGTCAGTCAAATCCGGCATCACAGGGTGGAAGAAGTAATCTTGGGATTTAAGTGAGAAAATATGATGTTCTGTAATCTGGGTGAATCAACATTTCTGGTAATTGTGGTCAAAGAAGAGAAAGAGAATCTAAATGTTATTGTATTTGAGTAAAAAGGCGTAAACAGAGGTTTGAGGTGAAGCAATGACAATGGAAAGTATGATGAGGTGAAAAAAGTGACAGCTTGAGAGGGAGGAGAGAAGTTAAGGGACCACAGTGGGGGACGCAGATACCCGGGGTACCATGTGCTGACCTAACCGCTCTGGCTCTCAGCCAATCGGACAGCGTGGGCCTCCGTGGCCGCGCTGAGGTCATCGGCAATGATGTCATCACTGAACCTGGGGTATGCAGCCCCCGTTTAACATACAACACAAAGTACAGACAAACCAAAACAACATTTCCTAATGTAACCACAACAGTTCCAACCGGCCAATAGCCAGACACTCAGAGACCAAGTCGTTATGGAAACCGGTGGTAAACACGAGGGGAAACAGTCAGACACCCGATCCATGGTTCATTTAGAAACACATAGCTGGTTGCACTGACTAACATGCTGTCTGGACTCAGCTGGCACTGATTTAGTGTAGCATAGTCGGCCGTCAGCTCTCTCCCCACTGTCCTGTCATGTCCCTCCTGGTCCTGGACAGATGTTTGAACCTCATTATGTCATGGACTTACTTCTGGTACCTTTGCTCGTGTAATCGACTGCAGAGATGTGAGAGGGGCTTGATTTATCTGTAGGATGTGTTGCAAACAGAGATCAGATATAGGTTTGTTGACAGGAGATAAGATAAGTCTTACTTTTCTGAGATTGATCAAATGGAAAAGAGAAGAGTTCAAAATCCCTTCTTAGACTTTAAATTATTAGGAACAGCCTTATCAAATGTGAGGGGTCCTGGTGGGATTTAAAGTGTTGAGCATGTCATCACAACATACCCAGCTTGAGTTAGGATGGAGACCTTTTTTGCATGTAGTTCTCCATTTCGTCCTCCTGTTAATTTCTGTCTGTCACCCCTGTATATTCTCCAATTAAGAAATAAAATGCCACAAAAAGGAATCAGAAGAAAAAACAATCAAACTGCATATTTGAACCTATTCACTGATGACTAGTAGACACAACAATACAAAGGCTACAATTGGCTAAGTGAGAAAATGTTTAATTCAAATATTACAGAAAAGGAAATGCACATTTGATGCATCTAAAATTTTAAACATTTCATTCTGTTTATGAAAATGATCATTTATATATTCTTATAATTGGAAAATCCAGTGACAGAAATTAATACTGCAGTTCAGACATCCACAAAACTAAACTGTCAGGAAGAGTGGGAACAGCTGCTGGGAGCTGGTCAGATGAAAGACAGGAACTCCTCTAATCTGTCTCTTGAACTAGGTGATAACCAGGGAGCCATGGAAGCTGCCCAGACACTGAGAGACTCTGAGTCTTAAAAGACATAACAGTGGCTGTAGTTGGGTGGTGGGGTGGGTTGTGTCAGCGAGTTTGAGTTGGTGTTTCCAAACGGTTCTTCTTTTGCCATTACTTTGTTCTCTCAGTAAGTTCATTTAAGATTTTTTTTTTACCCCTTCTTTCTCTCGTTTAATTTGTTCAGTCATAAATTATGCAGGGGGGAAATGCCAGTCTGTGCCAGACAGAATGAATTATAATATGTCCAAAACAGGATGGGAGAGACAGGGAAAAGGAGATGAAGAAAGAGTGAGAAATGAGAACATTAAAAGGAAATATGTGTGTGTGTGATGTGATGTTGCAGGAATGAATAGATGAGGTAAGATCTATATGTGTGCCCGTGTGTTTGGATGCCTTAACGAGTGCATGTTTTCACCCATAACCATACTCACTCTGAGTGTGTGAGCGCGGAAGGAGCCTGGGTGATGACTGATCCGGACTGGGTGGAGGACAGAGTTTGCTGGGCAGCCAGGCTGCAGCTGGGGCCCATCATGGGGCCATGACACTGGGGATGCTGCAGGGGTTGGGTCTGGGGATGGTGTAGTGGTGGCTGGGGATGTGGGTGCTGAGACTGGGGTGGGTGCTGGAGCTGAAGCTGAAGCTGGGGTTTGAGCTGGTGCTGGCTCATACAGGATGGCCCATTATGGGTAAGCGTCTGTGGGGAGAAGCGGGAGCAACAAAGAGCTGGGACCATTTGGAACTCTGAGAGAAGTATCTACTTTCAGTCTGTGTGTTTTTGTGATCTGAGGGGATTTTGTCGTGTGTTTGCATGCATGCATACATTTGTTTAAGTGTGTGTGTGTGTCTGCATGGGCTTGTGTGTTTGATGTCTAGCTGTGTCATTTACAGGGGAGAATGTGATCGCCTGGTGTATCTTTCCTTGCAGCAGGTCAGATATCTGCAGGCGCCTAATTGGGTCTGACTGCTTTTATCTCCCTCACACTCAAGTGTCACTCAAAACACAAACCTGACAGACCTCAGAGGTAAACACTGAGCAGTAATGAAAGACAAGTATGTGAATGTCTTGATTCTTGCCTTGCCTTCTTTAGGCTAAGCTTGGGCAAGAGATAGCAAAAGGAACAGAAATTCTGCTTAATTTTACCTTTTCTGTTGTTTTAAATATACCTGTTTGCTCTTTTCCTCTTCCTGCGCTTGAAGAAACTCCTCCTCTATCTCCTTGAATAGACCAACCTCTTCACAGTTCTGCAAAAAGCGGGTTGGCGTCGGCGTCTGGTCTGAAAGCAATACATACAAATGCACACAGAAAAAGGGGTGACAGGTTTAAAAAAAAAAGAAAAAGCAGAGCTTATTTGCTTTCTAAATCAACTATCCCCCAGGTTGTAATGTCAAGAGGAGAAATAAGTCTCTGTCTGTGTGTGATAAAATCAGTCTGTCTCTCTGAGCTGTCTAAACATGCAGGGGTCAAAGGTCAGCTGGGCTCTCTGTTTTGACATAAGACTTCCTGTCGGAGGTGTGACAGGACAGAGACACATGTACACAGAGAGAAAAAGACCCAGAGGGAGAGTCTGCAGAGGTTAGTTGTCATGCTGATGTTGGTGTCCAGACAGATAGCTGTTCCTATGGTTACAGACAGTGTCACGTGACAGTGTTCTGACCATGACACTTGGTGAGTGGATCATGGTGGTACAATTCAGAAATACTTAGATACTAAAGCTGCTTGTCATGACCCTCTTGTACATCCTCCTTTATCCTCATTTTAGATGCTTTTACATTTACAACCTTAAAGCTGTGACATACCAATTCATCAGTATATTGAAGCAAAAACATGTCTCTAATAACTGGCTACATCATTCATTTCGTCCTGAAATACCCGAAAATCTGTTCAATTGAATGACATTGAATGTCCCAGTGGTAAAAGAACCATTTATTGTTACATTCAGTACATACTAGGGTTTGGCTTTGGTTTCTGGAAGCCATTTTTTTCAATTACAAAAAAAGCATCTAAAGGTTCATTTAGACTAACATAAATCTGTCTGCCATATCCCATGACGATTCATTTCTCATTGGGTCTTTTGCTGTTTTAAACAAGATGATACCTCTCTATTCATTCATTTGAAAAATGAAGCTTTGAAAGAAGAGGAAGAATTCACAAAATCTATAAAGGATTAAGGAGGATTTTATAGTATTACAGTTTCTGTTTAACTGTGGTGTAGAGATGAAATTATAAGTTGATTAATTGTTAGTCAATCAAAAAAAATTAATTGTTGCAGTCATTTTTCAAGCAAAAAACGCTAAACACTCCCTGCTTCCTGCCCCTTAAATGAGAGAATTGGCTGTTTTTCATTGTCGTATATGATAGTAGATTAAATATCTCTAGATTTTGGATTATTGGCTGGAGAACCATATCTGAACATGTCACCTTTGGCTCTGTGAGTTTCGTTTTAATTGTTAATCATCACTTTGACAGTTACTCAAGAAAATAATGAGCAAATTCATCAGTAATAAAAAATATTTGTTGGTTGCATACACACTTTGGTATCTCCTGTCTCCCTTACTTTTGTCTGACGTCCAAATAAAGAGTAAAATACCTCATACAGTTTGTGCTCACCCATGTGTGTCCCCTCCACACTTATTTAAATCAAAGTGAGTCTTCACTGATGGTGTTATCAGTATGTTAAGTCTTATCTGATGTAATCTGATGGGGTAGAATATACATGTTGCAACATGAGCAGCTCTATTTCACAGCATAGACTATCTGAGGCAAGGAAGCTTGTACTGAGCTTATCTGATTTCATACTATATAACGTAACACCATGATTTTTTCATCAAGCACTGATCTTGAAAAGGGGTCACCACACACACACATGCAGCCAGACAACAGCTGAACATAGTGATACATAGCATGTCTAAACTGTGAAAAAAAAGACAGATTATTTGTGATTATAGGGAGATACAGGGGTAACCTGATAATTAAAAGCAAAATATCCCCAGAGGATGGTGAGAAACAACAGACACAAACTATGAAAGCCAGTTGTCGAACAACATCATGGAATGTGGGAAGAAAGTTGTCGTGCTAGTCTCACCTGTGAAGGCCGTGTCCGTTTTGATGGAGGGGAACTTGAGGGTCATCTCATGCTTGTGTCTGTGGATGATCAGGTGCTCCTCTAACTGGAAGCGCTGCAGCACACCAACAGAGTGGGAAGTTATGGAGAGATACGTGCAGCTGTACAACATGACACATGGGACGGGATGTTAAGTCAGCCTCTGACTGACTCGTCAGTCATAATGGTCATATCTATATATATGCTTTCATCCATATAATTTCCTTTTTCTAATTCTTGTTTTTTCTCTCATTCTTACACTAAAACTCCTTATCACATCCACATCCTCAGAAGTATGCCAACTTGCAATTTCATGCACATATTGTATGATCCTGTGACAAATTTGATCTTAAGCCTTGAAAAATCCTATGATTATCAGCCTTGATATACATTTCATCTGCTTGTTCTTTTCCCAACATACAGAGAACAATGTTGTGCAGTTGACTTCATATGACTACATAGTGCTCAGTTATAGTTTATGTAATTAATAAGCATGTGATAATAGCATCTCTTCGACAATAAAGCATTCTATTTAACTTACATTTTTTTGTTATTTTGACCGTATCAATAATCAAGCTCTATAACGGTAATGATATATTTTTCTTTAGGATTTGTAGCCTTTACAGCGCAGGTCTAACAGACACCTACTGCATCCAACTGACCTGAGAGCAGCCTGGGGCACCACACACATAAGGCCTGTCCTGTTTGTCATTCATGTCATCCACAGGCCTAAAAAACACAGAAAAAGAAGTTTCAGTGTATGTATAATAGTTTCATTCTGCAGGCAGTCTGTACTTCTCCATTCTATATTTCTATTCATACAGAAACAGTTTCCTGATAAAAATTGCACAGTAAGCTTGCATAATATGCTCACTCTCCTATTATCAAATCCTGTTTTAGAAGCATTGTGGAAATGGTGTGTAATGAGGTAGATGCCACTGTTGATGGATATTTCGCCCCCAGCAGGAGTGCAACGGTCTTGGGTTCTGACAGCATTGCTGTACATTGCAGGTGGTCATTTTTATTAGGACAAGTATTATAATACATACAATCTGTTTGTGTTGTTCCTAACTATTCATTACTTATTTCTAATAACATGTAAGCACCAAAAGGGAATCAAGGTCTTACAGCATCACAATCTTTACTTTCTTTTTATATTATCAGGTAGCAAAGTGCTAAGTGTAGTGCAATTGTTTCAGCCTACAATTAAGCTTTCATCGGGCATCAGTTAATAATAAGAGTGTGATGACAGGCCCCTTACGTGCCATGCATAACATGAAAATCAAGTCACCACAGGAAAAAAATATCAACACAAACACAGAATAGAGCATAATAATGAGACAGTGTACTAACCCGGGCTTGACCCAGCCAGCTCATCAGCAGAGATATTAAGCCAGTGATGGGGGGTGGGGGGGTTGGGGGTAATTATGACTTATCTGAAGTGCTGCTGCTGCTGGCCCTTCATTTTCTACTGAGAGCAAAGGAAAATGCTTCAAACTCCCTGACCTCAGGCATTCCTAGGAGCGGCGTGTCACAAAACAAGATTCACACACTTCTAGAGAAGACCCGGAGGTCATTAGGTCGACAATCCTCAACTTTTCATCCTCCTAACCCTGGTAAAGGAAGAAGAAGTGTCTTTTTTGGGTTGAGGTGTTGGTAATGGGAAATGCGTTGGGATACATATTCACAGGTACACTCATGCTCTGAAACACAGGTTTATGTGAGCGGGAAGGGTTGAGAAGACAGCAGAGTGGGTCCTGATGTTATGGAAAAGAGTGAGAACTAAAGAGACGAGCGAGGAAAGACGGTAAAAGTACATGCTTCCATAAGAAATGGAAAGTAAGTGTGTGTGTGTGTGTGTAGAGTGGGGATAGGGGGTTGGGGGATGATGGAGAGGGGAATGGAAAGGGCAAGTGGCAGTGAGATCGAGACAGAGAGAGAGAGAGAGAGAGAGAAAGAAGGAGGAGGACATAATGAATGGAAGAGAGAAGGAATGAGGGTGGGAGGCGGCAGGGGGAGGGAGAGTACTGTAGGCCTACTCCTGACAGGTTTGAACCTGCCTCAGCCCCCATTTTCCAACCCCGGGCAAGGTGACTTCATAAGTGTGTATGTGTGTGTGTGTGTGTGTGTGTGTGTGTGTGTGTGTGAGAGAGCATGTACGTTTGTGTGTTACCAGACAGAATGAGCAAGCAAGTGTTTACAACACCACAATTATAGCCACATAAACAGATAGATATCAAAATATCTTACAAATTCAGTTGAAAAGGAAAAGTTTCGCTGATGTATATTTTTTGTTTGACTATGATTTATCATATCTTGAAATATGACATGATCAGATATTTCATTGATCACTAAACACTGATCATTTGAAGATAATCATTCAACAGCCTTTTTTGTCTCATTTTCCCCTCCTTTCAGCAGCAGTTGTACTAGATGAGCAGACTCAGCACATTTTCAGCACAACCTTCTGTCACAGCGGTTACATCAATGCACAGTGACGTCATCCTTAATACATAAATCCAACAGCAGACCGGACAACATGTTGCCAACAAAACGGATTAATGCAGAGAAAAGAAAGAAAGAAAGAAAGAAAGAAAAGTCCCTGGGCCAGTAAATTAAAAGACTTTTCCCGCCTCTTCCTCTGTCGCTTCCCTACACGTATGATCTTCACGGCAGCGGTGATGATGACATGCTGCGCGCACAACTTTTAAAATCAGCCCGTAGTTCGTGAATCAGACACAACAGCCCGATGTCCAGCTTTAAAAAAAAAAAGAAAAAGCACCAAATGAACCAGCTAACTTCAGGTACTTACTCCTCCTCGGAGCTCCCATGTCCGATGGATGAACGTCGACAGCTCGCTCAGCTCACATTAAGCGGCCGGTTCCGACCGTGCGTCTCCGGAGCATGACCCGGCGCGGTCCCCCCCCCCGCGTCCTACGGCCCCGCGGAGCAACCTGCTCGCCTCATAAACAAGCCGCGGCACAGCTGTATGGAGCGGTGCTGTCACACCCCCCTAAAAATAGACGCCCGGGTTCAACCGCGACTGTTCCGACCCGGTGATGAGACTTCACCGGGGACAGCTATCCAGAAAAAAAAAAAAGAAAAAAGAAGAAGAAGAAGAAGAAGAAGAAGAAGTTGCCCCCCGTTAAACTTTCCGGCACCGCTGGAAAACAAACAAGCGGGCAAAGAAACAAACACCGGGGCGTGAGGACATCGTCCCGGCAGACCGCGGTCCGGCGTCGGGAGAGCCGGAGGCTGGCGGGGTTTAAAGTTTTGTGAATGGGAGCGGATCGCGGAGGCTTACCTACAAGTAGAGCGGGACGAGCGGCGCTTCCAGAGAGGAACCACGTTGGACTGGGGCGAGATTACAATACGATCTATTTACAGAAGCATTACATCACCCCCCCGGTGACGTCACGTGGGATTCCTGAACTTCTAAATCATTGCGGTCCCGTACGGAGAGAGGGGTTTAAGGGAGGGGGGGGGCGGGGTTACGACGCCGGCCGGCAGGGGGACGGGACGGGGACGGGGACGGGGACGGGTCGGAGCGGGACGGAGCGGAGCGGAGCGGCGGTGGACCCGGACCGACGGGGGAGTCAAAGTCAGACACGCCAGCCGCAACGTGACGGGACACGGGGCAGACCGTGTGGGCGGATGAGACCCGCTCTTCTTCCTCTGCTCTCTCTCTCTCTCTCTCTTTTTTTTTTTTTTCCTCTTCTAGTGTCTGTCCCGAACGGGACGTCCCGGGGACTGTACCGAGCTCATGCCTCAAAATGAGCAATAGCCCCCATGAGCTTTTTTTTTAAAAAAAAAACCCTCTTCTGATGTTTAGCATTAGGTTTGTCCCGAAATGATCTCGACAAAAGTAACCGAGACTTTATGAAATTAAGACTGAACTATGAATGAAGAACTGGTACAATGATACTGGCGCTAAATGCACTGTTTTGCCGCTTAACAACAACAACAACAACAACAATAATGATTAGCTCAGTCATTATGTATCAATAATTGTTAATAACACATCAATACATAAACTATAATCTGTGCAGTGGCCCTCTGTTTTAATCCCGAATGACCTAAAAAAAAATGAACTGCCTCTCTACCTCAAAACTCTTTAATCAGATCAGACACATTTATAATCAGGAAACCATGGACCTTAGCACGCAAGAAAATAACATATAATAGGTCAGGCAACTAACAATCGAGCCACAAACAGGATACACATACAGATTTGCAGATTGCATTAGAAAAATCATTAAAAAAAATTTGGGTCATGAAGCTCATAAAGTGTAACACGTTGTGATACACTGGGTTTAACATTACCATCTGTAGATACACAGCTAAGCACTGGTGGCCATTGTATGTTTAATTTGATGACATAAGTCATGAACAGGGTAAAGAGTTGCAACGTCCTGACACAAGTTAGTGTAGAGGACACAAATCTTGTACAAAATAGCTTCAAGGTTTTTTAAAAAAGCTGTGTTTTGTATTAAATGAAGACCTTTCATTTTAGGATGTACAGTATAGTTTCAAAGTTTTGAATAGAGATTTGAAGTATTCAGGCTCTTTATGATTTTCAGTCAAATTGCACTGATTTCAATGACTGTTTCCAAAAACAAATACATACCCAGTGTTTGGAAACTTTGTTGAGCTATGCCATGAAATCCCATTGGCCACATAAAACACCAGGAGGGACTGTGGTCATTCATATCTCCACTGAGTTAAGCCATGGAGTAATATCTCTGCCATGTTTGGTCAGGCTTTCCGGTGCTACAGCCGGGCTGGAGCTCAACAGAGGGATATGGTTTTGTTGTGGCTGAAGTGCAACATGGGACCAAACCCTACTGACTCATCATCCACCAATCGCCTAAAGTATGCAAATACTGGTAGCCATGGCAACAAGGAGAAACAGGAAGTTGTGATGATGTCACTCTGTGTTTTGAGCTCTTCCCCCATGTGGATGTGAATCACTGAAGTTTGTTTTCACTGAAGATAAGGGATGTTTTACAGCACGTGTGTGCATGCGAAGACTGCACAGTCACATTAAAAAGTGTATGACGGCAGCCACGAAGTCTCTGGCTGGTGCCCTGGAGCAGACAATGCCACTGAGATTAAAACTACCTCCATAACTCACTGGCAATACCAGCCATTACTTTCTGGCATTTTCACCTCAGCGTGGCTTTTAACAGCCAGACTGGGAGCTTTTAGAGAGCTGCCCACTCTGGAGCTTGATGTCACCCTGTCTATAAAAATATGGCGTTTCAGGTCAAAGGTCAAGAAAACTTACTGAACTCAGTGCCCATTCCGTATTATGCCCCCTGTGGCTGCATCAGTTACTTGGCTCATCTGTTGACGTGACACATAGTGCTCTCCGCCTATTTCTATCCATGAATTGCAGAATAATGTGGGAGTAATGTGCGACTTAAAAAGTAAATGGAAACAGATACTTTAAGTAGCATCCAAGTGTACAAGTTACAGTCATCTGATTATGTAATGGTTAAATTTACATCCAACTCAGCACTCACATGCATATCCGCTCAAGAACAGACCACTGGTGAGCATACAGTACGTTTGTTGTAATTTTCTTTTTTACATATTGTACAACATATGTAAAGTGGAGTTGTATGTCAGTCATAACACTGCTTGGACTGATTGTTAACAGGCTGATGATCCAAAATCCAAGCTAGTTTGAACTCTATCCCAAAATCCTACATTGTGTGCCACCCACAGACCTCCTGTCAGATGATGTCATGCACTATAAACTCTCTCCGTGTGTCTCCCTTTTCTCTTTTGCATTTCACAACACATGCTAGCACTTCTCATTTACGCAATGGTGCTGGGAACTGCGTCACTGTCACAGGTCTGATACACCATGTGTGTGTAATGAGTGTGTTTATGTTGAGTGTGTGTCTACATGTTTGTGTGTAAGAGAGAACATCTGTGTTAGGCTGATGAAGTCACTGAATTTCTATACTGTACATGTTGGCAAGACTGTGGACGATGGTGATGTCATGTTGTTTCTCTGAGTGTGTGCGTGTTTGTAACAATTGGTACTTATTGGTAACAGTGGATCGGTCTGTATTTAATATTTTGCGTGTGTGTTGCTGTGTCTCATATGGTTGGGTAGACAGAGGACAGTCAGAAAAAGAGTGAGTGTGTTCCCAGGTCTTAAAGTTGTTTGCTGAAGTCTCTGGCCAGTGGTTTATGACAGGCCATTTTAACGCTCGATTAACAGGTCCAACACAGGCCAGCCGGCCCTGGTTAGCCAGACCCAAGTGATTTAAGGACATTCTCCTCTCTCTGGGAGCCCCACACACATACACATACACACACACACTGAAGAGTTGTCTCCTCACCACTGAGACATTACAGGGTATCATTAATCAGTAAACTTTATGGATGTAATAGATTCTGTTGTCAGTGGGTTATGCAACTCATATCATGTATATATGCACACAAATAAATGTATAGTTGTAGTATAACAACCCCTCATTTTTACTACAGTCTGAAATTAACTATGGGTGATTTTGCCAATGAGGGAAAATAAACAACAATATTTTAAAATGTCACAAACAACAAATTATTTTTCTCTTTAAAACAGTTGCCTGACATGTTTCATTAACAGTTCCAGCCCACCACAGGGAAGGAATTGAATCAATTCCATTAAAACAAAAAGGCAAGGCAAGTAAAGTATATACAGCATATACCACATTTCATACATATAAGCAATTCAAAAGTTACTGCAAAAGACATAATATACATTAAAAAGAAATAGAGTAGAAGACATTAATCTTAAGCACATTAATTATAATTAATATTTAAGAAATTTGTAATACAGCAACTATTTACCATGATGAATATAAAAAGAAGAATTTAGATTGTCAGCATCTGTCCTGTTCACAGCCAGTCTTTATTCAGAGACTATGATGCTGCTACTCCTGTTTCTTAGAGCCGGGTGACCAAGAGCTCAGTTCCTCCTCCAGACTTCTATCCACATATATGACATAGACGATGACTGCTCAGGCCTATTAATTTGAAAGCTCTTAAGTCCTAATGGGACTCTTATTTAGTGTTTTATTACAGGTGGGTGCAAGAGTTAAGCATCATCTGTAGAACAAATGTACAGTATATTACCTGCCACTGGTGATCTACAGTTAATAATTTCTATTTCAATAAAATGTTAGACATTTGTGATTTAAAAAAAATAATAATTCCTTATACTTAGACATTTACAACTATGGCATATATCCAAATAGATTCATATAAAATCGTATTTACTCTTCTGTACAATTTTTTGATGCCCCTTAATTTCTCAGTGCGCAGGGTTCAACCAATTGTTTAAATCTTTCTATATTTGCAGGCCTAATTGGCAAGTTTTGTTGCATTATTAAACATTATTTTACTGGAAACAAATAAATGTTAAAAAAAAAAACCAAAAACAGGCAGTGTGATACAAAAGGGTACAACCTCCTATTGTTAATAATTATGTATACAATTCCTGTTATATTTCTCTCTTTATATGTATATATATATATATATATATATATATATATATATATATATATATATATATATATATACAGAGAGAGAGAGAGAGAGAGAGAGAGAGAATATGTTTTATGTCAATGAATCAATGATCATAAATTCATAAATTCCAACAGGTTGCTTTATTCAGCTTTATTCAAGAAAGGGATTACGTGAGGCACGGACAAGTACACAATACAATACAAGCAACAACAACACTGGTGCAGAAACATTTGAAGATAAGGGATGAAGGACAAAAACAAACACAACTAAACAAACCGCAAAAAAAAAAAAAAAAAAAAAGATCCCAACAGGTAGGCAGGTCGTGACGTAGCTCCGCCGGCCAGCCCACCTCCTCCTCCGCCGATCCCCACCCCCACCGTCCCGCCTGCCTCCCAGCTGCGCCCGCCGCTGTCCTGCCTGTCTGCCCGGTGTCTGCTCCGCCGCTCGGCGCTTCTGCCCCGCTCCCGCCCCGGACCCGAAGCCTCTGCCTCCTCGTTCACCGCCCCGGTTCCCCGGTTCCCCGAAACCCACCCACCCCCCCTCCCCGCCCCCGGCACCCACCACCCCCCCCCCCACCACCACCCCGTCCCCTCCGCTCGGTGAATGCACCAACGCCGATATCATGACGGGCATCGCCGCCGCTTCTTTCTTCTCTAATTCCTGCAGGTTCGGGGGCTGCGGTCTCCAGTTCGAGACTCTCGCCGAGCTCATCGTCCACATCGAGGACAACCACATCGGTGAGTCGGGCCAGAGGGGCGGACGGAGCTAGGAAGCTAGCCGCTCCTAGCTAGCGGCGGCTAGTTAGCTACGCGCACGTAGGCTCGGGCTGTGCATTCCGCTATCCCCGCCGTCGGCCGCCCGTCGAGGCTCGTCGGCTCGGGAGTTATCCTGCGCCGCGGGGGCTTCGTTTATAAAGAAGATCGACGCGTCCCCGTGGTACAAGCGGCGGGGTTTTTTTGTTTGTTCCGCGGCCGTAGCTGCGATACTCACCTTTCGCAGCGGCGGCTCGACCGAGAGGGCCGCGTAGGTCTCATAGGTGTAACTAGCATCCCGGCCAGGCAGGGGGTTCACGGCTAACGCTCCGGACGGGTGTGTTTACGTTCCCAGGCCCGATGCGGTGCAGCCGGGGCCCCCCTCTCTCTCTCTCTCTCTCTCTCACGCACACACACGCACCGCCTGTGCATTGAGCTGCCGGGGAGTCTGTCGCTTTTTTCCGCCCCAGGTGTCCCGGTGAGCACCTTTTGCAGAGCTTTCCCATGATGCCGGCGTCACCTAAGTACCAAGCGACGCCGTATCGAGTGAAACCAAGTAGCGGCAGACATGCGGCGGCACAATCAGATTTTCACAAGCTTTGACTTATCGCACGTTTTTTTATTAGATTTCCGTCCGACCGTGTGTCCTCTGTTAACTGTTACCTGCCAGTGCACAGATTGCCACAGTTGTTCTCCCATAATCTAACAGAAGAAACAAATAGTTGGAGGGTGTGTATGAGTGGTTCTCTACTATTCGGCTTAGCGGCATCACAGGATGTGGCAAATAACGTGGCTCATCAGGAAATAATAATAGACATTAAGTTTTGATTACAGTGTGATAAGCTGCAGGTATCAGGGCTCGGTAAATAAAATGTTAGCAGCGTTGTGTGTGACTTTAAATCATGAGCATTGCTTAGTTTTTAATGAGGGGGTGCTCCTTTGCTTGACAGTGAAAAAGCATTCAGATGTAGTCGAATTAGCAATGCAATGTAATCCTTGTTGAATATTTAATACTGTTTGAAGCACAGATCAAACTCTCCCCTCTGATGAAATAATCCAATCTTCCAGATGACCCATTAATCCGCCATAGCAAATTACACTATGGGGTGGTTATATGATATATTTAGGGAGTTTGGAACCACCAAAACACGCAAAACAATCTCTAACAAAGTTCACGTGAGCTGATCATTATTTGTTGCGGTATCCATCCTCAGGAGGTTGTTTGAAGGGGTAAAGGCGGTGGGCTGGGGGCTGGGGGGGGGGGGGGGTAAAATGGATGCTTCATTGAGCCTGTCTCCATGGAAACTGGCAGTCTCTAAATGGGTTGGGGGAAGTACATTGGCTGAGTTATTGCACACCTGCTGTCTCAGTAACAAAGAGTGCTCCCAAGCAGCCAGCTGTGGTGAGGACACCCAGCGTGTGATGTTCCAAGACTGATGTGCTGATGTTGAAAAAGGGGTGATGTTTCGTGTGACTGTGTTTGTAGGAGACTGTGGAGAGAGGTGGCTGGGTGGTGGTGTTGTGGACCACTCTTCATCCTACCATATGCACCAAGGATCTGTTTCAAATCCATTGGGGGGGGGGTCAATTTGGCCATTTGATTTTTTGTTTTTGCCCCTAAATATCCTGATAACTACCTCAGGTTATGCAGACCACAATATTTCCCGTTTACTAGTTAACTAATTTTAAAGGACCTAAACTCATGAAAAAGACAACGATAGACATTGTATTCTCAGTTGCAAAACCCAAACCCACACAGTCACAGATATATACGCCCCATCTGGCACTTAGCTTGACCTTTGACCCTCAACTGTCAGTTGAGCAGAATGGCAGTTAGCTCATCAGATCACTTGAATTAATGAGTTGCCCCTCTGCTTGTCGTAAACTGCGGTCAGTCATCAGCAGTGTCAAGATCACACATGATCTAATCAATACCGCTAATACCGCTTGCAGATCAGTTACGATAGGGAAAAGTGTGACAGATGGAGGGGACTGAGGTGAGAGTGTGGGAGATGGTGTAAGGGGTGGGTGTGGGGGAGGGGGGTAGTGACATTTAATTTTGATTCCCCTTTGGTTTTGAAGTGGTGCAGTGGTGTGTGATTGATAATCAATCAAAAGATAAGCTAATTTGTTCCTCCAAGCTCCTTTACATCAGATGTCAGATAAGCTGTTTGAGGATTTGTAGATAATAGCTTGCTTTGATTTGTGCTCTATCCTGCAGCGTGCAAAGAGACTGTGAAAAAGATGGAACTAACCATAAATCAGATAATCCCGAGGAGGTAACAGTATTGTGATAGCAAACATAAATAGTGGTAAAAGTGAGTGAGTGCATATAAGGTCAGGGTACAGATAGCAAAGCCTGCCTGTGCTAGAAACATTTGGTTATTACGGTAGACTATGCTGCCCTCTTGTGGTGGGACATCCCATGTGCTGCATAGCCTAAAAAGTGATTTTGGTCCCAACTTCGGGCCTTGCACCCTGTGTATCTCAATTATCTCACCTTGTAACTTCTTTGGACTCATGCCTCCTCTGACACAGCACACAATAGCTGGCAGCAAACAGACCAGATGATCCTGTCGTGATCCTTTCCGTGAGAAAACGGGGTAATGTGTGGGTCTCCAGTGCTGACCTCATCCCAGAAAAAAGGATAGCAGCCCTCCAATAACACACCCGCACTGTTTAGATAATAGCTGAATGCAAGAGGAAATGGGTTAGATGAACTGTGTTTAGTGTTGTGTTTGGTTGTTGACGAAAGGCTTTGTGTTGGGACTCTAGGTAAGGTCTGAGGAATGCAATGATGTCAAGCTTGTCTGCCTGCGTGCATGGAAGCAGTGTGCTGTGTTCTCACCTGCACAAGCACATACCTGCCCCTTACCTCAACAAAGAGATGCATGGAAGGGGGGGGGGGCAGATAGAGATTAAAAGTGTTGAAGAAATTTCAAAGAGAAGGATAAGAAAGGAAAAATATGGGGGCAAAAACAGGGAAATCCCAAACAGCTCAGCCTTGTTTGGACAGAATTTACTTGGATTTTATTTCTTTCATCTGGATTCGTTTTTGTTTGTTTGGTTGTTTTTTTCTTAACAGCTGGAATCAAAGGCTAAGCTGTGACCTGAGGCAGGCCAGCATCGTGTTGTAATAATGTGTAGTACTGTAAGCTCTGCTGAAGTAAACTGATAATGAACCTGCAGTATTTTTTAAAGACATAATCATTCAGCTCAAAGGAAAGATTTTGGCTATAATGCTTTCTTTTCCCTGGTTCACAGAAAAGGCAATGCAAATATAATGTGGTGAAGAGGATGTTTCCTGCCTGACACTGGTGGTACCAAAACCCCTTTCCTGCATAATTAATTAATATGTGCATAATTAAGCACATATTAGAGTAATTACCAGAAGCTGTCTTTGTACAGTATTTGTTTATTTGATGTTGCCATCAGAGCTGGGCAAAAATTCATCATCATCATTTTTGTGATGATATGATCTTCATAGCTGAAATGATTAGTCAATTCATTGACTAGCTGACACAAAAAAAACTAATTGGCAAACATTTTGGTAATCAATTCATTAATTCTCAGATGAGAAGATTTACTGCTTTTCTTTCTATTACATGATAGGAAATTTTATATCATTATCTTTATCTTTATTATCTTTTTGGTTTGACAGCTGATCAGACATAACAAGGCATTTGTCAAGACATCTGTTACCTTGAATCATGAGGCTCTGTCATAGACATTTTTCACAAATTTCCAAAATTTCATAAGCAACATTAGTTGATTGATCAAGAAACTACTTAATTATGGAAAATCATTTTAATTTACCATTATATTCTCATTCAGTTTTCTTTTTTCCAAATCAGCAAGTCCTCATAAACTGCAAATATAATTAACTGAAGGTATTACAATTGAGAGGAGTTGGCCTCGCATGGAACAGTTCATTGCTTTTATTGTAAACTTGTTTATATTCACTGCTGCAACTAGTCTTTATTTTTGTTACCAATTTATGTGGCAGTTATTTTCTTGATAAATTAATTATAGTCTTAAAAAACAATGTATAATGTCATGATAATTATTAAAACTTTATATTCCAGCCCTAGGTGCCAGTTTGTTCCACATCTTCTACTTTGAGAGGTGTGACAGGGGAAGGGGCGTGTGTTTGTGTGTGTGAGAGAGTGTTGCCCATACTTCCTAAATGACCTGTCAGGGTGTAGCGGAGCAATTAGTGGATTGACATCCTAAACTGGAAACTGCAGCCCCTTTTCTTTTCATGCTACACATACATCCACACACGTGCACACACTGTCACACAGATCACTTTTCGGAAGTTGCAGGGTGCAAGCGCTTAAAAAAAAACCCCAAAAAACCCTGGGAAGTGTAATTACAGAGAAGTTTGCCTTTTCCCCCCACCCAATATCCCCCCTCACTCCCTCTCCTCCTCCTCCTCTCTTCTCCCTCCATCCGGTTGCCTGCTGCTCTAGAAACATGTTAAAATTCTCTGTGTGGCTTAATTAGCAGCCTGCAAAACAAGCCATGCATTCTTGGCCTGTTTTCAACACAGACACACATGCATACACGCACACTCGTGGAGCCATACGCATGTACACATACTGTACATATGGACACACTGTGTATCCAGCAGGGAGCAGTAGTGTGCTGCTGGCAAAGGGATGGCTGTCTTTTGAGACTGTGGACCTGCTGTTGATTGGGTCTTGCTTTTAATGACAGGAACGCTGATTAGGGAGATATTTATAGACCTTGGAGACTCTGCAATGTCTCAAGCATGCAGCACACACACACTGAAACATGCCAACATGTAGATGACAAACACACACAGAGCAGGCTGCTGGCAACGTACTATATAGGTTTGATATAATACTTTAGAATTAGAGCAGAGAAAGTTGATATTCACATAGATTGTGTGTGTGTGTGTGTGTGTGTGTGTGTGTGTGTGTGTGTGTGTGTGTGTGTGTGTGTGTGTGTGTGTGTGTGTGTGAGAGAGTGTTGCCCATACTTCCTAAATGACCTGTCAGGGTGTAGCGGAGCAATTAGTGGATTGACATCCTAAACTGGAAACTGCAGCCCCTTTTCTTTTCATGCTACACATACATCCACACACGTGCACACACTGTCACACAGATCACTTTTTCGAAGTTGCAGGGTGCAAGCGCTTAAAAACCCCAAAAACCCTGGGAAGTGTAATTACAGAGAAGTTTGCCTTTTCCCCCACCCAATATCCCCCTCACTCCCTCTCCTCCTCCTCCTCCTCTCTTCTCCCTCCATCCGGTTGCCTGCTGCTCTAGAAACATGTTAAAATTCTCTGTGTGGCTTAATTAGCAGCCTGCAAAACAAGCCATGCATTCTTGGCCTGTTTTCAACACAGACACACATGCATACACGCACACTCGTGGAGCCATACGCATGTACACATACTGTACATATGGACACACTGTGTATCCAGCAGGGAGCAGTAGTGTGCTGCTGGCAAAGGGATGGCTGTCTTTTGAGACTGTGGACCTGCTGTTGATTGGGTCTTGCTTTTAATGACAGGAACGCTGATTAGGGAGATATTTATAGACCTTGGAGACTCTGCAATGTCTCAAGCATGCAGCACACACACACTGAAACATGCCAACATGTAGATGACAAACACACACAGAGCAGGCTGCTGGCAACGTACTATATAGGTTTGATATAATACTTTAGAATTAGAGCAGAGAAAGTTGATATTCACATAGATTGTGTGTGTGTGTGTGTGTGTGTGTGTGTGTGTGTGTGTGTGTGTGTGTGTGTGTGTGTGTGTGTTTGTGTGGGTGTGGGTGTGTTTAACGTTTCCCCTCCTGCTCTAGCAGCAGGATAAGTAGTGTGTTGACTTCCTGTCCTGTTAGGTGAGCGGAAGTTATAAAAACCAGTGAACATTTACTGCAGCTCTCTCCGTGCACCTGGCTTACTCCATTTCCATCAACTACCCACCTTCACCCTTCGTTTCTATATACACATACACACACGCACGCACACTTACCTAATTTTAAAGGTAAATCTTGAGCTCCTTGTACATCCCAAATTATTAACTCGGGCAGTTTTCCTCCGGTACTTCTTCTTTACCTGGCTGTCAAACATTTGCTCATGTTACTTTTGAATATATATGACCATACAGAAGTTTGAGCCCTGGTTCATCATTGCAGACAGATGTTCTTCAAGTGATTACTTGGTAATATAACTACTACAATGCATAAAAGTTAATTAATCAATATAGTATTCTACAGAAAATTTATCAACGACAGCTTTGATAGTTTATTAATTTTTGAAGAAATTTATCAGCATATAATGCCAAACATCCAGTGGTTTCCACATCCCAAATGTCAGTCTTCTTTTGCTCTGAGTAATGTGAGTGTAAAGCGAAGAGCATTTTGAAAATGCTACTTTTGGCTTTGGCAAATTGTTATCTTTTTTTCTCTTTACAGACAATCTATAGACCGAGCAATTCTTTTAATTGAAATCTTAATGACACATTCACTGAGCTTAAAAAATAATCACTAGTTTATGAAAGCAGTGAGGAAATTTGCTGGTTTGAGGTCTACATTACACGTAAGTGACTAGTTTATGAGCTTATTTTACCACTCCAGCAAAGTTAAACAACAATGAATCCCTCTCTCATTTTGGTTATTTCCATATTACATACAATATATGCAACTACTAGTTGTTTTCAATATCGATCAATCTTCCAAGCCATCATAAAATGAGGAAAAGCAGAAAAGTTCCACATCTGAGAAGGTGGAACCATAATTGTTTGGCATTTTTGTTTGAAAAATGACTAAAAAAAAGTTTTAAATTAATTTCCTGTTGAATGACGTAATGATGAATTGACTAAGAATTTCAGCTCTGTTACAGACACTTTCTTTAATTTTATCTCATCTCAAAATATATACATCTCATCCCTAAATATCCCTTCAGTATCTTCACATTATTTTGATACGTACTGACATTCAAAATATTATGATATTAATATTAATTTTCATTAATAATAATTCATATGGTGGTAGATTATTTCCCAGCACTGGTACAAAAAGGTTCAGACTCACTGGTTTTCAGAAGGTCACTGTCACGTCTCATGACTCAGCCATTTCAATGCTGTAGGTCTGTGTGTGTGTGTGTGTGTGTGTGTGTGCGCGCGCACACGTGCTTATGTGTATGTAGAGAGCTCTGGTCTCTATGTCTGAGCAGCAGGTAGGATTATTAGGGTTCAGCCATAAAAGACTGTCAAAGACCACCTCTGTCGACCACCTCAGATGTTTGTGTGTCAGCTTGAGTTGGTTTTCATATGTGCTCATGCCTGCTCTTTTAATTCCCTACCTAGCTTTTCCAGTGCTTTGTGTTTTTAATGTAAACTCAAATGTATGGGACCTTTGATCTGTACTCTAGCAGCAGTAGTGTGCCTTTTTTTCCTGGGTTGTTTTCTTGTTTGCTGGTCTCCTTGGTGTTCTTCTGCACTGTGGGAAGTCTGCATTCTTTTTAAATTATGAGGTGTGAAAGCCTGAAAACCAAAGGGCTCAGAAGGCCAGCACGCAAGCACACACACTTTGGATTAGTTGGAAGGAGCGTCCAGGAGTGTGTTGTTAATTGTTGCACAGAGATGATGTTCTTGGATCTGAATTGAAATACATCTGCTAGCCATTACATATGCAGCTGCAATTATGCCTACATGCACAAACACACACACACAGACATGGGCATGCATGCCTTGGTATAAACCTACTAGTTTTTTTTTAGTTTGGCTCCTTCTAAATGTTCCCCTGTTGAACACTTGATGGCACTGGTACTTCACATATGAACCCAGCTACAGTGTTTTCATGCATACTTACTCCTGTTTTCCAGGGGTGGGAAACGGGGCTTTGAAGTTAACACTGCTCCCCTCAGGCCGTGGAAGTTGCCTGCTGTAGTGTTACTGACTGAACAAGTCTACTGGAAAAAGCGTCTGTGTGTTTTGAGTAATACACTGTGTACATTCTTCACAGCCTCCAATTCCCTCCATCACTCTTGGACAAATTTCCTCTTTACCACATTCAGACTCCAGTGATGATTAAGCAGACTTAGGTCACTTAGGGAAAAGGCATTGGTACTAAATCAGGGAGAACTTGGCGCTGGCATAATAATGCCCCGCTTATGAAAGTATTCGAAATGTATACTGCAGGCTGCCACATATTACCGACTAATACAGAGAACGCAGTGTGAGAAATATCCAGTAATCCATCAGCCAGTCTGGCAGGAAGAATAGATATGTGAGTCAGCTGCATACTAAGAGTATTCACACAACATTTTCCCTCCACAGAGAACGATGATTAATCTGAATGTCTGTCTGTCTCTCGCTCTCTCTCTCTCTCTCTCTCTCTCTCACTCCCTCTCTCTCTCTCAGACACAGATCCACGGGTTCTGGAGAAGCAGGAGCAACAGCAACCCACTTATCTGGCCCTAAGCTACATAAACAGGTACATGCTCATTCACACACACACACTTAACTAAAAGGTGTCCCTCTATAGAGGGCAGCATTGCTCCGCTGGTGAACGGCTGTTTATGTGTGCGTGAGTGTGTGCTCATGTGGCTTGCGGGTAGCAGCTCAAAGGACTGATGACTTCCCAAAGATGCAGCAGTGACTCATCCACAGACCAGCACAGAGAAACCACACAAGACAATCACCCCTGACTCCCTGCGCTGCAAACGGCGCAGCCAAAGGCAGCATTTCAGGATTACAGCATGTGTGTTTTTGTGTGGTGAACCAATGTCTCACATCCCACTTAATGTCCCATTAAATCGCTCCAAGATGCAACATTGAGAAAGATAACGGTAAAACAGAGAGAGAGAAAGGGAGAGTCAGGTTTGTTTTCTGTGGTAATTGTTCAAGTGGTGAGGTTGTAAATGTCATCCATATTTACTGTACAATGTTGTGATGACTGTATGTTGAAAGGGGCAGGTCATTCTGCAGCTCAAAAGAAATGTCTGGTTAAAGCTCAGACTGTCGTCTCAAAGCAAGAGTCTACAGAACAGCCATGTTTAGATAATTCTAAACTTTTAAATTCCTCTAACACTATAGAAAGTTATAAAGTGCAAACAAAAGGAGTATTAAAAAAAATTACTGAAAAATAGGGTTTTATTCATGCATGTAGATCGTAAAGGTTTTAAACAAACCTGAATTTATTTGTGGAAGAAAAAAAAACTGTTTGATAAAATTATCACTCAAACTGTTGGCACAGTTCAAAGAGCGACTTTCTGGTTCAGTTTTTTCTAGATACTTGCTGCTGACACATTTCATTTTAACTCCAGTTAAAGTGCTTTCGATAATCAGGCTAGACTGTTGGCTTGTTTACAATCTGTCAGATGGTCTTAGCACTTTCATTTCCCCATTGCACTTCATTGTAGGGATTTCTTTGTTTTTTCAAGACCTCAACAATTACTTCGATTACAGTTTTATCGGAAGTGACAGAAAGGGTGCTCAAAACTATACTTCCCCTGTAGATTATAAATGATAAAAAAAAAAGATTGATAGATTCAATTAATAGTATGATTTTTTTTTTTAAGACATTAGGTATGATGTTTTGTCTAACTAACACTGCCTGCATTTGTAAAATGAGATCAACATGACTGTAATATGGAAGGTTTAGTTGCAGGGACTGGAGATTACCCAAAATTTAGCAGATATATAGTATGTCACAAGTCACAGGTGGAACAGTGTCACTATTAAATACAGTATTTTGTCCACCTGAGAGCTCTGACCAATTGATTTTTCAAACATAAAAATTCTGCTTATAGTGTAAAAAATAAAAATATAAAAATCAAGGGATCCTAAGAAAGGTTGCTGTTAAAAATGAATACTGGCCATTATACTGTTATCAGATTTTTTAAAACTCAAAAATATCAATGACATTATCAGGCTGAAAATAACAGTGTCAGTTGGGATATAGCAAGGACTTATCACAGCACTGACTCATCAAACTACATTCATGCTGCCAGGTTCATGACGGATGCGGCGCGCCGGGAGCAGGAGACCATGAAAAAAAAGGCCACGCCCAAACTGTCCCTGTCCATCACGGGTGGAGTGTCCAGGAACAGCACTGCCACGCCTCCTCGCCACACCAGCGGTAACCTGACGCCTCCCGTCACGCCCCCCATCACCCCTTCCTCCTCCTTCCGCAGCAGCACACCTACAGGTACGACAGGTGTGTGTGTTGAAATGTGTGTTTTAGAGGAAGAGAGATGGATTGCGGATATGTGTGGAGTGAATGGAGGTGTTGAAACTAATGCAAATTAACCCTACCGGCAGTGACAGAAAAAGCTTAGAGTTATGGTCGTGCCATTGGGAGCATATTCATCAAATTCAGACAGTACTGATGAGCAAATGAATGCTTTTGTAACCTAAATGGAATGCAGCTTATTTCATACCCGGTGACTGAGGAGGAAAATTCAAAACATAACTTCAGCATATCTGCCAAGAGAGCACGAGCCAGCTCACGGTTTATTCTCTAATGCGACCTGTATATAGAAACCACAAATTATTCACTTTTAACCAAAAACAGCTATTTTGTAAGACGTTAGACATGTTGGACATTTCATGCCAGTATTCCCTCAAACTTTTGAATCATGAGGAAAACTCTTGTTCCAGAGTGGAAAGTGGAAGAGGCTAAAACCCCAAGCACTGTCTGCTGCTGTATGTATATGTGTGTTGTTTTGTGTGTTGGGTTAGGTGGCTCCTGCAGTGAGCAGACCAGTCAACACTCTGCTAATTACATAGCAGCTGTCACGCTGTGTGTTTGCATGGGGCCGTGTGTTGCAGAGCCCAGAAGCAGATGTCCAATTCCAGCCCAAATGGTTCCAAACATAGTGTTAGGTCTGGGTTTATATACCAGGGCTACACACACACACACACACACACACACACACACACACACACGCATGCACACACGCCCTCTTTCAACATGTGCCAGGGTGCCATCCATTTCCTCATGCTGAGGTGCAGCATTTCCTGTGAGATGGTGGGGGGTCAATGGGCCTGTGTGTGTGTGTGTGTGTGTGTGTGTGTGTGTGTGTGTGTGTGTGTGTGCGCGCCTGAACAATTTATTAATGTGTCATGTGGATGCTTGTGTGTATGAGTGTGTGTGCATGCATGTGAGTGGAAAATGTTCTGCACTTAGCAAAGCACTTTTTCCAGGCTGAGCAATGGAGATCACTCCCACTTAATGATCTCTTTCTCAGGGCCAATCCCTGGGTTTTGACTCACAGGCGTGCACACACACACACACACACACACACACACACACACACACACACACACACACACACACACACACACAAGGAGATACACATGCAAACCACTACTGTTCTGTCTGAGCAGTGCTTCCAGTGACGTGTGAGCTAGTAATGCATCAAATTAGGAACAGAATACAGAGAAAAGTATTATTAAAAAAGTCACATATCATTTCTGTTTGGAAAATTCCCAGGGCATGATGCCCTTTTTGGTAGAACCCCGTCCATATTTCATCTGGGATGACTAGATATTCTTTGTTCTGCGTGTCTCCATTGTGCCTCCAGGCAGTGAATATGATGAGGAGGAGGTAGACTACGAGGAGTCGGACAGCGATGAGTCGTGGACCACAGAAAGCGCCATCAGCTCTGAGTCCATTCTCAGCTCCATGTGCATGAATGGGGGAGAGGAGAAGCCGTTTGCCTGCCCCGTCCCTGGCTGTAAGAAGAGATACAAGGTAAGGCTACACCGTAGAACTGAGAGGTCAGTCGCAGCCATGCAGCCATAGGACACACTGGAGCCTTTGTCTTAGTGTCACATGTCTGGACACAAAGTGTGAAAACACATTATAAATTCAGAATGTCTTGATTGTAAGCTGTGATAAATATGTCATGGTGTATTTGCTTAGTTTGAATTCCATTACAGCTGGTCACCAAAACCTCTTTCAGCTCATCATCCCTGCTGTTAAACTAGTGGACAGTGACATGGGATCACACCACATTTGCTGTTGATGTGAATGGGTCCACATATACTATATTATAAAACCTAACTACATAACCCTGCCTCTCAACAGGGTTTGAAGCAGGTCTTTAGTTTTGATACAAAAAGAGTCCACAACCATACTAGCAGCTCTGAGACGTTATACTTATGCACAAATCAAAAATATCTTCCTCATGGTGGTGCCAGAGGACAAGTCAGGGTATCACCAAAGTCATTAGGATAGATTGTCATGGAACGACAAATGTCTATGCAATATTTTTAGATCTTTCAGTCTGGTTAAGAGTTGTGGAGTAAACCACACACAACGTCGGCATCAACAGCTTCACTGAGTTACTATAGAATGCATATAAAGTTACTGTCACACTATAGTAAAAGCTGTCAGAATAGTAGATTTTACACTTCTCAAAGCCAGGTCATTTACATGATTGTTGAATAGGAATTTATTTTTTAAAATGAGATTGAAAAAGCTTCAAAACACAAAGTTTCCCCAATGCTTTCTAGTATGAACACTGCATTGATATTTTTTATGCATTTATGAAGCAGTGAAATCTGTTAAACAAAAATGCAAGTCGGAATGTCCCAAATCTAATTGCAGGATTGGGGTTGGGGTGTCTGTTCCAATTTGTGTTAAGTACTAGCATTAAATCATTATACCACTTTGGTATAGTGACTTGGGTTTAAACATGATGGAACAGTTTATGAGTTGGTCTGAGACGGGTTGATTTTCAGAGGTTAACCGCTCATACTAAAATAGTTACCTGGATCTGGATTTATCTTGAACAAGGGATTTGACATGCAATATAAAACAGCAAAAAGCAGTAACTGTAACCCTTCTTCCCTTTCCTTGTACATTTCTGTTCCCCTCCTCTCCTTTGCCGCCTCATCAGAATGTGAATGGTATCAAGTACCATGCCAAGAATGGCCACCGCACACAGATCCGTGTGAGGAAACCCTTCAAGTGTCGCTGTGGCAAGAGCTACAAGACCTCGCAGGGCCTGAGACACCACACCATCAACTTTCACCCGCCTGTCTCTACCGAAATCCTTCGCAAGATTCAAGGCTAGAGCCTGTGGTCACTCCAATCAACTACCCCAAACATAGCCCTGTTCTATCCTGACTTTCCTCACCTGACCCTTTTATACCCATCCCACACACTAAAGGATCAAGTGCATGCTTTAAGTTGTTCTCTTTTTTTTTTTCATCTTTATTTTTTTTGTTTGTGTTACATTATTTTTTTTCTATCCATGTTATATCACTTGTATTTTTGGAAAAAAAATGTATCTTTGTAGTATTTTTATTGTTGTACATTTGCACATTCGTATATGCTATCACATTATTTTTTCTATTGTTTGACTTACATAAGGTGCTAAATGTAAAAAACAACAGAAAGAAAAGACAAAAAAACAAATGAAAGAAGAGAGAGGAAACGTAAAAGCAAATGTAAAACAGAAGTGCAACCAAGCCCTGCCCCTTTTCCTGCTCATCTCAATGTGGGATGAGGCTGATTTTAGTGCTGGTCTAAGCTCAGTAGTCGTTACACTCCCTTTATGTGAGATGCAGAAAGTTTGCTGAGCTTCGATCTGTGCCTTCACAGGAACTTCTGGGGGTTTAAGTGCGAGAGCTAAGTTATACTTTAAATAGATATATTGATATATAAACAATAGATAGATACGTACGTGTACATAAAAATATATAAAAGTATTCATGAGCATATACATAAATAGTTACACTTTATTTTCAAGCTTTATTTTATATATTTTTGTCAGTGTTTTAGATTTTTTTTTTTTTTCTATGTATCAGTAAGTGTTCCTTTCATTCCTCATCTGCTGAGATGGCCAGCTTTGTCACCTCAGAGGTTATAGTCAAACATCCGGCTGACTTTAGGTTCAGAGAGTCGAGTTTTCTCTCACACATCTTAGAGATTAGGAGCTAATATGCCTTTCCGTTTGACACACTCTGAATGCGATATTTTACTGTTGATCAGGAAGAGAACGTATTCGAACAAGGGCCAGGCCAATAATTCATACCTTAAACATTTCATCCCCCACACAAAGCCATCCATGTATTTCATATCTTCAATTGTTCCTCGTTCAGAGTGCCAGAGCTGTGTTTCAGAGGCTTAGCCGTAAAAGCAGGTTAAGCATCATACTGTATTCCAGTTGCCAAGATCTTTGTTGTTGTTCTGTTTTCCATGATGGTTGCCAACAGCTCTCCACTGCCAAACATTGACCATACCATGTGCCTGATGAGGGGGGAGGGAGGGGGTGGGTGGGTGGGGGTTGGGGGTGGGGGCTGTAATAACTTCAACCAGGACGTTGCTAAACGTGTGGCAATGGTTTTCTTGTTCATCGCGCCTCCAGAACGTGCAGATGAGTGGGTGTACATTGTCAGAATGTCTTCACGCATGCTTTCTCTGTTGTAACGCAAGAAACAACATTTGAAAGAAGAGGATGGATTTGTATTTGAAAGAGATTACCACCTGCAACCTGTCAGTTGTGTGTGTTGTAGACAACAGCATTCCAGTTTATTGTACGTATGAATGTTTGTGATATGTGAGTCGCGTGTGTGTGATGTGTTTTTGTTTTTTTGGGTTTTTTTTTCAGCAGTATCCAAGTCTTCAGCTTGTAGAGTGCTACTGTATTCGGTGTGTTTCAATGCCAGGCTGCTGGTCCGACTCCTGTGGAGCAGGATAGCCAGCTCGGTCTTGGGTTGGCTGGCTGGTTGCGTAATGTCATGTAGTCTTGTTGCCTCTGACTGGGATTTCATAATTCATTGCCTCTAGAAAAACAAGAGTGGTGCAGTGCAGCACCACGTGCCAAGACACATTCATCATTTCCCTCAAAGCACGAGCTTTTTTTTTTTTTTCTTCAGTTGATGGGTACAGTGACCTCTTACATGCACACACTCTCCTGTCCTCCAAGCTGCTATTGCCATGGAACCCACCAGGTTAGCATGACAAAGGGACTTTTTTGAACACTCAGTTTTTCTTTACAAGGCAGATACCAGAAAATGACATTAAAGAAACAGTTGTCCAAAAAAATAATTTATGTTTAATATCCTAATCAGATTATAGTAAGCACCATGCACCTATGTTTATGATGCCTTTAAGTAGTGTGCCGCCTAACAGACAAGCACAAATGTTGCCTGAAAGATGTCCGTGTCTATTCCGAAGCACCAATACGTGAAGCGAGATCTGCAAAATCTAGGTATCAGTTTCAAAGTGGACTTGCTCCCCTGAAAGTAACCCTTAGATAATGGTTTGTGTGCAATAGAACTGCTTCATTCCTGTCTGTCAGCACAAGGGGAAGAGTGTCTGTGGCCAGGATCAGAACAGACAAGCCAAGATGGAGGGAGACTAAGAGTCTCCCATTTGAGCTCTGTCAAACACTCGTAAAACCATCCCCGCTTCTTGGACACCACCGTCACCATGGCAATAGTTTGATCTTTACACAGGGGCCAATTGAAGTGTTACACAAATGGGAAAGGAGGAGTGGAGGCTGTGTGCAGAGGGAGGGGATGAGGGAGGGATTTCGATATACCGTGTACAGTGAATGTATTGTAACGTGTGTGTTGTCAAGTGCTTTTAAATTATATTTTCGTATGTAATGTGGAGACCGATGTTTCCTTTTTGTATGGGGGGACAACAGGTTGTGAGCAGAGTGACTTGTAAATGATGTCAAACTGTCTTTCTACATAAAAGAGAAGCTGCTTAAATGTAAACAGGAAATGACTAAAGAAAAAAAACGGCAAAATAAAGTAAAAAGCTCTGTAGAGGCCGATGGTGAAGTTCTTTCTCCACTTTCCAACCCAGTAGAATTACAGGTAATTAAATGCATTTAGACAAGCTCACTTTATTCATAAAGATCTTTGCAGTACACACTTAAAACCACCGTCCAGACATTCTCACATGAAAAGGGCTGCATCAGACACATGATATACACACACACATTTTGCCTTGTGATTACTGGGCATGTGCAATTTTTAAAGCCTGAATACAACACTGTCAGGAGTTACTTTGGAGTGACAGAAAAAGGACAAGCAGTGGTATGAAGCCCTGTGGAGGGAGACATATAAATGACATTCATTCATGAGGGCTAACATGGAGCTGCGCACAAAGCAATGGTATTTCACAGTTCTATCTTTAAAATGTGGAAGTAGATAACAATAAAAGTGTCTGTAACTCAATTTCCTGCAGTCTATTTACCTAAAACATGGTACAGTATCCCTCAGCCCAGATTTTCTTAAGTGACCGACCAAAGACCAGAAAGTGCACAGCGGGAAGTAAAACATCATTGGTCCGTCATTCTTTCATCACTAAAACATGAGGGAGGTAACAGTGAGGGGGGCAGGTTTCACAACAGTAATTCACAGGTCTCTCCACAACTTATACTTATTTTCATATTTACAGTACATTCAGAATAAACGCTTTTAGTGCAGATACATGAAAACATAGTGCTGTTTTTTGTTTAAACCTTCTGACGTCTGTTCGCAAAACAATATCATACGTACAGTGCCTTGGGAGAAATCAGAGATCGTTTCCCAAGTCAACAAAAAAAAAAATCTCCACCGCACCCTTCAGTTATATATACACACGCAGATGAGTTTTTAAGACACCACATTCAGACCTCTCTCTGCATTTACACTTCAAAAAAAAAAAGAAAAGAAGAATTCTTACCTCATCTGCCTTTCCAAGCTTGAAGTCATGTGGAAAATTATGAGATGAAACACTTTATTGGCTGCTGTATCACAGGAGGAGCCCACTTATTGTAATGAAATATTCAGGGTAGTGAAAGCACAGGGACATTATGATACTAAAATGATTTTTTCCTTCAAATTCCTGGTTCAAAGCCCCTGTTACAATTGTCTATTTTCACTTGAACAGCTGTAATTTTGTAGTGTTGATTTGTTTTGAACATAGAATATATGCATGCACTTCCAATGGTGCTTAGGTCCCTTAAAGCAGAGAGATAAGCATAAAAATAATAAAGGACTGTAGCACTGTTCCCAAGTGTTGAGGATCCTTTTACCCACTGTACATTAATGTGAAACCATTCCTTTTAAATAAAAAACCTTTTTGGAGTAGCCGCTGAAGCACAAACTCTGCTTTCTTTCAGAAAAGAACTACATTCTTTCTATCCTTTAAGACTGCAAAAAAGTGCTAATGATTGTATATTAACAAGACAACTTAACTGAACCCCAATTAAAAATGAACTAATAGCTGACCAAAAACATACAGTATGTCAGAATTCTGGGTTTGCCCTCGAATTCATCATTCAATCTGCTCGAAGTTGAGCACGTGGCCGTCAAAGTGCGTGAGGACGTGCCTCTCGAAGAGCTGCTGCTGACAGTTGAGGGGGAACTGCTCGGAGCAGACGGGGCAGACCTTCCAGTGGCTCTCAACATGCTGCTCGAAGCTGCGCTGCTCGAAGTGGGGTGGGAAGATCACCTCGCAGAGCGGGCAGCGCTTGTGAACGTCATTACTGGGGAAAAGAAAAGGGGTGGAAGGGGGTATTGATGGATACAGGGATGAGACAAACAGAAATGTCTGAGATTAGGTGCAGTTTGGATGGTATATTGGTAATGTAAACATTATTATGGCGCATTTAATGCAGAGACGGACTAGATGTCTGACCCAGGTTGGCAGTGCAAAATTACACTCAGTGGAACCCACAACTGTATCCTAGTCCATCAACACAAAACATCTTACAGCAAGCAGTAGGAAATTCTATACCGACAGGCTCCGATTGGCCCACACGAGTCTGGTTTCAGCCCCAACTCGCACCCTCCACTTTTGCCACGAGTAGACAAATTCAATAGAAACATTACCTGAAGTGGAAGCACTTTATATATAACACTTGAGAATGAAAAATCTATGGCTCTGTACCACTGTCCTCTAAATGTTATGAATCTGAAATAGTGAGTGCCCTGACTTTCCAGTGGATTGGGACATTTTGTTCTACAGACCATAATGTAACTAATGAAAAACAGAAATTTCACCACCTAGAAAAGTAATTGTTGAGTCACTGGTTTAAAAGCAACAACTGTATGACCTCCTGCTAGTTTTAATTATCAGCGTTTTGTGCTATTCCTCCCTTTAAATGCCTGGGGTTTAGAGAAAACACATAACGATGTCTTCAAGTGATCTGTGTTTAGAAGTTATAAAGCTCTCAGTGTACTGATGTATTTACCATTTGTTTTTGTATATATTGTTTGTCTAGGAATGAAAATAATCTATTGGGGTACATATTAAAAAAGCTCGGATGATTATATAATATTTTCTGATGTTTTACAGACTAAATTTATTTATAGATTTATCTAGAAAATAACTGGCACATTAACTGATCGGTAACTCCAGCCCCACATGATTATAAAGACACCTACCCACTTTATGGAGAAAGTTTTCATCAATGTTGTTGTGTTTCCTTGCACAATTAATTTCCCTCTTTAGATTTGTAGAGACTTTCCCAGTGTGCTGTTTTCCAATATGATTTTTTATGTTTGTGAGTCCAGTAGGTGTGATACCTGGAGTCAAAACAGAAGCTGCTCCTGGCTTCACTGCGCCTACTGGACTGATGATCACAGGACGGCTGGGCCCCGTCAACTACCTACGATACACAACACAAGCACAAAATGGAAAGGATGGCAATTTCTTCACCCATAGAGCTGTGTACATAAAAAAGGAGATGGGTGAACAGAATGATCTGAACCATTAAAATTTGTGTGCGTACATGTGAATGTGTGGAGCAAGTTTTCTATCTAAAGTTTAACGTAAACCTTCCTCACTATTATCTGTGCAATTTGCGCCCAAAAAACAAAAAGATATAATCCGACAGACCCTATCTGATGTCAGACAGGGGATGTTGGGCCTGTCCCTATGCAACATCTCTCCTAATTTCGCTCTCCTGGCCCTCGTTAACTACTTTTCACTTCAGTTCTGAAGGGGTGACGTTAATTAGAGTTTTATGTAAATAAGGTCAAGCTTCATCTTTTAAGGGCAAGCAGCATTTCCCTTCATTCGGTGAGGAGGAGCACGCCAGAGACCGAGGCAAAATAAGCAAGGGATTAGTAGGACAGGAATTCACTGGCTGCAAAACACTAGGCAAGGATTGGAAAGACAGGCTGTGATCATACTGTTTTACTGAGATCAATTTGATGCTGTCGATTATAAGTTATGGCCTTGCAACTTATTGACAAAATCTTTTCATCAAGAAAACTAACAGAAGGCATGTAAAAAATAACAGATTTTATTCATGTGTGCATTAGCAATGCAATTATTAGAGATACTCCAAACAAATTCACATTTAGGAATGGCTGCCTGCCACCAGGCTGTTTTAGTTTGGCGTTTTTCTTTACGTGCGTTATATGTACGTACATTCCGTGGCTCCTCTGTTGTATTTTCCAGGCTTTCGGGGGGGCTTGTGCTGCGAGAGGGCTGGATGCAGACAACCTCTTGATCCCAGCCAGGTGCCCCAGGGTCAGGACTTCGATGTGTGATTGGGGGCGCACATGGAGGGGCACAGGGCGGGGCCTCAGGTGGTGGACGGGACATGTGTTCAGGAGACAAAGCAACATCCACCCGGTCTAGAAAAACAGCAACATGCAGAACTGTTATCCTCCTGACAAAAGACCAGCGAAATATCAGGGAGGGACAGCAGGCAGGTGTCGAGACAAAGAGCATGAGAGAAGGATTTGTCAAAGAGTGAATTCCTCCCACCTCTTGTGGTGTCAGTGGAGTAGGGATTGCCGTATTGCAGTTCAGCTGGCCTCTGTGGCACCAGCGGTGGAGGGGAAGGGTCCTGGGGATAGGGCAGGGGGTAGCGCAGCACCATTGGCTGCCTGACCTCAGCACCCTGAGCACCAGCCTCCTGCTCCCTCTGCCTGCACACATAACGCTGCAGCTCCTGGAGGAGAGAGCACCCATCCCTGAGCGTCTTGGTATCCCAGTGGCCAAAACCGCGAATTTTGTATTTAAACAGATATTTCCTGTAACTCAGTGTTCTGTGATGTCTAGTAAAGCAGTCAGATTGAGTCACTGAATCATTATTTCTTCTAAGTTACATATGGTGTCATTGCATTTTTATGAAGTGCACATTTTCATTCATTTCTTTACTTTATTATGCCTTTTTTCGCCCTGTTTGCCATATATCATATTTTTTCTTTTACAATTATGTTTAGATTGTCACTGTTTTTTGTTTAGTTTACTTTCTGCTGAATGTGTAAATACTAAAAGCACAGAACCCCCATCATTTACTGTTTGATGAGTTGATGAGTTGATGAGAATAACTGTGTGGAAGAAATTCAGTCAGCGTTTCCATGGCACATTTTCACTGTCAGGACCACACGAGGAGTTAAGACCTTTCAGCTCAGAGTTAAGTTTCCCTCTACACTGTTAATGCCCTTTTTGATTATATTTGAAGCAAGAGCATTAGTAGCCTACTCATTACTGTAATGGGTGTCAGACTCTGGCTCCCTCTGCTCTAGCTTTGCTAGCCCTCTCCCTCTTTTTTCTCCCTCCCTCCGCTCACTACCCCACGACTACCTGACCTCCTCTCTTGATGACTTCATTAGTGCACCGCTATCAGGTTTAACATTTAAACCAGGGTTGGGAAGGTGAAACAGACACGTCGCGTGGCATTTGCACTGTCTAATGGTGCTGTACCAATGGGCGAAAAGAAGGAAGTATAGATGTTTTAATTAGTGGGTGGTGGGCAGAATGGAGAAGGGTAGGAAAAGCTAGAGGAAAGAATTCAGACACTGCACTTAAATGTGATGATATTTCTATGGAATTCAATTGAAAGCCTTCATTATCTACATACAATGTGTGATTTCTACAGTCTGAAGCTGTATATAGAGATAGAAATTTACATAGGCTATAGCTTTTTAAAAATCAAACTAACCTTAAGTCATATTTACTATCCAAACAACAAATGCACTGTGTGAACTATGAAGAACCATTACAGTAATAGCTTATTTATACACAGCTAATACCTGCTCAGAAGCTACAATATAATGCCAGGAGCATGTGTAATACTTTACCTCCTGCAGCTGCTCCTTGTCTCTAAGGGCCTGAGCAAGGTCGCGTTTCAGCTCTGTCACCTCACTGGCTCGCTCTGCCATCTGCACCTACAGACCGAAAAAATGAAATTAAGAAAAAAACCCAAACAAAAACTAACATCAGTGCAGAGTTCACGCTAATGTACCATAAGTTGTTGTATGAATTTAAATAACCAATCGTATTTCCTTAAGAGGTATCAGTAACCAGACCAAACTAAAGCTCTTCTGTTAACACCGATATTTTAACTTACTTACTGAAGATTTGTGACATTTTATTTGGATTTTTACGAGTCTGTCAGGACTCTATGAGTCTTTACTTGCTCTTTGCCATGTTTTGTTTTTTTTGTTTTTTTTTGGGTAATGCCCTGGTGGCCTTTTCTGTCACTGATGATAACCTGTTTCCTCCTTCTTGCTCCCAGGTTGGATTTCCACTCCATTTGTGTCAAGTGAAGAGGAACATTAGTAAACATACACACAGGCGAGCTAAGTCAACAATATGACTGGAGTCGTTGGATTTTATTCAACATGGAGCTGTGTCAAATGTGTGATGCTCACTGTAAGACACAGAGCTAAAGCCACAGAAACATGGTCTGTGTCCAGGGCGGACTGGGGCAGACCAGGGGATCATAGTAAATCTCCCCCTTTCTAACAGGACTGACCCTGTGGGATAGTTTACACGACTAGTTGCCTGTTCTTCTCTTATTTCATCCCATTACAGAGGTTACAATTCGCTCCTCTCCCGCAGGTTCTGCTTCATGTCCGTCCATCTATCCTACTTTTCTCACTCTTAAATTCTTTTGGCTTCTTTTGCCCCCTCCCCACTCTCTTTCATCTCCTTTTGTCCTCTCTTGCTCTCTCCCCCTTTCATTAATTTACGACGCAGCATTAGAGGGTTAAGTTCAGGGGAAGGGAATCTGCAACAGTGAATTTCTGTGCTCCCCCTTCCCACTCCTCTCTCCCTGTCTATTCCTCTGCCTCCTTCCATCCCTCCATCCTCAGGATGGCTGATGTAAACAGCCGTAAACCATGCCAAGCCCTTCTGTTGATGCCTCTCTTGTCAGTCTCCGAGGCCATTAAGAGCGGCTCAGGGCCCGGGGCACTCGCCTCAGACAGGAGACTATATCAAAGACAGGGGAGAGTCTTATTTACAGCGCTGATAAATACACACTCACTCACAGATATTAAATGCCAGTAGGTGCTTTGGTGGACCTTCGCACGGAAAATGTGGCAGGCCCATGTAGATGCAACTGTCACACACACAAGGTTAGGTGTTCATGCATTTAGTAACCTGGTTATCTGGTTAAACGCATGTTTAAGTAAACTGTTAAACTGATCAGTGATGAAAACATTCCCAGCACTGTGTTCATAAACATCTGTGCCCACACTGCTTGCAACTGTGTCACATTTTGCCAAACACAAAATGTGCATGTGTGTTGCTTTTACCCAAATTTACACCAGGAAAAGTTTTGTTGAGTGTACGCTGGAGGTACAAACGCTGCCTTGCTCAAGGGCTTGTACACGACTACTGACCATTGAGAGAGCATCACCTCATATAACCAGCCACTCTGGGAAATTCCATGAGCACCCTAACAGTCACAGCTCCATGAGCTCTGAGGTGCTTGTTTGGGTGTAAGTGTGAGCCTTACTCTGAATCGCTCCTCCTCGTCGGCCAGCCGCTGTTTGAGTGTCTCATTGATCGCACACTGCTCCCTCCACTTCTCCTCCATCATCGCTAGCTCTTCCTCCACCGAGCGAGTCTGCTCCTTCTCAGCCTCACCCATGCTACTCCCATCTACTACCAGCAGCACCTGCTCTTCTGTACACTCCTTCACTTCGCTTGCCTTCGGTGCACTTTCCTCCTCACCGTTCTCTTCAGTTCTTGGCCTCTCGTTCTCCACCTCCACCCAGCTTGTCATCCTGAGGCTCTCCTCTTGCAGGCTCTCCTTCATCTCTTCTTTTTCTTTCTCTTCTTTTTCTTGGTCTTTCTTTTGGTTCACTTGCCCCTCATCCTCCACCTCAGCCCTCTCTTTCTGCATGTCCTCTGTCTGCCTGTCTTCCTTTTCTGTGCTGATGTGTGTGTCAGTGTATGTGAGTTCCCCGTTATGAAGATCTGGGGTGATTGTCATCTCAGCTGCTTCTTGTAGGACTGCAGTAGCTATATTCCCTGTAAAAAACACAGAATAAATATATATATATATATGTGTACATATATATAAATGATATATAAATGATATATATATATATATATATATATATTCAGCTGGACACTGATTAAAGTATTCATATTTGCTATGAAGTGCTAATTATGGATATTAATTATGGCTTTTTTTAATATAATGACTTTTAGTTATTTTATCATAGATTTTTAATAGATTTTTTAGATTTTTAACATTTTTGCTGTTACTATTTTCCATCACCACACCTCTTCTTTTTTTCCTATTATTTGAAAATGATATTTGTAAATTTCCACAGAATTTACATCAACATTTTGTTTGAAGCTCTGCATGTTAATGCTTCTAAGTAAAAATAGCAATAGTAAGAGGATAGTAAGAGAGATAGAGTTCTGCTGTGTTATGGTCTACTGAGGATACTGCTGGAGACTAAAACTTAACCCAAATACCAGTTTCTATGCATGCGTACCTGCTGTGGGTGATTCTGGACTAGGGGTCAATGGCTCCTGTGTCGTCTCAGTCGATGCATTTCTCTTTGGCTCCTGCAAAGAGACATCCAGCAACATCATTCATAAAACCATCAGAATCTAATTTCATTTAGATGTAAATCTATCGGTAGGTCACATTTCTTTTCAGATGTGTTCTTTTAGAATTACTATCAAGTTACTCACCCCCTGTGACTCAGGAGTGTTCAGTTTAGCAACCTGCCTGCGGAGGCGCTGACACTCCCGGTACTTCTCCTTATAGTGTTCAGCAGCCATGTGAAGACGCAGCTTTAGCTCCTCCACCTCCCTCTGCAGCTCAGCCTCAGCCTCTGACACCACCATCATACTGGGTGTCACCTCCCCGCTGGTCCCAACACCCTGAAACAGACACACATTTAAAAAAAAAAGAAAACATGTATAACAAAGATGCATTGTTTGTGGATTTTTATTTGTGCCTGATTTAAAGTAACACATGTTGGTGCAGTAAAAAAAAATTTACATTATGAGCCACAAGAGGTTTTCTACCACTGAAGTTTTCTACCACTGATAAAACGTGATAATTGTCAACTGTACAATGCATCCCCACACTTCTTTGTTGCAGCTGCTCAGTTCATAAAAATGTGCACTCGTTTATTAAGTCAAAAAGAGGCATGGTCTAGCTGTCAATTTTTTAATTTTTTTTTTCATCCTCCTGGCTCCTCCTGGCTCCTCTATTGGCTCACCTTTACTCTCAGATGAAAAGCTGCTCTCTAAATAAAAGGGGAAAAGTATGATAGTTCCCTCAGGATCATTCTTTTCCATGTTTAGTTTCAGAATTCCCTCATTCCTGGCCTATCACATCACAGAAAGTCCAAGAGAGAGAGATACAAATGAAGCAGGGCACACTGACCACTTCCTTCTGTGCGGTGCTCCTCATGCGGTCTAACTGGCTCTCCATTCTCTGGCATTCGGCCTGAGCATCGGCCAGACTGGCTCGGAGCTTGTCAGCCTCCAAGCGGGCGCGGTACAGCTCGGTCATTGTGTGGTCACGGGTGCTGGCTGAGTCACGGAGTTCTGAGGCCAGCAGGGAGGCCTGCTGCCGGGATGCCTGCAGCTGCTCCTCGGCCTGACGGAGCTGCTCACGCACACGGGCCAGCTCTGCCTAGTAAAATGTAAAAAGGAATTTATACGTTGAGTAACTGATTCTACCAAAAGGATGTGCAGATGTAGGTGCATTAGATGTTTAACGACTGCGGATGCTCACACAGGAAAATGGACAAAGGATTTATTACTTCTGTTTATGCTTTGGCTATTTAATAATCATATCAATAATACAAACAACCAGTACTACCTTGTCAGCTTTGTGCGCGAGCAGCTCTTTCTCCAGGCTGTCCCGCTGGGCAACGCAGGCTCTGAGCCTCTCCAGCTCCTCCTGGAACTGGGCAATGGTCACCTCCCGGTTCAGCTCCACTGCTTTCAGCATCTGCAGCTCTGCACTCAGCTTGGTGTTCTCCAGCTCGGTGCTGCGCAGGTGGGCCTAAACATATGACGGCACAGAGAAAGAGACAAAAGCAAAGGTCAGAATTAGGACATAATTACACAGGCTGTTATTCAAAATAAGCCCTTCCATTTCAACAACCTTTTAGCCATAGAGAACTTTCTCCCACCTTGTAGAGGTCTCTCTCATCCTTCTCGTTCTTCAGTTGGCTCTCCAGACTGTCTCTCTCTGCTGACAGCTTCTTCAAACGATCACGCAGACTGGGACAAAAAAATAATGAAAATAAATTTTGTGAAACTCTCATCTGCCAACCAGTCAAACTAACTAACTTAGATCTGTGTTGTCAAAAGGCTGGGCTGGCATATTTCTATGCAATATACAATGTTTTAGGCAAAATTCTCTATGTGTTTGGTTGTGAGTGTACATGCATGCAAACATTAACAGATGGGGGAAGAGGAACTAAAAGGTGTTACAATTTAATACGAGCTAACACAAAAGGCCTTCATTAAGTAGGTTTATAAATCTTGCGAAATTAAATTTTTACTGAGCCTGCTGTCTGAGTGTCGCTGATTTCATCCAATCACTATTTTTCAGGCCCTAGCTTGTGCTTTACCTTAGTTTATCCACCAGATGTAATAGAGTAGAATGATGTAGATGTTGAGGAAGCAGAAGCCAGGCAAGAAATCCTCCTCACTTATTTAAACAGTCAGGTCCTCACAAATGGATGGATGAGTGGATGAGTATGAACGAGTGATGGTCATGTGTTAGCATTCTCTACTCACCAGTCAAGCTCCGTCTCCTTCTGCAGGCCTCTCTGGGTGACTCCCAGCAGGTCTTCCTCTAGCTGGCGGACCCGGTCTGTGGCCTCTGTGAGCCTTCTCCTCACCTCCTCCCTCTCTTCTGAAAGGCCCTGCGATGAGCGCAACAGCTCCTAAGGGACAAGGAGGCAGCTGTGGATCACACTGACAGGCTCTGCAGCCAATCACAGCGACTGAATGAGGCCAGCTGAACTTGGCATAGAAGAAAAATGGCTCGACAGGTCGTTATGGAATAGTAATGATTATTATAGCTGGTAATATATCATGTGATGCAGGATGATCATATTGTGTATATGTTGTATTTATCTTTATATGTTTTATGCATATTGTAATTATCATTTATACCTAAACTGAGTTGCCACTGCGTTAGGTAAACCAATATAAAACTAATGCAGTATATTATAACAGCATGACAGCATGATTTACGACTTGTGAGTCTTCTGACGGACGCAAAACACAAATTCAGTATTTGAAGTTAGGAGCCTTAATTGAAAACACAGCAGCATTGTGGGGTGGATGCATGCAAGTATAACCTGCCTAGGATCAGTGAACTCCTGACACCAAATTCCTGTAATTGTACAACAAATCATGTAGGGGGTGTTCTGTCCGTTTGGTGTGCCTGCTGAGAAAATGCCTTGTTTGAACTTGGTGCTCATCAGCAGAGAAGGACATTAAATCACTCATAGCTAACATTGGTTGTGACAGAACAACATACCTTTGCACATACCCTCCTCTCTATTTGACACTTACTGACACACACTAAAGGGGACGGACACACAGCTACACATTCATGGACATATGGAGAAATATAAATAGCACAAAGAATACAGTCATCAGTCCGAAACAGATAAAGTGAATACGCACACACCAATGTACTGCTCAGGCCTGTCTCCCTCTGGGCTTGGCTCTGCGTAGATTACTGTATGATTTTTATGGCTGGCGTTTGGGAAGCACTTTAGCAGTGCATAAAGACCTTATAAAAAGTGTAGTCGTAAAATTAGCAGCCACAAAATATGTACTTATGTTTTCATGTTAAAGTCAAAGGATATTTTCACCAGTATGGCATGAGCTAAGGCACCTACTGTAAATGCTCTACAAAAGACACACACACCTACTCACACAAGTCATATATCTACAGATGGACATGCCTGTTGAATGAAAAGCAGCACGGTAATAACAGTGTGTGTGTGTGTGTGTATTACCACGTAATTTATGGCGATGTTGTCCTTCGTAAAAAAGAGCAGCAGACTAACTCAAAGCAGCCTACTCTTACTCTACCAGTCTGAACCTGAGAGCAGCACTAGGGGGCGATAAGAGACTAGATTCAAACTCACTGAACAAGTTTCAGTGTTTCACCTCTACCTTCCTCTGCCAACCCCCCTCTCTGCTTTCATTATTGTTCCTTGAGTTGACTGCTTTTAAGCATGTGTGCCAAGCTGCTGCTTATCAAATAAGCAGCTCATAAAATACTAAAATCTGAAATGTGACTCATCCTGGTGAATGATTGAATGGAGAAGGCTTGAGGAAAAAGTGGATTAAATCGATGTTGAGGTTTACTAATTTTACTCATTGAGAGAAAATTGAGAGAGACAGACAGGGAGAGAGAGATAGACAGGGAGAAAATAGAGTGAGAAAGCAGTGGCCACCGTATCGCGTGACTGAGTGGTGTTTGTCCCTGAGGCTGGGCAGGGCTCTTTTTTCAGGCAGGCGGTTTTGCGGACTACCCTCCTCTCATTCCACACACAGACTAAAAGGGTTTGCAAGCGGGTGGCATAATGAATGTGTTTGTGTGTGTGTGTGTGTGTGTGTGTGTGTGTGCGTGTGCATGCTTGCGCATGTGTGAATTCACATTAGAGGGGCCCTGTGGTGCAGAACCCAAATGTAAGTGCGAGAGTGAAGGGGGGGCAGTTTGTGCATGTGTATGAGCATGTGTGTCTGTGTTTGTGTGTTTGACGTCATGTTTGTTCACTCTGTGGTTGCGATGGCACCGTCCCTGACGCCAGATGCCCAAGAAAACGGCGTCCCGATTCCGTTCTGGCCCACTGAGTCAGGTCATTAAAGAGGAGGAGAAAGACTGGCATGCACACCAACACACACAAACACTCACACATAAACACACACACTCATGCACAAACACACTCACGTGCACAACACTCTACAACAAGGAAAAAGATTATTCATAAATTTGGGCCTTTGAAGTTTACAGACCTGTGATCACTGGTGAGGAACCGGCTCCACACACATGTGCAAATATGGGTTACTTTCTATGTACACATTCCTACCCACTTGCACACATGCAGAAACACACTGAACCCAACTCACCATCAATTTCAATGCTGCATAAATACAATTTTGAATAGAATGTATATATATCTTTTAATTACCTAAATGCATGTACAGTCATCCTAGATCCTCTTGTTACTACCTATTATGTTTGCCCTGTGTGCAGAAAAAACAAAATGTCTCTCTCCACGCATCGCTTTCTGCCATCAGGTCACGTCATCCTCTCTCTCTAACCTGGTTGTGTGTCCGCAGCAGGCAGCACGTCTCCCTCTCCTGCTCCCTCTCCCTAGCCAGCCGTTTCTGTTCCTCCTGCAGCTGTTGTTTCTCCTCCTGCAGTAGCCGCATGGCCTTCAGCAGCTCCCTGCGTTCCTGCTGCGCCTCCTCCACTCGCTAAAAAGCAGGAAAAAGATTGGGGGTAAATGTTGTGAGATGGATCCTTGTGCATTAGTTTTATATGCAAATCCGTTTGCGGTATATGATGTATTGTGTGGTGTTTTTACAGAAGCCGGGAAGGAAAATAATCTAATGCTTTATGCCACAGGGGGAATTTATGCTCTTCCCCCTACTCTGTGAGGTCAGAGATCATGGTCAGGTCCAGAATGGCACTGGTGAATCTGGTAGAGGGCTAGTGCCTTGATATAAGACCCTTAATTGGGGGGTCAAGACCCAGAGAGATTGAATACTTGCGTTCATCTTGTGTGGCCTACCTCTAGCAGGCCAGTCTTGGTGGTGACAACCAGTATGTCTGAGTTGCTGTCGTCCTCTGCAACAGTTAGCAGCTCTTCAGTTGGCGTGGCTGACCTGAACTGGAAGGGCGTGCTGGCCCCTCTGATGTCACCAGCATGTGTGACATAACAGAACTGGTAAAACTCTCCATCGGATTTAGGTACATAATACCCTATGGTGCAAAGAGATAAAGTTGGGCTTGTTAAATTCAATTTTTGTATTTCATTTGATGCATAATTTGCCTTATCAAGTGGTAATTATTTTTAAGTGAATCAGGAAGTATTTAAAATAGGCCTGACCAAAACATTCCTGCAATATCTACAACTGTTGTGCTTCAAAATGGGGAAAAAATACCACTCTGCATGAAAAGAAGTGACCCCAGACCCTTTCACATAGCACAGTAGCAAGTAAAGTTATTAGGAAACCGTGAATATTCTTTTTAGGTAACACATCATTTATCATTTATTTATTTATTTAGTTATGCCAACATTTCAAAAAGCCCTTAGTCTGAGATCTCACTGAAGCACATTATTGATGTGTTAGGCCTGGCTCTCTGGAATGGAGGGGTAAGTACAGAATATCCGGCAGCCAACTGCTTTTACTGACTACTGACACACCACAGCATGCTCTCATATTTTCACTGTGTAATATCTGACCATTCCTGGCCCAGTAAAACCAGTTTGCAGGCCCTCAATGTGTGTGTGTGTGTGTGTGTGTGTGTGTGTGTGTGTGTGTGTGTGTGTGTGTGTGTGTGTGTGTGTGTGCGTGTGCGTGTGCGTGTGTGTGTGCGTGTGTGTGTGTGTGTGTGTGAGTGAGTGAGTGAGTGAGAGTGGGTGTGGATGTGTGTGGTTTGAGAGGTGCTCAGGTCCCAGGCCGCCGTTTGTGGCTGCGTTCCCTTATTAAATAAAAGTGCTGGTTTTTATACATGCCGTAAAATGGAGGAGTTACTTTGGAATACCCTAAATCAGTATAGTAGTTTACATAGTCTGTGTGTGTGTGTGTGTGTGTGTGTGTGTGTACCTTGAAACACCACAGTCCTGTGCACAGTACTTCCTGGTTCATAGTTTTCAGGCATAGGAGACCAAAGGAAAGTGTAGTAATCCCTGGCTGTGCTCCAACCCACCTGAGGAAACAATGTAAACAGAAACAGACATGTTGAGCCACACTAAAAAATAATAGTGCCTGACTGGACAATGTAAATCAATTGACATTATGTTGGAAAAAAAAAACAACATACATTTCAAACTTATTTTGCATTAACATACGATGAACAGCCTAATGACATTTTAGCATGAAATTCTTCAATAACACACTCGATGAAGGTATCTGGAGGATTACATACAATGTTCAAGGCAAGAATGGAAACATTTAAAACCCATGCCCCCTCATTCTTCCACACACCTCCTCCTCCCCTCACTTCCTGCCTCTTTTGGGCTCACACAAAAAAAAGAGGGGCAACCAAGGTGTGAGAATGGGGTGGGTAGCTTTGTGTGCAAGTACACACATGCGCAGGCCTGTGAGACAGCAGAGAACGTCCCATGTGGAAATGAGAAAAGGTGTGTGTGTGCGTGTGGTTGTGTGTGCGTGTGTGTGTGTGTGTGTTTGCGCTTGCGTGCGTGTGTGTGTGTGCGTTTTTTTTTGGGGGGGGTAGAACATAAGAACAAGGGGAAGAAAAGGTGAAAATTTTACACAAAATGGCAAGGGAGATGTAATTCCATGAATTTCATGTGTTGTTAGGTGACAGATGATGAAAGGGAGTTGTGAACATCATAACCTGGGCCCTGCATTGTAAATCTGTCTCGCACACCCGCACACTCTCCCCGTCTAGCCCGCTCACGCACATACACACACCTCATTTGAGCTCACATGTGTGATACATGTTTGTGACATTACATAACGGCACTTCAGCTGTGGATAACTCACCCACATGTGGTACTATGGGCTTTTTTTTTTACAATAAGTTAAAGAAAAAGTAGCACAAAAGGCACCTTGTCCATTGTAATCATGTAATACTGCAGTTTAGGCTGCTGCTCGACTATGCTACACAGGAAATTATTAGGATGCACATACACTGGGAAGGGTTACTCCCATTTGCTTTTTCTTAAATGAGTAGTAAATTTCAAAAATTGAATAATAGAGTGTCAGTAAACTGTCAACTGGTTCCCAAAAAACATTTCAGCAGTTAAATACTTAAATAGACGTTAAAAAAACAACTGAATGAATTTAAGAAACAAAAAACATCAAGGGAAAATAAGAATATGCCAATATATGCCAAAGCATTTGGAAGCCATAACTCGGAATAGTAAATCAACTGAGCTACTCAAAACATTTGTCAAAAGCTCAGGTTAGATAATGCTGTTGCATGATACATAATTGCAGTGTTTGCTTTATCAACCCATTACACTGAGTACTGTATAATGCTATTCCAAACTAATGTTAATAGTCTGTGTGGAAACCAAGGCCAAGAACATTCTTTCCACCTTCAACAGTATCTCAGTGAGAGGCTTGGCTGCAATGGACTCTTGCCAAGTTTGCTTCTGTGCTCACGTGTGTTTGCTTTAGAGAGAAGAGACATAAATAATTTTGCTAATTGCAGAGTGAAGTTGACTGACACTTAGTTACGTATGGCAAAGCATTCCAACACAGAGTGATTTTATAAAATAATCACAGGCAAAGCAGCTATCAATCATTAAGCCAAGGTGTGAGGGAACAGCACGATGACAAGTTAATTATACACTCACACAACGGGTTTCTCCCTGCCCACCCAACAAACATGCCACAACCAAAAAAAACCTCCACAGGGCTTTTTTAGTGACTTGTGTATGTGTGTTCATGTGAGTGTCAAACTATATAAAACTTTCACTGAAAAAATAAAGGGAAAAAATATGTTCAACTTATGAGTGATGTATGTGCAAATTACTCACCATGCTAGAAAACAAAAGAAAACTTGACAAGCCTGGTGTTTACTGTGTACACAACAACATGCATCTGAATATCTAAGCACAACATTGTTTTACCAGGATCTTTGTTATCATACTATGAACATTTTCAGCCACTAGGTGGTGTCTGTGCACAACTCAAATTACCAATGCCTGTCTGAGCAGTCTGAGTCATTCTCAAGCTAGGGCAGCTCTCTCTCTCTCTCTCTCTCTCTCTGACACAGGTACACTTAAACATGTGAAAGGTGGTAGGGGAAGGGGAGAATGTTCTCTCCCTGAGTCATCGCTGCACAAAAGTTTTGCCCCTGGGAGGCAAAGAGACTCAAATTACAGACCAACCTTTTCATCAACTTTAATCATTGGTCCAATCGAACTATCATTTATACCAATCCAGCAACCTGTTGATTTTTACATGATCACGTCCAAACACTCAAGGTAAACCAAAAGATTTATCATTATTTGTATGGTGATGTAGGTCATTTCCTATTATGATCAAAGTGGGTGTGTCACAACTCATCTCATAGGCGATGACAAAAGGAGGGAAATGCACACAGTTGTACTGGCAGGAACAAACCATCACATTTATTTACATAAATGGGAACAGAATGAATGGGTAGTGTTATATGGTTTAAAAGAAAAGAAGTACATCTAAACTAAACCCAAGAAAAGAAACCAGGGGTTGCAAAGGGGAGCTCCAGCAATGGAGAGAAGAGATAAAATGGGGATGGCCGATCCTAAATGCATTCTGGATGGACTGGCCAGGTGCACCCAGTTGCACTAATGTAAACTTTGCCTACCAGCAACTGAAGGGAGACACAGAAAGGACAAGACCCAACCCTACAGGTCAATGCAGGAGCTGAAGGGCTGTCACAGGTGATTATTGTTTATAAAAGCACACACATACACTGACCTGTTTATATACACCCTACTGACAAAAGAGAGAAATTATAACAATTACAATGAGTTTATCCTAATAATATATACACTCACACTGCCAATAATCTTGACAGAATACAAAAGAGGATGTCTATGAACACATAAAAAGACAGGCATGTACGTCAAAAGGATAAAAGAGGTGTAGTCTGCTTGCTCGCTGACATGAAGCACTAACCATCAAACAGGTTTCATTAGCATGGAATACAACAATTAAATTTTCCAATTGACTTTTTCCAAATAAAGCCTGCATCTTTATTCTTTTTTAATTGAGCTGGTGGATTTGAAGTCAGTTCTTAAACAACGATAAAATGTTTGTCTTTTGACTTTACGAGACATTAACTTTCCTAGTTCACGTTTCCTGTTAATTACGTGTGAGATTTGATGGCCTTGATAAAAGAGTGGAGCGGAGGGGGAGGTCGGTTAGCAGGAAGCAGAGAAAAGCATGTCGGAAAGACAGAGGGGAACGAACAAGTGAAGTGGGGTAAAAGAGGTCCTAATAAGAATCAGAGTGGTTCATAAAGAGCACCAAATGTTTGCCCCCCAGCGAGAACTACTGTAACCAGCCCATCGTGTACACTCTTCCTCTTTCTGCATGGAGAGCAACCACACCAAAGCTTGTGGTGAGGTCTTAGTTATGTAGTGAAGAGTTGAGGCATTAGTGTCAAGGCGGATGTGCGGATGTGTTAATTTGCCAAGCTCAAACCTTTGGTCAATTAATATAACCCTGACACATAATTCATGTTGCAAACACTTATACCATGAGCTGGGAATAACTGCAATCTCTAAGTATCTCTTTTTAACATAAATTATTCAAATTAATAAAAGCTTGATTCTTAATTGATTGTGCTTGGCCATGTCTCTGAAGGATGGTTTGAGTAAGAGCAGCTGTAGTGTATGTGTTTTTGTGTATGAGTATGTGTGTGTGTGTGTGTGTGTGTATGATGTACCTTGAAGATGCCCACCCAGTCTTTGGGGTGGGGTCTAATGTAAGGGGTCAGGGTGTAGCGACACTCCAAGGGCGCCTGGGGCAAGAAACTTTTCCCCACATTCTGGAAGATGACGTGGGCAAAGTTGGATGTTTCCATGAAGCTGACACTGCTGCCTGGTGACGAGTCCACCACCTGGAATGATGACATTGTATCCTGTTGGTCACTTCATTTGTCTGTAAAAGGAGAGCAGCAGAGGAAAGTGATGTTGAGTATAAAAGAGTGAAAGAAAAATATAGCATCACACAGACAAAGCCAAAAGCTGATGAATCATGCGATCGAGAGCTCTAGTTCAAATTCCTAAACCAGCTCAGATAATATATGAGGGTGAAGTCAATAACTAAGCAGAAGTGTAGTGATGTGTATACACACATATATGGTGTATACCTACCTCTGTGCATGAGGATAACCAGTACTCTAGATCTATCTAAAGGAGCCAAAGGTACATTTCAATGTTCATCGATGTTTTGCAGAGGAAAAATGCAGTAAATTATGCTGAATAATCTCTCATGTTATCTCTGGCATTTACTGAGGACAGAACACTGTTGTTGCGTGACTTTAGCCTTTAAGGCAGTGCCTTAAAACAGCAACAAGTATGGGGACAAGCACTTTCCTTCTCAAAAATCCCTTCTCCTACTGTCCTTCTCTGACCCATATGGTTTCTGGAGGAGGACAAAACGAATGAGAAAATGAATGATTTCGAATGCCAGACATTTACTGGTAATGGAAGTATTTTTATAGTGCGGTACTGTACTTTTACTTAAGGGGGAACGCCATGCTTTTACTTGTCAAAGTCAATTTACTAGTCATTGTGTGAAGGAATTAACCAGCCTGTGAAAAAAAGCTGTGTACTTTGTCTTCAGAGATGGTGACTGCATGGTGAATAAGCTTTAACCAGGCAGTGACAGCCTACGGAAAGATCCTTGAAAGTGAATCGGAGGAAATGCGGTGTCCAGTTTGTCTCTGTGGTATTAATTTTAACCAATCTTTTTTTTTTTTTTTTTAATTTGTCCCTTGCAAGACACCAAACTGAATGACAATGCAACACTAAATTTCTGAAGCCCCCCTCTAGGTAAAGAATCAAGAGTTCTTCTTTAACCAAGCTGAATAACTAGCTGATGCAGTTAAGGGGGCTAAAAGCTACTGTATACCCATCTACCAAGACACCACCACATGACAGTAACTGGGAGAAGTGGAGGAAAAAAAAAAGAAAGTGTGAATATATGTAGCAACTTGCAAAAATGATGCAGCTGCTTTTCATCACGGTCCTCCCTTCGTCTTTCCCAGGATTAGAACAAGACTCAAAACAACAATCCACCCTGCCCTAAATTTTTCATGTGACCCAACCCTGGACTCCTGGTTTGATATAAACGTATGTGAAAGTGACTAAGTCATTACCGAGGCTTGACTCAGCTAACCAGCTAACATAACACTGTCTTTCCCCTGATCCACAGCGAACAAAAGCTTCGTATTGTATCGCGGAAACGTTGCGGGGAAGCTCCGCCGTGTAAAACTGGCCCACTTTAGCCCGAGGGTAATCTTTATCTCTGGCGGCTAGGCAGCTAACGTTAGCTTGCGAACAGGCCATGTCGTGTTAAGTCACTAGCTAGCTAAACATTACACGAGAGACACGAGAGACGAAAACCGCACAGATTCGGATCGTTCAGACTGAAATCGAAAGAGTACCCTTCTCTTATGAATCCCGCTCGCAAAGAAGAGTGAATTTCTACCGGACAGGCCGATGTTTTTGCCACTGCCCCCGTTGTTGTCAAAAGCTCTGACGATGATGCGTCTCCTCCTGAAAGAGCAGATGATGCTGAACTTCCGGGATGCTGAGCAGCGCCGAAGATGCTGAGGATGCGTGAGAGGAGAAGGTAGGTGTAGTCTTTAAGAGTGGAAAAGAGCTGTGTTGATTACTGGATAAAAAAAGAATCAAATCAATTCTTTACCTTAGTTAGGGATATTTCCCCCCCTTGTGACTTAAAACAATTCCACAAAGTGTAGAAGTAACTGTAGCTTAGAAGTTATCTGCAGTTCCTAACTTCGTAAAGCAAAAAAATACAGCGTAAAGTTAACTTTGAATTAAATGGGGTTGTTTTTGTTTGTTTGCTTTTTATATATATATATTTCTTTATTTTGCAATATACGAGGATGTAGCGCGAGTACTATATTAGCAGTAGCGGCTAATGGGCATTAACGAGTAAAAGCGCCGGATGTCCCGCCCCTGCCTTATTTCCATTGGCTGTTGAAACTCAACCGAGGGATGCGATTGGCGGAAAACGCAGGCAATCAGCGACGGTTCGGCTCAGCTTTCCTGGCTTGACAGCTGTCACTGTGCGCCGAGGTCAAGGGGAAAAAAGCATGGCTGCGTTGTTTAGAGGGTCACGGCGTTTATTTTTAAGGTGGAATAAGCATGTCGACCTTGCTTACGGTAACGTATCGTCTCACGTTGTCATGTTTCCCGGTGGCGTTTTGTTTGGTTCTGCGGGCGTGTGTTCAGGGCGGAGGGGGAAAAATGCCGGCGGAGCGTTTGCTGCTCCTGCCCGTTAGCTAGCGCGTTAGCCCCCCTGAAGAAAGTATGAACACTTACTGTCCATGTTAGTTAAGTGTCTCAGTCGGGACACGGTGTCCCTGAGTTGACCACCTGCTGTGTGCTGCCCGGTCATGCAGCGTTGTGAGGTTAATGTGTGTAAAACCGTCATGAACATAGTGAAATGTGAAGAAATGGCCATCAACCGCTAATTTCAGCTGACATATCTTAATAGACCTCTGTATTGCCATGCGTCATGTCACTATAGGGTTTCACGTTAAATTAACGTGCTTTGGGTGCAGCCGGTTGCAGTACTGTAGTTTGCACTACACACTACGTAAAACCATGGATCAGCGTTGGACTCCAACACTGTCACAGAGCCCACTCAATCCACACCTCTCTGCCCGTCCCAAAATACAAGACACGACTATGACTCTGAATCAGGAGCAGAAAATATTGATTTGAATGATGCTACTTGAAATCCGACGACTACTGGCACGACATATTTAAATGGGCCCCTGCTTCTCTGCATGTAACCCTCTAGTTTTGAATTAGTAATGTTCATAACTCTGATATGAACTCTGTATATTATATTGTCTCATTTCTGTGAAGGTCCTTCTTCTATAGACCCACATCTTGGGTCCCTAATACATTACTGTCCTTCTCTACCCTAATAGTGCCGTTGCTAAGCAGACATGGTCTTACCCCAGTCCTGTACAGTCAGTTTCAAAATCCACTATTAAATAATGCCAACATTGCCAAGTATTACAATTTTAAGACAACACTTGACAACTATTGCCTTACCATATTGTATATTTACTGCTTTGACTTTGTTGGTGTGGGTCTAGTATGGTTAAAAAAAAAAATGTTTTTCTACCTCCAGTAGCCAAGTATGTTAGTAAGTAAGTGTGTTTAATTATCAAAATTCTTACTAATAAATTAATATGTAGCAGTGACTAGTTATTATTTAGTGCTGAACTGATGAATCAGTGAACTAGATTGCAGATTAATTAATCCAAAGAAAACTAATAACAAATCAGCTATTCATTTAGTGCAAAACAATTCCTGCTTTCAGCTTCTCAAATATGAGATTTATCTTTTACCTGTTTTATGTCATTGTAAATTGAATACAGTATAGAATAGTTTTGGATGGTTTGTTGAACAAAGCATTATTAAGAGACTCAGAGAAACAGTAGAAATTATGGACTAAGCAATTAATCGGAAAAAAACAATCATCATATCCATTGATAATGAAAATAATGATTAGTGATTTGTATTGTTGTTTTTTTACCCTTGATATGCTATTACTATTGAATATACGATCTAAGGAAGTAGGTTATCTTTTAGGAAAATTAAAGTTGAATTCAAACATAGGGAATGTCTAACAAAGTGCCTTACAACTATAGTTTCAGTTTGTTCACATTTATAATATCTGAGCCTGCAAAATAAAACACTGGTTAATTTGTAGGTTCAGCTCACCATGTGCTATTCAGTGTGATACAGCATGTTGCTGCACCCTTACTAAGGACTACGCAGGACTGGAGTAAATATATAGTTGGTACATGCAGAGAACAGGCCAAAGAACAAGGTTAGGATCAGAGGAAAACTGTATTTTAGACAACTGAAATATGTCATCAGCTTAAATTGCAGGTACAATAATCCAATACAAAGGCTAAGCAAAGCAAATTTATTTATATAGCAAATTGAATACCTAGAGCCAAACCAAAAAACTTCAGAGTAAACAGGCGGAGGCACAAAGCACAAAGAATTGAAAAAACAAGCAGAAGCACGAAGAATTAAAACAGTAAAAACAAACAGGCAAACACACAGACTAGAAACAATAAAATTGTACAAGCAACTGCATTTTCAAAAGAAAAATAGATCAGTTTGTAGAAGCAGGCTAAATCATAGAGACATTGATAAGGAGTGCAAGTTTGTTTGAAATCAGTTGCACCAATATATAAAAATTGGAGATCTTCCACATAAATTACATTGCAAATTAAAAGCAATGGTAAACATGTATGTTTTTATTCTGGATTTGCCGCAGCCAGCAGCATCTCAAGTCTGAGTCTACATTGACTCCCTGAACAACCACTAATCCAGAACACACTGACCTGAAATGTCTGCAGGGTTCATACCATGTCAGGAGGTCTGATATTTATATATTGGGCTCAAACTATTCACAGATTTACAGATTTACAGACATGCAATAGATTTTGAAGTTGATTCTCTGAGATTTTTACACTTTGGGGACAGAGGATAATGGTGAGCATAGACTTTGAATCTTTTCATTTCCTCAAAGACAATGAATTAAGGTTTGTTCTCATTTTTCAGAGAAAATCTTGGAACATGCGGTTGCTGTTTTGTTACTGCACTGTCCCCGGGAGTCTATTAAAGTGTACTTGTTGGCTATAGCTATGTATATTTGTTGGACATCTACATGCATGTGAAAGGAAACCTTAATGTTTTGAATAATTTTAGATAACAGCAGCATGATTAAATAACAAAGGACCCTTGCAGTGAACATCCAAAAAATACTAAGGATAATTTGCAAATTGTATTCATGTAAATAAGTAATTTTTCAAACTTGTCACTGTCTGTAATATTACATTGAGTGCTTTTATTTCATATGTAGATGTTGTAATATGTGGAATATGTTGGTTTTCTATCTCTGTGTGAACCTGTTGAGCCTGATTTTCATTGGTTTCAGGAAGTTGAAAGTTACAGTTTGTATTGGTTTGGTTTGTTGCGTAATAGATGATGTTATCTTGTTCCATGTGTCAAGACAAAATATTAATCTTGGTTCCTTATCTCAATACACATGGTATTTCAGAATTGCAAACTGAACTAACTTCTGATTACATCATCTAGTAGATTCTTCATTCCAGTCAAAAAACATTCTTTATTTTTATTAATTTGTTTACCTTAAAACATTCAAACATTTACATGAATACATGTTGCATATTATCTTTAGTGATTCTTGGATATTCAGTACTGATTTCAACCTAGTCCAATCCAAAAATAAGCGAGTGGTGAGGCTTAAGGAATCGCAAAAATTATGACATTTAGCTAAACTCAAAAAAAATAATATGTAAAAAAAGTATTTTGAGAAGAGCTATAGGATTTTGCAGGGTCCCATGTATTGAATAGAATTTTTAACTTTGAGTTTTACAAGAAAATCCATTGCTTGAACTGGGAGATCATAGGTGAGCTGGTTTGGAATGAACCAAGTGTCAAATCCGCTTTTTATTGCGATATCAGACATGATGCAGTTCTTAGAAGACATGTTTATGTTTTATAAGATTGATATAATGCCTTCCTTAATTCAGTTTAGGGAAAGTGGGTACAATGACAAAATATGGACTGCAGTGAACAGAATGCTAAGACTGCCTGTCTACATGGAGTAAGCAACTGTTCAGTTATTGTTGTCTCTATTTGATTGATTAGATAATTGCACAGTTGTAGATATTCACCTTACTATGTATATTTGTTTTAGTAATTTTAGGGCCAGCATTAGAGAATATTGTTTTCTCTTGAGGCCAGTTTTAAATAGAAGTAACAGGATTGTGGTGTCTGTAGTATACTGTTTGTTCAAGGGTTGGCTGAATTTAATGTAAGGCTCTCTGTTAGGCCTTCTCTATCCAGACCGTATCCTGTTGTTGTAGTCTAGTTGAACCACTGCCAAAGTTTCCACTCTGTTTAGTACCTCTTAACCTGGCTGTACCTTGGCTGAGCCAGCAGTGTTTAATAGCTTGGCCAGACTGGAGACAAGATACAGCAGAAAGTTTTGCTCTTTTGTTATTGATTCTAATCAGAGCATAAAAAGCATATTAGTTAAGATTAGATCATAATTACAGTTGTCATTCACTGCCATTTGAACTGATAGTCTCTAGGCAAGGAGAATCAAACTAAAACTGTCATAACAACATGATGTTATCATAGGTAACTTGTGTGAAGGACAAATCATTATGTGTTTGTACAGCCTCTCTGAAGGTGAAGGTGTTTATTGCTATTACCTTAAGCAAAAAAAAAAAACATCTCACTATTTTACCTCACACTTGTTTTTGGTTTCCTCCCTCTAGTGTCAACGCGATCAATGGCGTCAAAAACACCCGTGGGTTTTATTGGTCTGGGAAACATGGGCACTCCTATGGCAAAAAACTTGTTAAAAAACGGTTATCCTGTTATTGCCACTGATGTTTTCCCTGAGTCCTGCAAGGAGCTGCAGGACCTTGGTGCCCAGGTAATGCAGAAACGCAAACCAGCTAAGAATACACTATTCTGGCAAGTATTTGCAAGCTGATGAATACTAATACAGTCTATCCTTATTCTTTGTAACTCTTGTAATTCTTAGAACTGTTGCTCAGTGAAAAATCTGTGTGCTCCTGAGCCAAAGGGTTGCCACATATAAGAGCTAAAATTTCTCCAGTTTTCTCATTAGGGTGTTTATTTTGTGTTGACGATATTGTGCAATGATGACTCTAATATTCAGGTAGTGGATTCCCCAGCAGAGGTGGCAGAGAAAGCAGACCGCATTATCACAATGCTACCATCAAGTCCCAACGTCATAGAGGTCTACACAGGCCCAAATGGCATCCTCAAGTAAGCAAACTACTGTCACTCTTTTTGTGACAAATGTGATATTCATGCAACCCCTATCTCTAATGAAAAAAAGCACAATTGCAAGATATTTAATGTGCAAACAGAAAGGCCTGGCTGGACAAAATTTCTTGTATGTGCTGTACATGATGTGTTATTGCCCTTTTTTTTTTTTTTGCTTTCTTCAGAAAGGTGAAGAAGGGAACGCTGCTGATTGACTCCTCGACCATTGACCCTGCAGTCTCAAAAGAGATGGCAGTCGCTGCAGAGAAGATGGGTGCCGTGTTCATGGATGCTCCAGTTTCAGGAGGTAATGGCTCAGCTAAAGAATTAGTAATTGAGTGTGCCTTTTTGATTTGCTACCTTATATAAATGAAGCCCATATCTGTATTTTTGATCCTGTGTTAAACTCTTTGCTATTTTGCTTTTGATAAAGGAAAATGTTAATTGGCTATTTGTCAGTTGCCTGATTCAACAAAAATAGAAGATGATGTTGCTCATGCAAGCTGTATCTAAGGAGAGGAGATTTGGTAATGGTTTGGCAGGATTTATTTCTCTCTCAAAGAGCATTGTAACTGATCAGGTTATTCAAAGGGAGTGAAAGAAGGAAACAGTGGCAAAAGCAGAATCAAACAGCTACTTTGTTCATTTGAGAATACCAGTCATAGTGTTAGGCCTATGACCTTGCTTCTGAACTGTCTTACACTCTTTTGTATATCTAAACTGTGGGACCTTTTGGGTTAGTGCTAGGACATGAGTTGTAATTACTGAGTGGGCCAGCCAGTAGGTGCCCTCCAGAGATTTTTATTGCTGCTTTTGACCGGGGGTCTTAAAGGCAAGGTTAAGGTTTTAAGTCCTCATTATGTTGGTGCTGTCTGCTTGTGACGGCTCCTTGACAGAGCACAGGATCACCAGTTGCCCTTAATGGGCTGAGCCGCAGTGGAGAATCCCGTGTCAGGGCTTTTCATGTTGATGGAGCCGTAATGGCGGGTATCCCATGTTAGTGCCTTTCATGTCAGATAAAGAGTCATAAAGAGGAGAGAAACTGCCCTCACATGGAGTGCAGGAGAAGAGAGGAGGGAGATAAGACATCAAGGAGACACAATTGCAGTAAAACTGCCCATCTCTCTGTATCTGTCCTAATCTCTTTCATGCACACACATACAATTCTTTTTATTCAGGTGTGCATATTCTACATCCTGATACTCTTGCATACCAAACCGATAACTCTGATCATAGTTTATTTGCTTTTTATTGCACAATTTGTTTCATCCATGCACAATACATCCTGTAGCTCCCTCCCTCTCCCATACAAACATAGACATGGCTCACACGGCCATGTTTACCAGATGGCGTCAACAGAACAGGCTGACTGCAGTCAGTGAGATCAGAGCCTTAAGCCTGCTACTCTCCCTTAACACACAGACTGTTTACATACTATAGACAGCGTATAGTTTGTGTGTGCAGTCCTCTGTGAAGGTTCTTCCCCTCCTGTCTCTTTACTGAGCCTCTTTTATTAGCACGAGATGACCAATGATTTACTTGCTACCTCTGGCCTCTGCAACTAGCTGTGCAGACACCCTTCCATCTCTCTCTCTCTCTCTCTCTCTCTCTCACACACACACACACACACACACACACACACACACACACACACACACACACACACACACACACACACACACACACACACACACACACACACACACACACACACACACACATTTTGCATGCAGCTGCCCACCCAGTGTCACCTCTAGACATCCTTAAGTCATATCCATAAGTGCATACAGCTAGTTTAGTGCGCAATAGCAGAAAATTCTCAGCAGAACACAACTAAAAGCAGTTTTGATTGTCAGTTGTAATTCTTATAATCACTTTAAGTCTTTTATGATGCAAAAATAGCAAAAATTCACTAGCACCAGCCTTTAAATTGTAAAAGTTCTCTATCTCTCCATTTTATGTAATTGTGAATGGGAAATCTTTGAGGTTTGGACTGTTGGTTGGACAAAACAGGGAATTTGAAGATGTCATCTATGGCTTTCCATGTCTTCTGATAATTTATAGACAAAAGTATTCATCCATCCATCTTAAAAATAATTGATTGATTAGTTGATAAGGCTTAGCACCAATCTGAGCTAGGGAAGGAAAGCTGGAGGCAACAAGCTGGGTGTCCTCACACCCCAGCCGCACCCCCCACCCCCACCCAAAGCCAACTTTCCTCATCTCTCAGTGGGATAGGAGGTTATATACTGTGCTCCAACCAGGAGATGGCACCCTATGGCACTGTCATACTCACTGTTATAAGGTTCAGGAGTTTGTGTTTGTGTGTGTGTTTATGTGCATGTGCATGAGTAAAGTATGTATGTCCAGCTCTATAACTGCTTTTCATAGTTATGGTGATAATGCTGTACTGACACGAAACAAACACATTATAACATACAAATAAAAAAGAAATTGTTTTATGCTAAATTATAGTTAAAAAAATAGCTACTTGTCTCAGATGGACTCCAGTGACACACAGTAATATACAATTATATCTATATGATATTTTATTAATATTATTTATCATATTGTTTAGACACTTTTAATTAAGCTGACTTAAGGAAAGGCATAGTCCAATGAAAAATTATTTTGTTCATTGAGGATAAAGATGCACTTAGCACAGGTCTTTTGCGATCCCCTGTAATCATAAACTTTTAAAGATGCAGCCTGTACTTTTTATGGTTTCCATATTTGTCTTTTGTTTTTAATTGAGACTTAACTTTTAAGATAAAATTAATCCTTTTGTGCGCGCGTGTGTGTGTGTGTGAGTGAGATGTGTTAGGTGGCATTTTTTGTACGTAAATGTGTATTTGTATGTTGTGTGTGTCACTAGAGGTTTGGCAGCCAACTGCAGGATCTGATTTGCAGTAAGAGTGCTTCTTAAAAAGAGCAATCAAAAACATTCACTTTCTTCTCAAGGGCATCCTGCTGACTTTCTTTCTTTCATATTGGCCATTGTCTTGGCTTCAGCCCTGCATGATCCAGCTGTGTCCTGGTATACACACACATCCACACAGAACTGTAATCTTCATGCAAACACTTTCCTGAATAGACACAGTTATATTAAGTTAGAAATTGGCTCTTCAGGCATGCTAACATATACTCGTGAGCGCACACACTTCCACCGCTGTCTGGTGTCATTAAAAGAGTCCGCATGCAAAGTTGACCCACAACAAAAAAAGCTCTGATGTCACAGGCCCTGGGTGTTGGCACTGCAATGGCAAAAATAGGAGGTCTGGCTAACAAGCGATGGGGTCGTTAGCAGTAATTACCCAGAATGCCTGTATTTGTGTCTGTGTGCCCATGGTGGGCTGCCACATTGCTAGCGGACGATGGTTTTAAAAATGCCCTAAAAAAAAACCTTTCATTGTGTTTTTCCCAGCACTGGGAAAGTCAGCTATTGGTGTAAATGAAAGCAAGAAGGAGCCTCGCTGCACCCAGGCTAATGTTGCTTGTTTGCGAGGCCTTATAATCCTCAGCTAACTACCTATTTAGGCTGAGGCTCAACACGGCTCTAATCATATCCATACCACATCAACTGAAGCCTGAGTGTTGCAGTGTGTCATTTGCTGACAGTTTGAACGTCATCCTCCAGCCTGCAGGGGCTTGTTCGAACTAAGGCTGGCACCAGTTCATTTGTCAATCAACGCTGCTTATCCACTCTTCTGCTGGCTGATCCAGGCTGTATATCTCCCTCCAGGCCCACAGGACCTGGAGCTTCTTCCACAAAGACTAACTCTGACTTCAGCTTCCCTTCTGGTTCAAACAAGTAGTCAGAACTGAGATATATTAAAATCATTAATTATTAGTTGTTTTTTGCTTACCGGTCAGCAAAACAACTCAAATTCTACATTTTTCCACAGCTTTCAACTGTATTATATGGTCTTCATCAGCAGACGGAGTTTTTTCTTTTACACTATTACTGTTTCCAATAACAAGAATCAACTTTCAAGTTTAATTTTGAAGCTAAAAAAGACAAAAAGTCTAAAAGTGCTGTGAATTAGATCAAACAGCTGCTGAGCTTGTGCATCAACAGATCCATCGCCATCTTTTGATGAAGACTGTGAAATAGTGTTGAAAGCTCTGGGAAAAACGACTGTTTTGTCAAATGTTTTTATTCTTAACAGTGTTAGGGTGGATCAGTTTGTTGATTTTTCTGGATGAATCCAAAATTTTCCCCCCTAAACACATTGTTGATTGATCAACAGATTAGAAACACGCAGATTTTTTCAAACCAACAGAAAATCTGTGCCAGCCTTTTGGCAGAACTGTTAAAAGGACTTAGGTACCGGGAAATTTGTTTATTGTGGCAGAGGCAGAATTCACAGTATGCCTGGCATTTTTGGCCCTAAAAAGTCACTTTGCTTTTGGCACAAACCTAAATCACAAAGTATAGATGATATTGTACTTTTCGTCACCAGGCTTGTGTCTGAAATTAGCCCCTTGTTCACTTATTTACTGTTTTCAACATAGTAAATCCTTAATTTTTTAGACCTGAAATGATCCACCAGTCCACCAATAAATGATTTGACTGACACAAAAGCGATTTTTTTTTTTTTTTTTTTAATTTAATTTAATTTATTTATTTTTGGTTGATCATTTATTTGAAAGTTTTTTTTTTTCTCCCGTGGGAAAATGCCAATACCCTGATTTTCTTTGTCCTATGTGATAATGAGCTTAGCATCTATGGGTTACAGAGCATTGTGTAGACATAAAAGACATGAAGATGTCAACTATTTACTCCATGATAAGCAATAAATTGAGATTTTGAAAACTCATCATTTGCACCATTTCTGACAGTTTTGTCACCTTACTTAACGGCAAAGTATTACACTGTTGAAAGATTTTAGTAAAAAGTAGTATATGTGTTTTGGATGCTGCCTTTTTTCATTGAATTATGGGAATGTTTTAGATTGCATAAAGTTTACACCTAAATCAAATGGTGGAAAATAAATTTGGTGAACTAGATAGCAGATTTGGCGTGATTCTGAACACATCTTAAGACCTGGGCCTTAAGACCTTCCCCTTCTCCTTAGACAAATCTAACATGTTTTTGTGAAACCTGGCCCTAGTATGTCTGGTCAGAGGAAGGAGCAGGAGAGCACTCAGGGAGCTCCAACTTAATCCAGTCTGAAAATGGGATTAATTGAGAAGATGAGCCTGGGAGCCTAAGGGCAGTTTAGTGAAGGTTAGTGACGATTCTCTGACACAGAGTCAAGGAATCAGGTTGGATGGTCAGGGGGTGGTAATGTCGTAGTCTGTCATGTTGATGGCCAACCAGCACTAGAGAGTGTCAGCGGTCCAAAGACTTGATTAGCATAACAAGTCTCCCACTGACAGGTTTTGGAGACACAGAGGGGGAATGTGGGGGGGCCAGTGGGAGGGTGTAAGTGGCCGGTGATGGTGATGATGCAGGGGTGGTGATGGGGGGTGACTCTAGCCTATGCTCCAGATGGAGGTAGACCAACAGCAGCTGGAGACTGGCTCTTACATCTCTGCCCCTGTGTCATCTGTTGTGCATGTGTTTGCAGACAAATAGTCAGCTGGTGTGTGAGTCACACAAAAAGTCTGTCTGTCAGAAGTAGCCTAGACGTTGCACTGCATGTCACTTATCTAAAAGGGAATTAGCATTCTGCCTCTATGAAGAACAGTTTTTGTACCAAAGTAATTTGAGTGTGTGTATTTGTGTGTGTGTTTTTGTATGTCCGTGTCCTTGCCTGCTAAGAGCCTAATTGGGGATCATTATTAACTTGCTCTGTTCTAGATTAGTCCCGTTGGGCAGGGGAAAGGATTGATTGTGGATCTCTCTGGCTCCTTCCATTCTTTGTCACCTATCATTGACCAGCCTCTCCCCTATGGAATAGAACAGTTACTGATGATGATGATAATGATAATGATGATGATGAGGGCCAGTCTGGTGGTCAATGAACAGCCATTGCAAACTAAACCATTAAGCCTGTAGTAACATTTTTGCACAAGAAACTATGTTGACTCTTTCCTCATTTTTTCCAAACCCCAAACTTTCTCTGGGCGCCTACTTACTCAAGGTTCTCATGGAGTGTCCGTGTGCAGGACTCAGTTCTCATGGGTCTGCGCTTGTTAACTGGAGCCGATAAAGAGTCTGTTTTTAACATAACAGAGGAGCATTAGCAAAGTTGGCAGATAAACTGTTGAAAGTGCTGATGTGTCTTTGTGTGGATGTGTGTTTTTATGTGTGTTAGTGATTTTGGTTAACGCATACCGTCTTACTGTTTCACTTATTTACTCGATATCCGTTTCGCTTTTTACAGGGCCTGTTTGGGTTTTTAATTTGTTTGAGAAAAAGATCTGCCCTTGGGTGTAATTATAATGGCGGACCACATGAGGCTGTCTTGTTGGCCTGTAAACATCCTACCCCCACTGGCTTATACTGCAAGAAGGCAACTCCCATTGACTCAGGGCTGGAGCACTGTTATGTGTGAAGGCTCTTTCATTCTGAATTATAGATGACTACGGCCAAGCCAAAACTTTAACATTATACGTGCATATAGTTAAAATCTAAGGGCAAACATGGTAGTATATTACGGAGGCCAGAGTTTTTTTTAACCAAATATATATGGACTTGAAGGCATGACATGAAATCTGGCATATACCTAAATCTTTCCTGGCATTCTTGCAGTAAGAGCAGATTCATTATCATTTGAGGAAATTAGGTGTTTGAAGGATCGCTAATGATATTATAGGTGTTGTTTTGCTCTAAGTGTTTTTCCATAAACTCTGGAGGAAAAAAAGCAGGGTTGAGGCACACTCTCAAATGCGTCATCCATTACAAAACTCTGGGAACATCCCTTCTTCTGTGTGTATGTGTTTCTGTGACTGTGTGTGTTGTTTGTGTTGCCTGATATTCACAAATGTAGTTTAATTTAAACCCACCGCCAATAAAAAGTGCCTACTGGTTTACATGCAGCTCGTAACTCTGAGACACGGCCTCAGAAGCTCCAACTGACGTCTTATTGGCGGCTTGCTCTAGTATCTGCACCTGTCCCTGCTATACACACATACACAGGAACACACACAGATAATGCATGCACATGCACACAGACATTTCCACTTACTTTGTACGTACAAATGCCACTTCAAAAAGAGTCCAATTTTAAATGGTTATGAGGCTGTCATGAATTGCTTGGGTTGATTCTTTTGTGTGTAATGAAAGAAGTGCTAATGAAGTTAGTGTTCACTACAAACAGGCCAAACCAGAGTTGTTGCTCTGATCTTCCTTTGCCTCACACAACCAGTTTCACCCTCTTATGCTGATGGTTAATTCCTGTTGTAGAAGCCTGCTGTTAAGCATCTGTCCTAATAGTGTTTGATTGCTTGCTTATTAACTTGAATCTTGTTAATAGAGAAGATCAGATGAAGGAGCTGACTGTATGTGTCTGCAACTAAATAGAAGCATGGGCCACACACAACTGCACATGCATGCATACACACACACATTCTCTCAAAGACAGAAAGATATTTACACACTGCACGGTGCCTCACTGTACCTCAAGCAGTGTACTGTGGGAGCCATTTTCATTCTCCTCCTCCTCACCCTTACAGTCTAGCAAGTAAAAGCAACAGAGTAGCTCATAAATAGTCAAGCCAGTTTCAGCATGGGCACAGAATATTTGTGTTGCGTGATTTGAGGGTGAGGAGGTAGGCACCCACTACTCAGTTAACCAAAACTCGTACCCTGAAGCAGGATGAGTGAAAGCGAGCGAGGAAAGGCATGATTGTTTCCTATTAGACATTAAAACCAGCACTCATGACGTTATTCTCAGTCTACTCCTCTTTCACTGTATGCATTGTTTTTAGCAATCTCTCATTATTATATATTTTTAAATTAAATAGATTTTGGCGTGGTATTATACGACACATACAACTTTTTCCTCTGTGGATTTTTTATTAGTACCTTCATCCCTCCTCTCCTCTTTCCCCCTCCATCTCCCTACCCTGTATCCTCTATCATAGATGCCCCCCACCCCACACGCACATAGACACACACAAAGCAATACATACACGTTGCAGCCCCCCCCCCCCCCCCCAAGGGGGCGTCATGTAGTTGTGCAGTGCTAACGATCCTGGACTGTCACTCCCGCTGGGATGGATGAGCCGACAGACCAGACCAGCCCAAACACACGCACACTTACACACACACACACACACACACACACACACACACAAACACACGCACACTTACACACACACATGCACACACACACACACACACACACACACACACACACACACACACACACACACACACACACCTTAGAAGTGTGGATGCTATCATAGACTCACAAGTCACGCATGCAAACACAAATGCACTTTAGTGCATGCACAATAAACAGAATCACTGCTGGCTCCAGCACACACACACACACACACACACACACACACACACACACACACACACACACACACACACACCTATGCATACACAATGTTATGCTAATTATGTGTTATTCTTCCAGCACCAAGGATCTTCCATCATCCTGGTGTCACTACTTATAGGAATCCACTACAGATCATAAGAGCTTATTATGGGTGATTAGTTAATTTGAGGGAGCAAGAGTGGGAGGGATGCTGCAAGGCAGAGAGAGAAATAATGTTTTCCTTCTGTTGTCATATCTACATCTCTCTCTCTCTCTTTCTCTGTCTCTCTCTCTCACACACATACACACACTTCTTCGTCCTATATTTTCTTCCTTCTCTTCTTAGTGAGATATATTGATCAGCGCGTTGACTGTGTTATCAATAATCTCCTCTTTAGTCCTCCGTAAACAGTGATCTCCACTAATGAGCCAGCACAGTTGTCAAACTGCTCATTCTGTGTGTATTTGCCCCTGGTGTCTGTGTATCTGTGTGTGTGTGTGTCTGTGTGTGTTTGTATTTGTGCTCAGTCTGCAGCATGAAAACTAGAAAATGAAATTGGGAAAAACAGAAGAGAACTGATACTATAGCTGAACTTTTACAACTATCTGTAATTAAAGAAAACTCCATCTTAATAGTTTTTATCTATTGTTTTTTTTCTCAAAAGTATAATGAGAGCATTGTCAAGATGTCTACTTCAGCACTGCACTTCACTAAAATTATTTGGTGACACAGACAATACAGTCTCAACAATCTCTGAGCTTTTCTGCTACTAAATAAAATTTTATTACATTAGTCTAAACCAAAGTCAAATGGATTAAGTGAATAAGATAAAAAAGACAACATAAAGTAAAAAAATGTGGTAAATCTATTATGTCTATGGTCTGTGGACCATATGTGTGTATGATTGGTGTGTGGATTGACCTTATGTTAAGTGTGTGTTTGCTGTGCTCCATAGACAGCTGCTGCAGTGTGGGCTTTGGGCTTCATTATGTGGCCCTAATGACCTGCTGACAGCTCCTGTCTGACACACACACAACACACACATACAGTGTAGTGGTATCATCATATACTTGACAACAGTCAGCCAATTAAGGATGGGGGAGGGGAAAAATAGATGTGCATTTATGTTTATGGGTCATGGATATATACAGTAACTCTACTCTCCTCTCTACAGTGAAGTCTGATAATGTTTAGCTTTTTTGTGCCTGGTAATGCCCTTTTAATTATTAACACACATTATTAGGCTTTCACTATTAAGAGGCGTTTCATTAGAGTTAGACGACACCCTAAAGAGAGATTTGAACTCTCTCTTCCCTCTATACCTCCCTCTCTCCTTCTCTTTGTCTTTTACCTTACGTTGGAGAAAGTCTGTCACTTTGTGTACATTGTCCTGAAAGCTGCTTCTCTCTGAACTTCCACAACTTTTTGGCCTCTTCTATATTTTTTAAATGATCCTACATGATTTCTTCTTCCGATGGGTGTTTGTGTAGACCACCAATTTATTGTGTTAATGTTTGGGGCTCCTCACTGAGGCATTTAAGGGACAGTCCCACTTCATAAGAGACTTAGGATGGCTGGGAAGAATCCACTCTGAAAAGGGGTTATTTCTGCATTAAGGACCCTGTGGAGGGGTTGAGGGGGGTGAGGTTGCCTCCTACAACATGGCACGCTCCTTAAGCCATCGGGCATGGGGAGGGACATCTAATTGAACATGATAAAGTGTAAAGTTAATTACCCCTCACGCCTGTCACTGATATTCCCATGGGGGGGCCTGGCCAAAGGCACAGCTGTTGGTGCGAGTATGTGTGTATGTGTATGCGTGTGTGAGAGAGACAGCGAGAGCAGGGGTTACAGGACAAAAGGCAAGGGCTCCCACGAGAGTTGTGCAATGGATGATGGCAACAATCGGCTTTTAAGGATACCTCTGTCCCTCTGGTGCAGTGCTACTTAACACGTCTGTCCCACTATGAGTCTCACACACATACACACACAGAAAAGTACAAAGCTGACCTTTTAGATACAGTTGGTAGTGTTGAAACTGTCAAGAGCTTCATATATTATGTTCTTTAGTGTGGCAAATCCATATACTTTATTAGGACATACCTACTTCTGCTCAGTTACAGTATGGTTCATCAGCACTTAAATTAAGGCCTTTCCTGGGAATTGCTATGTCAGATATATATACTATCAAGTATAATATTCACCTTAGGTAACCTCAGCCCTGTGTTTGAACATAAGGTGTGTGTGTTTAGGTGTTGGAGCTGCCAGCATGGCCAAACTGACCTTCATGGTAGGTGGAGTGGAGGAGGAATACAATGCTGCACAGGAGCTGCTCACCTGCATGGGAGCCAATGTTGTCTACTGTGGACAGGTTGGCACTGGACAGGTAAAAAAAAATACATAACATACATACACACTAGCACACACACACATACAGATATAGAGTGCCTGCCTTCTTCTTTCCTCTTTTTCTTTCTGGCTTTGCTTACATACACAATATTTCATTAGTTTCAGTCACTTAAATTCAAATATACCCACACATAAATACACTCACTGATATGCAAATCTATTATTAGTTGTTTTTTTTTTTTCATCTAAGCACACAGAGACATCATGGGTTATATTTTATTATGTCATGCACATATAAGTGTATGTAAATAATAATTATCCATACAGAAGAACTAATCATAAATAAACTTTACTAAAAAGTATAAAAAGTGTAAAACAGGAAAATGAGTGGACTTTTACGTCTATCTCATTTAAATCACATAGAAAACAAAGCATTTTCTCTTCAGGGAGACCATTAAACCTGCATGTTGCTAGAGTTAATCATAATGTAAGTGAACATATCACATCTTTGACCACTGATTAAGATATGCATTACCTCAGGCTGTACACTGTGGATGTTTCTCTCGTGGCAATATGTCTGTAATTAGGGATTATCTTTGCTTATAAACGAACAACCATTTGTTCTGAGCATCATGAATTAACCCTAAAGATTTTACCTAACTAATCCTGAGATGTCCATGCAAAATGTCCCAGTTAATGATCTGTTTAGGCAAATTCACTTGTCTGTTCTGACACACCTTTAAATTTATCAATACGTTTCTTATTACATTGTTGCCTTGCACCTCCTTCTATATCCACATAAAGTGCTCTTTCCTCTTCCCTCTGTTCAATCTTCACCAGGCAGCAAAGATCTGCAACAATATGCTGCTGGCCATTGGGATGATTGGGACTGCAGAGACCATGAACCTTGGAATTAGGTATTGTCATCCAGTCCTGTGCTAAGCTACTTGCCACCTGTTATATTTTAAAGGGAAAAACAAAGATGAAACAGGGTTATTAGGGGCTACATTTACATGGGCAACTTTAGTTATTCCGTGGGAGAGCACAGATAGAAAATCTGACACCAGGATATTTTGTGATTGGGCTATTAAAAGTTGATATAAACCAGGACAGTGTTTTTTTTTTTTTTTTTACATGGAAATGGAGCCAAGGGTTAAGTACATCTACTGGGATTTTTTTTCTTTTTTTTTTTTTGCTTAAGGATGTGGAGTAGTGGACATGTCCTCATGAGTCGTAAAAATGTTTTCAAATATTTGGTTATCATGAGAATACACAAGCACCATGAACCTAAAGTGGCTCGACTAAGGCTTCCATATTTTAGCCAGGCACGATTATGACTATGAAAAGAACTTGCCCTTAGATATAGCTATCACTATAAAGACAATTACTTAACCATTGAGGTGGCTGTAACTGTGGCAATAATTTACTACTTCAATGCAGGTTTGGAAGTGTGCGTGCGTGTGCGTGTCTGTGCGTGTCTGTGCGTGTGCGTGTCTGTGCGTGTGTGTGCGTGTGTGTGCGTGTGCGTGCGTGTGCGTGCATGTGTGTGCGCACGCGCGTGCACGCGCAGTTAATGGAAGTGCAAAGGGGTCAGTTGAGCCCAGCGACAGTGCCGCCTGTGCCGGAGAGAGACGGATGAGGGGGCAGAGCCACGGACTCTGATTTACATCTACTGATTGAGCTCTCACTAGTATCCTGTCACACCCCTGTCACTGAACACCGCCTAGAAATCCCATCATTCATAATGCCTCGCCCTTGCACAAAGCCTCATCGGCCAGAAGGCTGAGGATGATGGGACGTGAAGTCTCTTGAATAATCCAGTACAATTGGATATGGCTTGAACTCATATATGGAGTCAAGATTACAATCAGGGGATTTAAATCACTTTTAAAGAATCGAGAAAATGGTACTCATGGTCAGTGTGATTGCTCCGAAGTTTTCCCTGAAATCATACGATAAATTGTACCTGTTTATGCAACATAACTTGATCTTTGTCCCTGACCTTGTATTCTGTATTAACTGGGTATGGTTTTCAGTTGTTTGTAGTGTGTGACATTTATATTTGTCTCTTTGTATTGTTTGTGTATATTGTTACACAAGCGGACCCAAACCATGCCAGCAAAATTCCACCCACAGCATAACCGAGCCACCGGATCCCGCCACTTTAGGGGACAAGCCTTCAGTCCTGTAACTTTCTTGCGGTGTACGTCACATATGCACTCGCCTACTCATTTAGGAAATGATGACAGATGACTCATCTGACCATTTCCTTTTTTTTCCACATCTCTGATCACCTCTTGCATTGACTTTCTCAGTTACCAATAGAAGAGTTGCTCTGTTTTGCCTTACATGTCACATAAACCAGCATCACGGTCATCAAATGTGCACCATTGACCACTAAACCAGAGTGTATATATGTGTGTGTATGTGTGTGTGTGTGTGTGTATGTATGTATGTATGTATGTATATATATGTATATGTATGTGTGTGCGTGTGTATATATATATGTATGTGTATATGTGTATATATGTGTGTGTATATATATATATATATATATGTGTGTGTATATATATATTTATATGTGTATATATATATATATATATATATATATATGTTTATATATACATATGTATATATGTTTATATATATATATGTTTATATATACATATGTATATATGTTTATATATATATATGTTTATATATACATATGTATATATGTTTATATATATATATGTTTATATATACATATGTATATATATGTTTATATATATATATGTATATATATACATATGTATATATATATATATATATATATATATATATATATATATATATATATATATATGTGTATATACACACATACATATATAAATGTGTGTGTATATGTATATGTATGTATATATATGTGTGTGTATATGTATGTGTGTGTATATATATATATCATCATCAGCCAACTCATCAAAGTGCAGATTTCCTTCAGAATATCCCTTTTTGGAAGGGATAGACCTACAAATCAGTTATTCCTCACATGAAGGAAATTTCCAGGGTCTACAGATTAGTTTGTAAACTTATAAGTGTGAATATATTATCTACTCTGTCTACTCTGTACTTTACATATCTCTCGTCAATAATAGATGGTTTCCTCTGTTCACTGTGTTACTATATGTGTTTTATGGGTTTTGCAACTTAAATGGTGTGTGCACCCATTTTGTGTGTGTGTGTGGGTACGTGCATTGCTCTTCTCACAGTGCAGCTGTGTTAGTGCTGATTTATCTGTACTGAGACAGAGGAGGAAAATTGGCATGAGGAGTTGCACATAAATCCCCCCACTAGGCTTCTGAAATATGGAGGCATTAAGGGAGCAACACAGATTTACACATTGCCACACTGTCTTTGATGCACACACACACACACACACACACACACACACACTTAGACCAACAGATTTATATGCAAAGACACTGAAGACAGCAGTTTTCTACCAAACTACAACAACTTCTACTCACAGTACATATCATCATAATGTATACCTATGAAAAAAAGAATGAGAACACTAACTATTTCATCTCTTCACTTTGAATATGAATTTTTTTCTATCTGTCTGACCCATATTCAGTCTTCATTGTGTGAGTTTACATGCATGATGTGTGTGTGTCTCCATGTTTCTGCTTCTTTTTACCAGCCGATCTCTTGGGCTTTATTAGAGGGTTTGACAAAGACTGTCATCGTTTAGAGAGAGCCCACACCCTTAAATCTCCCATGCTGCATTGTGGCCTCTTATGCAGAGAGGACGCTTTCTTAAGCGTTATGTATGCTAACACACACACACACGCACACGCACACGCACGCGCACAAAACAGTCCGATACAAAGGAGACTGACCGCTCACAGCCAATTTACAGGAAAACGGCAATAACATTTTATCATGCTGGACTTGGACCTGATAGAGCTGCCCTTTCTTCAAATGTGTGTGTGTTTTTGTGTGTGTGTGTGTTTTTGGTGTGTGTGGGTGTGTGTGTGTGTTTTTCCTCACCTGTGCAATGCAGGCAGACACACAAGCGCACTCTCTGACAGACACAGTTCTATTCGTGGCGCTAATTTGTTGATCTCAGATGGAAGCTCGGGCCGTCTCCAACAGAGCGTGACGTTCTCTTAGTGCAAGGAATGGCCACGCATGACAATTATGAGCACACAGGCACACACACACTCCCAAACCCACATACACACCCTGTCTTTCTGCTGTCCTTTCTTTCCTTCTCTTTCAGCTTTTCTTCCCCATCCTTATTTGCTTTACCTCATCATTTTACCCTTTTCTCTTAATCCCGTCATCTCTTCTCTGCCTTTTTTTCTTCCTGCTGTAATTTCTGCACGCAGCCAACCAGTCGGGGAAGGAGGGGAGTGAGAATCTGTAGTGGAGAGGTGCAGCAGCGATTTTAATGATGCAGGTGAAGATGAAAGGAGAGAAAGACAAGGAGAGAGAGACGATAGGCTTGGGAAGGGATACGGGGCTTTTACGGCTTGCGGTTCACCTTGCACGCCTGTGTACCTGCATTAATTCATGCATGCAAACACACAGTCTTCAATGCACAAGTGGGAACACACACATTTGCTTTATTCATTTTATGGGGAGAATGACAGGCGAATCAAAGGGTATAAAAAGACACAATCTTTTGTGTTGAGAGACAGAAATAGGTTTGCCACAACATGCATGAACACAAACACCTCCTCCTCTCCCCATAGCTTAAATGAATTGTGAGCATATGTTTCGATGAAGATTAAAGTTGGGTGATAAATGTGCTTGTTGCCTCAATAAATGGGATAGTAAATGCTTGTGTGTGTATATGTACTCGTTAGCTCTTTAATGCAATAATAAATGGGGAACGGGTTGGGCTTCTTCTCTCATGGCATCAGACCAGGATGAGGAGCTAATCGCAATGAAAAGACAGTTAATATCGGTGCTGCAAATGAACTCCACCTGCTAGAGCTCCCAGCACATAAACACATAAATATCCTCCCCTCTTATTTTCCTCCTCACCACCTCCTCTCTCACATTTCCTCAATCTACAACAGCATTTCACAGCAACACGTTTGTTTTACCGTTTGTGTCTGCGTGTTTATCCATGTCAATCTTGTTAAAGCGTGACATGTCCTCTTCTCCACGCAAATTACTGCAGGCGAGGAACAACACCACTGCATCAGCTAATAACCACGGCTGTGTGTATATGTGTGTCATTGTGTGTCTTTGTGTTAGTGTATGTGTATGTGTGGGGAGCAGGAGGGGAACTTCATTGATTTATCGTTAACAGAGGACAACAGCTCCCTGTCAGCGTCTCTGGTCGCTATAACAAACGATCTGTGCGCTCGGACGCGCTTTATTGTAGCTCAGCCAGTAACCTTTTCAGCTGCTGACCCAGAACGCAGGGAGGGTGTGGAGAGATTGGGGGGTGTTGTGCGATGTCAAACATATGTCCCCCAGAGTCCTCAGACAGGGAGGTGTCAGCAGGGAAGACAAGGGGGAGGAAGGGAGGAAGAGGAGGAGAGGCGGAGGAGAGGAGAAGCAGGATGGCAAGGGATGCTTACAGACAAACTAAAAAAGCCATCATGAGCAAGACTGCCATTAAAATGAAGAGCAAGCTAAAACACATGTTTACACACATACAAGCACACATGCAGTGTCATTTATGCCACATTTCCAAAACAGTTTGTTAATAAAAAAATAAAAATGAGGGACTCTGAGGTGACACAAAAGAGATGAAGGGAGAAGGAGGAGGGAGGTGTGGAGAGAGTGTAAATGCAATTCCCATTCTTAATTAGTTAGTAGACGGCTAATAAAAACTGTGGTAGTAATGGCAGAATGAGAGCCAGGTGGAGGGAGGGAGGCTGCTGGCCTTAAGGACCTATGATGGTTTAATAGTCATATTGAGAGCAGAATAGAGTTACAGGCCTGTAAGTAACAGTTAAGTGAGGGAGCCAGGGCTTGATGTGGTCAGCTTTACACTGGCCTTTTAAACTGTTAATATACAAAAGCTGCACTACACAGACACAGACGCTACAGTTGCACCCTCCCTACTGTAATGCTTGGCACTTTGTTTCACCCCCTGCTTCTTTCTGTCTGTACTCTATTTGTCTCTTTTGCTTCCTTGTATCATCGCCTGGAGATTGGTCCTCTTGCATATAAAAGTAGGTTGCTGCAAAATGGGGCAGCAGAAGTAAGAGCATGCTTCTGTACGTGACAGCGAGGTTTATGGCTCCCCTGTGCTGCTTAACCAATTCTCCACCTCCTCCACTTTCTTTTTTCATGAAAGAGGGATGATGAAGGATAGATGTGCTGGTAAACATCAATACTGCATTAGCCAGTATTACAAAGCTTTCAGCCATTAACACTGAAGAATGTTCGCAGCCAGGCATAAGGTTCAACGGGGGTCACTACAATCGCCAGACACCCCCACACCCATCTTTTTCTATGTTTCTGGTTTGCCCTGTTGTGAAAATGAATTCTTTAATCAGCGTTCCTGATCCTCCCATCCCTGTCTGTAAAATTTCCTCACTACTTCTTGCATAATTCCTCTGTGTTTTTTTTTTTTAACTCTAAAGCCTAATGAGTAGAACAGAAATATAATAATCTATTTATGAATCACATATTCATCATATTTTCCCCTTTTTCTGGCTTTCCCTTTCACACAAGTGTCAGTAAAATTACAGTATGCCTCTTTAGGTAACATTTATATTGCACTTCATACAAGGAAATATTCTGTGGGCTTTCACTGACTAATATTGGAAGAAGTTTCCTCCCTGTGGTCATGGTAGTGGTCCATGTAGGCTTCCAGACACTTTTTCACCCAGAGGAGCTGGTTTGACTTAAACTCTGATCTTCACTAGAGGCTTTTGAAGGGTTTTGCTATGACCATTTCGCTCTGATGATCCATGGATATCCCAAGTAACAATTCCAAAGTAGATATTGACCTCTGGCTTCTTCTCCTTCTTTTCCCAGACTGGGTTTGGACCCAAAGCTGCTGGCAAAGATCCTCAACATGTCCTCAGGTCGTTGCTGGTCCAGTGACACGTACAACCCAGTCCCGGGAGTCATGGAGGGAGTCCCCTCTGCCAACAACTACCAGGGTGGCTTTGGAACCACACTAATGGCAAAGGTACAAGATCTGCTGCTCACTGTCTTTGTGTCAGGCTTTTTTTTCATCATCATCTGTGACTCTCTGTTAGGGCTGCATCAAATGATTTGTTTCAATATAAGTGAAAATGTTGATCAGTTTTTTGATTATGTTTCAAATAGAAACTGTCAGAGAATAATGATACCCTTAACATGGTCCCATAGCCAGAGGAGACTTCAGATCTATTCAACTAACAGCCCAAAACACAAATGTATTCAATTTACAAGGAAATAAAACATGTAAAAAAAATATCCTTTGACTTTAGAAGTTGAAATATTCAAATATTGACCATTTTTGTCTGATTATTGACTGAAATGTTTAGATCATTTATCAAAATTGCTGCTATTGAATATCAAATAATTGACTAATTGTTTCAGCCGTTGCTCCTACTTCTTCTCCTGTTCTTTTCTTCAATTAGTCTCTTTTTTGTCATTTTCAAATATGTCTTTTCTTTTGTCTCAGTGTGGAACTATTTGGCCTCTTCTTAACCAGTCCATCTGTGACACTTGATTTTACTGTCACTCCTTTAGCCCTTCTGTAATGGTTAGTCTGTGTGTTATTTAGTGTATCTGGGTCTCAGTTAAATCCCATATAATCTCTGCTCTGCATATGTACCCTGTGTACTTCGATCACACATGCATAGTACAAAATCTGATAGAATTAGGAAAAATACATACTTACTTACAATCACACATCAGTCGTTAATTAAAGAAAAAGAGACTGTTATGATAGTCCACCTATTTAACACCATGCCTCTCTTTCCTCTTCTGTCTCTAGGATCTTGGTTTGGCCCAAAACACTGCCACCAACACTAAGACACCCATCCCTCTGGGTTCCCTTGCTCACCAGATCTACCGAGTCATGTGCTCCCGCGGCTACGCTAACAAGGACTTCTCATCTGTCTTTCAATTCCTACGTGAGGAGGAAGGACAGTGAATGTAGGGGGGAGCATAGCTGACTGTGATTTTACCATACACACACACTGCAACCACACACCCCGGTCCCCCTTATCCCACTATGCTCAGGAGAGACTAAGGCCTTGCCCTCAGGCACAGATCTGTGGTCCAATTAACATACTGTATGTCGACATGTGTCCCCCCATTGCATTAGTTGAATCATATTTTCAATTCATGGCTCTCCCTCTGCATGCGGGGAAATGCTAAAACTGGCCTTAGATCATTATACAGACACAAAGCAACTCTTTTCCAAGGCTGGGCTGACAGGCCAGAGAGGGGAAAATGAGAGGTAAGATGAGGCGCTGCAGGTTTAAATGTATTTTTAAATGTAACCGTGCAAATAATATGTGGTTTTTCAAGATGACTGATAAATAATACTTGCATTAATGTTAAAAGTATTTGAAGTGTTTGAAGTATGTTTTTGTTGGGCTGTGCTTTTTGCCTCTAACCCAAATGACTTTGATCTGTCCCTGTTAAATAATAGGACAAAAAACAAACTATTTCTGCTCAAAAGCAAAACAAGATACAGAAAGGATTAAAAAACTGATGGAAATTTGCAAGAGCATGCAGAGTTCAGGTTTTACTTTTGCTAACTGAAAAAAAAAATCCAACATTCAAAGCACTAAAGGTAAGGTAAGCAAAACTGGCCGTATTGTGGGCTCAGTGGTTACTTGTTTTGTTACATTTCTTTGTCTCTGGCAGGAATGTGGTATCATTCAATTACTTGGGTGCCACCTGGGACTTCCTGCCAGCATACATACTTGTTTATTTCATTATTCAGTCTTCCATTTCTTATTTTTTAACTTTTGAATACGCTAGAGTTCATTCATACTACATGTAAGTCTCACTGGATGGTCAAGTTCTCCTCTACTATACTATGAAATAAATGGTTATCTAGTTATTTTTGCACTTTGTGCATCGCGGTGCGATGTGCCAGGTTATTTTGATACAGTTACAGAATATCTTTAAACTTACCTGTCTACATCTGCCTATTGAGCCACTGGAGTATTATTTTGTGACCAATACTGTTTAAATTTTATACTCTTCACTACAGAATGTTGTTCTCATTCTGCAGCACTTTTGTTTGCCCATTTTTACTTTAATTAAAGTCCTCACATATGGCTCCTTTCTCTCTCAATCTTTGTCTCTCTCTCAGCTTGTATGATGTTTGTGTAAAGTGTCAGTGAGGAACGGTTCTTCCCTGCTAAGAGTAAATGTACATAATGTATATTTCATATTGTTGTGTAGTATTGAAGAGGAATCTTAAAGAAATGTCACTTTTTTTTTTTAGTAAAATTCATTAATAGCGTCTGCAGTTTGTCTTTGCTCTGTGAAACAGATCCTCAGTCACACTGTAGCCTAAAATAAAAGATGTTCTGTGTAACTGGTGTTTGTCTTGTTTTGTAAGAGAAGTACACTATGTTGCTGAAATTGTAGCACTTGTCAAACAAAGTGTAATTTAATATATCTTGTGTTTAGTTCTGTGTTGAACTTTTTTATTGAAATAACAGTGGGTTCACATTGTGAAAATAGTTTCCAAATGAAATTTCTTAATGATGAGTCCAGTTAGTACAGAGAGCATTCCAGAGTGGCTCGTTCTTCAACTTACGATAACTTGTGTGAAAATAGATGCCAAAATTGTTCATAGAGCCACCATTCTCCACTTAACATACAATAACGTTAAACCTAATGTACGTGTCTTTGTCCAAAATAAAACGGGTAGATCAACAAATCAAGATGGCCATGTTTATCTTAAAATGAGCCCAGATGAAAAAAAAACATGTTCCTTCAACCACTATATTCACATTCTGCTGAAACAAGACTAGCTAGTGACCCGGTGAGGCTGCACAGCGATGCTTTGAGCAAAATGCTAACATCCGCATGCTACGATACTCACTGTTACAATGCTAACATTCTGATGCAGGAATAATGCCTACCATGTTCACCATCTCAGTTTATGACCAAAATCTTTGCAGGTATTTTGTCATAAACTCATGTAATGGACAATTTTACTGGAATAAAATGCGTCTTGAGGGAGACATGAATGTTTGTACCAGATTTCATGGCAATCCATTTAATAATCCCTGAGACATTCACCAAAAAAAACACTAATGTGGTACAGACATTCTGGGATTCTGGGGACCATGGCTATCTAAAATGAATTCCATGGTAATCTATACCATAGTTGTCAATACATGTCACCAGAAAACAAAAATGTCAACCTGCTACTGAAGCTAGAGGAACATTCGGGGTATCACCAAAGTAATTGGTATTTATCCTCTGGGGACCAAGAATGTTTCTACCAAATTTCATGGTAGTCTGTCCTATAAAGATATTTCAGTCTAGACCAAAGTAGTGGACTAATGGACAGCTCAACATATGCCAGCCAGTCATGAATTAGCAGCCGGTTTTCGATTTCACCTAAATTTAGAGCTCCCCATATTTCTTTTCTTCTTACTTTTAAGATCATACCAGCCATTTACTATTACTTAACTTGCTTATGCTTATAGAAAAGTTATCATCTGTTAGGTGCTGAATGTGCTCATTTATTTGGGAAGTTTACCCTCAGACCGAAGGTCTTGAGTTCTACGGAGCTACATACTGTATGAAAGGAACACAACATGAAGAACTACAAAAAAAACTTTGGTTTTAGATTTTCCATGTTTCAGAGGCTCTTGTCTTAAGCGGCTCAAAGTTCAAATCATCCTATGATCCCACCTCCCCGCTCTTCAGTGGGTTTTTGTTCCACTGTTTGTCCAAAGCTCTTCAGCAGGCGCTCATATAATATTTAATGTCAGTCGGGGAGAAATAGCAGCACTAATCTCAGAATGATGCCCTTATTTCCATCATTACAATGAAATGAGAGGAAAAATACAAATGTGGTTTTGTTTTATTTTGCTCTCTTTTTTTCCTGAGGGCTGGTGTTTCTTCGCGACATTTTATGGAGCTGCTGTCGTCTAAGTGGCAGCCGCAGTTGTAGCAGACTGTGGCGAGCCGTTGGTGGCAGGAGTTGTGTCGAGGGCTTGTGACTCACTCTGTTATTGTTCTTTTGGGAAGTTATGCACTTGCCTTGGCTCTGTGCTTTGAGGATCATCTTCATCTGATTATAAGAGAAAGGAAATATTTTTAGGTTCAGTGTCTGATCAAAAATCATACTGAGAATCTATTGTTTGCTTTAATAAGCTTTTTTCTTTTTTTTTTTTAGCAATATTTAACATATTTTAGCCTCTGACACCACCTTGGCCTTTGCAGACAATAGACTCTTGCCTTCCACAGGACTCCCTGCTGAATTACACTACGTAGCTGATTCATATTTGGGTGTTTTAATTTGCCAGTGGTTTATAGCTGACTGCTGAACCGGTGGTTTCCTCATTAAAGGACACATGAAAGCAGGCTGTAAAGGAGCCGTGGTGAGACCGGCCTGTACTGACGTCTGAAGGGGACGCGAGCGAACGACCGAGTCTCAAGCCAGCCGGTCTGAGCCGGAGGGCCTCACCCTCTCAGCCAGGCAGCCAGTGGTGGGACACCAGACACACCACATTGACTGTGTTGACACCAGGATACACCACCAGTCTTGAGTTTCACTAGGAGTTCACTGTTCACTGATCCTTCACTTGAAGAAAAGTCCAATCTTACAATACTGAGCTTAAAGATATATGGCATTATAAGTTTTTCAAACATTGTACATTTCTTCTCATGATCATAGATATGGGACATCTGCATTAACCTGAGCTAAACTGTACTGACATTGAATTTATGCACATTTATTTATGACCAGGTTTTTATGTTTCCTATTTCTGCTGGTGTTGTCTTGGACTTTTTTGAAGTTAATTGCCCACCTAGTTAAACCCTCCTCTCTGCCATTTAGAGAGTAAAGCAGCCTCAGCTCTGAGAGGTGCTGCTGTGATAAATACCTGAGGAAACAGCATTCATTATTTCTCCATTATAACCGCTGGTGGATCCTCTCGGCTGTTTAATGACTCGCTCTTTAAGGAAGAGCGGTGGGGTCATGGTGCGGGGGGCTCCTCTGAGCACCCCATGATTCATATCAAGCACACGTTAAGTGGCATGTGGCTAAATTAGTGGCTGGAATCTAACAGGTATAATAGCTAGCTCAGCAGTGCAGAACGAGCCACTGTCTCACTGCATAGTAATGTGACCTTGATATCTTTTACATGAACCCACCAATAATAGTCGTGCTATTCAGCCCTAGCCCGCACCCTCTCCCACAGTGTCTGGACATCAGCTCCACGCCCACACAAGTCTTCTTCCTGTTTGGTAGACAGCATACTCCGATCCTGAGTCATTGACTTCGCTTAGGTTCATTAGTGAAGATAATTCTGCTGCAGACAGCGGGTTAGCACATAACATGTCACGATGATAGTGAGGCACAGAACAGCAGCTAATTATAACTATGAAGTCCTCATTAGAATATTTATGGTTGTGTAGTGAGTTGTTGTGAAACATGGACCCACCTCCTGGTGAAAGAGGTTGCATCTCAACAGTGTGAGTGAACATCTGAGGTAAAGAGGACCCCATAAAATCTGCCCATGCTTGTCTTGTAATACTCTCTGGTTTTCATTTCATTTTCCTGCCTCTGTAACCTACTCTTTTCTTTTTTGTTTCTTGCTCCACACTGGACATGTAGTTTTCAAGAGGATGTAAATAGTTTAATCCTCCAACATTTAATTAATTAATTCATACTTTCCCTTCCTTCTCTGAGTCTTTTTAAAGCTCTTACCTCCTCTTCCACAATACACCTCTTACTTCATGTTACCCCCCATACACCCTCTGTCACCTGTGAGTAACAACAACATGCACATTCTATTCATCACAAACTGCTGCACATACTCAGTAGCTCTTTGTTATATTAATTTCCATCACTGGAAGAGTGATCATCAGTCTCATCAGAATTCATCTCCACCTGGTTCCCACAGAGACCCAGGCCCGGTAAATAATCACTGGCCCCACCGTTCCCATAGGACCCACCAGGGTGGGCCATAAATACACAGGGGGGTGCAGCTCCTGCTGAGCCGCATTCATCTCAGCCAGCAGCTGGAGGAGATTGTAGCTGTAAGGCCCGATCCAGAGGCTGCTGGTGCTGGTTCAGAACTGTAATGGGTGAGAGCAGAGTGGAGGTGGTCTGATTCAGGGTCAGCAGTCAGAAGGGAATAACACATTCTGTTTTACAACTACCCCTGGAAAGGTGTGTAGCAATCTGTGGGTTAATCTATGTGGGATATCAAAGGTTCAAATGAAAAAATAAGATCTGGAGCGCCAGCAAACTTGTAAACTGTAACAAATCAACCACTAGACCATGAGGGAGGCAACAGGGATGAGTTCATATCCAGCATGCTTGGTGTGTTTCATCACACTGTGGAAGGCCAACTCTTTCAGGTTTTTCTTTTGGCAGGAGAAAACCATGCCACTGAAAGCACAGATACACATGAAGAAAATGTAGTCGGAATAGTCGGAATGCTAATCCGACTACTTCTCTCCCGATACAGATTCCGAAATGTTAACTCAATGTGTCTCCAGAGACCCAAGTGCATGTCCAATACCAGTCCACTCTTTTTCCCAAATTTAAAATTTGTATACTGCACTGCATGGAACTCATTGGAGTATTTTTTTAATGTTTTTTTGTTTTTTTAGTGTAAGGTAGCATTTTGGCATGAATTGCTGTGGCACTAAAAACTGAGGCAGCTGGCTGGCCATGACTGATTAAAGGAAAATGATAGCAGAAGTAGAGGATGTTGTCATGATGTGGTCGAACAATAGGCCCTTTTTTTAGTTGGGTTTTGGACTTGGTTATAATGACCTTAGAATGCAGGCATTTATGGATGTAGGCAGACTTTTGATGGCTTGCACTTTCTTAGCAGTTATTGTATTGCCTGTAAAAAGGAGAAAAACAAAATAAATTAAAGTTTAAACCAAAGTCTTGATTGATGCTCAGCTGTTTTTTCATCACTTTAATACAGTAACTGGTATAAGCAATCAAATTGAATGGAATTAAATTACAGGAAAGAGTGAATACAAATGTGCTCGTCAAAAATTCCATCCCTTTAGCTAACACCATTGGGGCGGCTGGTTACTTAAACACTAAGTCCATGTATTTTAGGGATTAGTTGACAAGACTATTATAGAGATCAAGAGACTTTGTCTTTTTATCCATATATTAAAGGCAGTATTGAAAATAAGAATTTCTTGGGCACAAGCTTGGGAGTTTAAAGGTCTTAGGGCAACTTTCTAGAAAACCCTTTTTTCATTGACTTATACAATAATGCTGAAACACATTTTATGTCTGCAGCACTGTCTGAAATGTTTTGAACCCACTCTGAATGTACATAACTACAGACTCTAAGACTATGAGCAGTTTTCCTCAGCCTAGCAACAGTGTAATGGCCTCATCTTGCTCTGTTTAAAGCTCTCTTCATGGCCAATTGACCTGATACCTCCTGCTCATCTCTTGCTAATTGAACGAAGAAGGGAGAGAGAGAGAGAGAGAGAGAAAGAGAGGGAGTAAATGAAGAGGCCTGAGGAGGAAGGAGTGATGTGATAGAGGACAAGTGTGAGAGGAGAAGCAAGGGGTGGTGTAGCATGCAAGGCCTCATTGATTAGGTGGTGAGCAGTGCAATGTTTCTCTCCTGACGCTTACATGCATTAAAGCTACATAAACACCCATAATTGGTTCGTTAAGAGCAGAGTGGAGGGAAACAGCAAACACACACACACACACACACACACACACACACACACACACACACACACACACACACACAGGCATCATTGTCTGTTTATTTGTGAGGAATACAGAGAGGGAAAAGAGGAGCAAAATTAAATTCTCATAAAAAGCCATCACAAGCTTGCACAGTGGTTGGTGTGGGTGGAAAGAGGCCTGCAAGTGTGTTTGTGTGTGTGTTATGTTTGTCTCATGTGTCCCAGTGCTGTACTAAGCGGGAATGATAAAACCATCCTCAGAGACTTGGGATGACAATAACACTCACTTCAGGGAGTGGAAGAAATGGGAGGGATGCTGCTGACTGTGACAAATTAGCTCTCAAATATTGGAGTAGCTGATTGGCTGTTGGGGTCAGGAGGGAGAGTTACGGTTGGCTGGCTGAGTTGATGGATAGTTATTATGCTATTCTAATAAAAGCAGATGCAACTTCGGGGCTTTTCAGTTCAATGATAGTTTTAGAGAGCTGTTTGACACTGTCATATGGGATCCAATGTGCATGCAGTCCAGTTATGTACTGGAACACAGGGCACAATTGTAATGACACTAAAAGACACTGAAAATTTGACAGCCGTAAGACCTGTGCCTCCTGCATCACTGACGTCGGTGAGCCTATCTCTGAACTTGGATGACGGTGTGTGTGAGAGGCAATATTCGGGGTGTTCCCTGCATCCCGTGGCACCACATTCATCAGGTCATAAGACCCCCTGACAGGGTGTAACTGGCACCCCCACATCTCGCTTGCCCCACCCCAGAGGGCCATGTCAGGGACTGAATGGGGCGATCCCTGGACGTGGAATGATGGGATTCCTCGGTCTTGGCTGTCATCTCTAATCCAACACTCTCACCCACGCAGCTGAATCTTCATCCCTCTCTCTCATTCTGTACACCGCGTACCCACTACACACACACACACACACACACACACTCTCTCTCACACACACACACACACATACACACACACACACACACACACGCACACACACACACACACACACACACTAGGTGAACGTCCTCCCTCTATCTCCCCACACTCTGGGCCACAAATAAATTTGCATTCACTGCCAATTCAGATGCTGTATCAACATCGCTGAATCTACATATTGCTGACCTGTCCTGGTGCTAAGTCACCATTATTTCTCCCTCCAACACGCAAGTGCACAGACAATTGGGCAGGCAGGTCACAGTGGCCCCAGAGCACTGGACTGTACTAAGCAGGTAAATATAGCGAGGACAGGCTTTATTGGAATAGAAAAAGCTCTGTTACTGTCAAGGGTAAGCATGACCAATTGGGATGGATCTTTACCTCCACACCAGGTCCAACAGTCATCCTCAGCGATTTGAAAAAAAAAAACCTCTCACACCTCCAGGTTCTGTCTTCTCTGTCCTATTAACAAGCTTCCCGTTATGATGTGGTTCTTCCCCATTTGTTTTACTTTAGTCATTTGATTTGGTAATATGATACAAAAGAAGGCATCTGTGGTGTTTTTGTGCTCCCTGTTTAATTTATTTCTAATGTTCCTGGTCCATAAAAAACAAGAAGGCATCTGTATGTCATGACTTCCTAATGCAACTGCCCAGCAGAGAACCGCCTTATTGCCTCCAAATCAATACCCTCGAGTGGGTGAAAAATAAGGCCGATGTTTCATCTCAAGTCACCAACAAGAACGGGTAGAAATAGAGAGATGATGAGCGAGATGTGGAGCCCGGGTCATGTAATCTCTCTGGCTTTGTCACTGCTAACAGAGCCTGCATTCAAGGAACCATCCATCCTCAGTCCTCTAAAGCGCATTGATCCCATCAATATCCAGACGGGGTAAGGACCCCTCCTCCTCCCATCGCCACCACAGTCACTCTATAACTGGGATCAATATTGATTATCATCTTTAAACTGCCTGTCTTTGACCATGTGCTCCAGGAGCTCCTTATACCCTGACAGTATTTTCGAAGAGTGGAGGTTTGAGGATATGAAGAAACAATAAAAAGGCTTTAGTGAGTTCTTTGGGCTCATCATTTGGAGGTTTTGTGACTCAAAGGGGACCTGGACATGGAGATAGAAATGAAGTCAAAAAAGGGTGTTTGGCAAAGAGCCTGATATGGATATGAATGGCAAAATTATTCTTGTAGATTAGTTTTTGTAAAATGAGCCGTGATTCATTCAGCTTGTGCATTTTCCCTCCACATTGCTCTGAACTAGCTGTAAGCCGACTGCTGCACAATTCTGCCAGCAAAGGCAGGCACATAGTGTCCAGCTCCCTCCTGTCCTCCTTTATCCTACTCTCCCACCCCACACCTCTGACTCCATCCCGTCAATCATGCCTCTCAGATAGCCCCATGATCGCAATCGACACTCAAATGATGGAAGTGAATAAAACTCATTACTGACAGTCAGTGTGAGTCATGGTCGAGCATTAAAAGTTGCGTCTGGCCCTCAGTCGCTTATCCCTCACCCGTGCTTTATGATGGGAGACCGAGTTGGGTTCTCAACGCCTTTCCGTGCCAATCTCCATCAATCCACCAAACCCACAGACATCCCCATCTCCCCTTATAATGCACCTTGTGTCAAAGCACTTTTATCCAAGTGATGGGAAAGTTTTTAGTTGGGGTATTCGGGCAAGTGGTGTCATAGAAGTCTTGGTGTCTGGGGTTGCAATTGTGGTTGTTGCAATAAAACAAACGAGCTACTACTTTTTTATTTTTAATTAAGTATACTCTAGAAAGTGGGACCAATTATTCCCCACACTAACAGGGGCAACGGCTGGACAAAAGACACCTCTGACAGCTCCTCGCCTGCTTAACACCACAGCCATTAGGCCATTATACCACTGCTGTCCATGCTTTCCACCCGACTACACTAACCACTGCCTAAACAAGTCTTTACCTAATGTAAACTACGCCAGACCAGTGACTCAAAACCCAACATCTTAGATCTCCTCCTAACTGGTTCTCTTCTCATAAAACCAGTGCAGAGAGAGACAGAGAGAGCAGTGTTTACAATAACACAGGAGCGGCCCACCTCTGATCTGCCCTCTGATAGGGAGGAAAAAAAAACAGCAAGTGAGTGAGAGAGAAGGACGGAGAGAGAAACAGAGGAAAGGAGACGCCAGGGGTTACATGATTGCAGGACAAACTCATAAAAGTTCCATTAACCCAAGAGGAGTTAAAGAGGCCCTTTTTTCATCCAGCAGACAGCCGTCACAAACAGAGCATTACCATAAACCCTGTCCTCCTTCCTTACCTCCATCTCTCTCTTGATCTCCACAGCCCTCGCTCCCACAATCTTTTTGTCTAGTTCTTCATCATTTACTCCTCTCCCTTTCCTCTTCTCTGTCCTGGTTTTTCATTTTGCACTCATTCTGTTCCTTCCTAAGCACATCGGACAAGCACGGACATCACAAACAAGGATCTATAAAATAAGGATTCCCCACTGCCTCCTCTCCAAAAGCGTTTACATTCTTCCTCCCCGTCTTTCCCTCCCCACGCCTCCTCAGCTGACAAAAAAGACTCCCTCGTTATGCCCTCTACCCCCTTGTTCTTAGTTCCTGGTGTGTGAGTCACGACGTGAAGACGCCACAGATCTATCTGTCAGCGTCACCCTGTCTGTCTTATTAAATCGGCTGGCCATTCATCCACGTTTGTGTACTAACGGCTCTCAGGGCTGATCTAAAGACGAATATGAACAGAAACTATAGCTATAGTCTGTCTATAGAATAAAGGCAAATATGCTCGTTTGCACATAAACAGCATACAATTTAATTAGGAGGGGAAAACCAGTATAAACATGCACACACTTTGGTAATGATCTCGTCTCTCCACTTCATAGGCTGCACTGTAAATTCACTTTTTTTCGGCGCTTTCAATCCTGCTTTCTATTGTTACAATATGCTGACTAATCAACTCTTCTTTGATTGATTCCCAGCAAAGCACTGTGGAGTCTGCCAGAAAGAAAAAACACATCACCTCCTGTTCACCTGGGGAAAACTGGCTTTTCAAAGAATGACAGGGAATGTTGAAGTTTTTCCTGAACAGGCTAAGGTCTGAAACATGCAGTAACTATATTAGTCAGTAATTTGCAAAAGTAATAAGTAGAAACTGGTTATATAGTTAAACTGGAAAGCAGCAGAGTACGACTTCAAATTCAGTCATAAAATTCTCACAATTATTTTAAATCGTATCAGTCAATGAATTAAATGCTGTGCAAATTATTATGCAATCGGGAGAAAGAATATTTCATAATTTATTTAGGCTTTATTTTCTCAAGAAATCAAACGTCAAATCTTTTTCAAAAAGCAACATTACATTTCTTCTTTGTTTAAAAAGCACATCTCAGCAATTTAACACCATCCTGGTCAACACAAAGAGGGAAATTCATACTAAAATGAATAAATTTGTGAGATACTGATTTGACTATTTCCGACTGATGAAGCCTCATATTAGCTTTAGCTGACCTTTACAATGCATTTTGAACCAGAATGAAGACTTGATTTTGTCCTCCATCTCTTACATTAGAACTGCATCAGGAAGAGCTCTCTACACAGCCAGTGCAGACAGGAGTAATCGTAGTGAATAATAATTTGGTCAATGTATACGTGGGTATTGCATTAAGATCAAGTCATTCGTGTAACTTGATATTCATATAAGATTCTGAAATACAAAAGATTAAGTAAAATATGATCAATTTACAACACATTGTCAATATTAATAATCATGCATCTAGGGGAAAATCATGATCATACGTTTAACCCTAATCCTGCAACCATACATGCGATATTATAATATCCTCTCCCTAACATCCATGGATGCTTTAATCCAAGCGATAGTGGTTTTTTTCCATGGAATTGTCCTCAAAAAAACACAAACATTAACTCATAGACCAACACACACACAAACTACTGACCCGACCAGTGTGAATGTTCTTTCTAATTATCCATTAAAACACTTAGCACAGGCTCCAGGCTCCTCCTCTGATGCCCTCACTATTTGGTACCGCTATCTCCTCTGCTCCCTAACCCACCTCCCAGATCTATCTTGCCTCAGGGCACTCACACCGACACACTGATACCCATGTACTCCTGTTAGGAAGGCACTTGTATCAAAATGCATGTCTTAGTATCAGCTGCTAAATTGGGAATTGAACTGCTAAGCCCTGATCCCTAAGTTGCCATTGCTACGCCTGTCAAGCTTTCCGTTCTTGCATAATGTACTTTACATTGACAACAGGAGTGGTCTTACCACACCAAATTAGTGGTGATTTTTCTCAGACAATGAGTCCTTGATTTCACACAGAAGAGGAATAAGGGGCTTTCATCTGTAGCATGTGACCATCGATTTTTGCCAGCCAGAATGAAACTGTCACTGCCTGTTAATGCTCTGAGTTGTCTGACTTTTTAATATCTCCAGCTAACTTGTTTTAGAACTCAAACCTTACAAAGGGGCCTTGAAAATGCATTTGATGGCTACACACTTTACACAGTGCTAAAATACTGAGGCTAAAGCTAAAAGTTCCCAGTAAAAAAAGTATTTTCACCAGTTACTGATTCATGTGCATGGAAATAAACTGCATTTTTTTTGCTGTTTATGCTGCAGCAGATAAATACTGTACAATCCATTTCTTAAACTTTTGCTCTTGTGTTTTTTTGGAAAGGTTATAAAATAATAAAACCACCCTCTGGAGTCTTTAAATGCAGAGTGATTCTCTTGTAGAACCCCTAGTGCACCACTTCAATGTGAAGAAATCCAAATTTTGACACACTTACTGTTTACTGTTTGCTAAGCTATGATTGGATATTGCTGTTCTGAGAGGGGTTTAACGAACAGTAACTTGAACCACTTGCCTCATCAGACCTTCTTCTTGGTCTGTCTTGTTAAGTTGCTACACCTGAGCCTCGGTTCAGCTCACAGGACTTTGGAAATGTAAGCTTTTCATGTCCAGTTAACATCACCAAACCACTGCCATTGCCCAGCAGCAATCAGAGGTCAGACGGGCAACTCAGCACTTCACACTTAGTGCAGCCTGGCGAGTGGAGGGGGTTGAAGTCAGAAGGACAGGGGGGTTGGGAGATGGAAATGGGGACGGAAGGGGAAGCCCAGACACCCCAATACCCCAGGAGAGGACCAGCAGGCTGGGTGTGACAGTAGTGGAATGGGGACATAATGAGGATACATCACTACAGCAATGAGATGCTCTATCACAAGCACACACACCAACAGGCAAGCACACAACTTCTATCCAGCCACATCACCACTGGCCCATACAGACATCACAACACTTGAAATGAGCTTCAATTGCAGCGCACTCCCACTGTAAAAGACAACATGCGGCAATTTGAGTGATACAAGTCCAGTAAGACTGTGGGAATGGGGCTTTTCTTGTGCTCTGGAGTCTGTTTGATTCCCTGGGAAAGAAAGGGGAACAACTTTTCTTGTCGCCCTCAACCACCGCCGCTGCCGAGTAGTAAAGCGGCCAGCGTGCAGTAAAATAAAATGAGGTGTGGAGAGAACTGGAGTGATCTGCAAAGCCATTGGCTGTGGAGATGGTCGTAAAATAATAACACTCTGTCGTAAAACAAAGTGCTTATTAAATCATTTTAAACAATATCGCACGATGTGGTGTGCTCTCTGCAAGCGGTTCCGCAAAACAAAAAAGACCTCATGGGGAAAGCAGCTGAACAATCAAATAAAATTTGATAAGTTGATTATCATCACAATGCTGAGCAAGACTTTTGGGAGACCTTGGTGGTTCATTTTCGCTCAGCACTATCAAAGTGACACTTGGCCATTATGTGGCCATTACTTGGACTTTAAGTGACAGTCGCACATCAGAGGAGCAGAGGCATAAAGCCTCTTCTATACTTCTGGACCAAACCTGTGGTATTTTTTGTTCCCCTTGTGCGTAGGTGGAACTCCGTACACAAGCAAAAGTATAAACCAGTGCACATGTACACTAAATATGTACAATATATGATACAGTATGTCACACTGAACCTAAAGTTCAACCTAAATCACTGACACTTTTCTCCTGGTCATTGACATAGACACGGAAACACACATCTAATGGCTACACTATCTACAGTCCTTCTCTCACACTTGCAGGCTCATGAAATAAAGGTCTTGATGAATAGATTTCTATATCAGTGAAACAGAAGACTGATAAAGGGGTGGGAGTGTAGCACACAATAAACTCATGATGGGAGAAAATCGTCACTGAATTTTAATTTCCTGCTTTCCTGTGCTCCCTCACTTTGGTCACTGGACCCATTATTTTCTTTCACATCTCTGCCTTACACTAATCACTGTGCACTGCCATCTAAAAATTCAAACAGTTTAATAATTCATGAAAGTGTCACTTTGAAAAAAGATGTATTACAGTAATTATGTGAATGCCTCAGAAAGCCAAGTTAGCAGCCAGTTAAGTTATTTCAGACTGCCAAAGCTATAAACTGAATATTTCTCTTAGCCACTCATCGTAAGTGTACTTGATCAGATCAGAAGTGGGAGGCACACAGAGACTAGTGAGGAGGTAGGATGATTACTGGGCCCATTATTCCAAAAAGTGTTCACTATTCCCTAATGATTTCAAGAATAAGATTGTGTTGGGCATCCTAGTGGCTCCACCGACTGATATACATGCCAATAAATTGTGGATATCCAGGTTTGAATTGACTGGGAAAGTTTTCTTGCATTCCCCACAGTTCCTGTCTTCTCAATGTAGGCAATATGACCTAAACCTCACATTTGAAATAAAAAGTACCTATTTGCTCAATGCTACCTGGGAGAAGTGACTTCTCTATTTCACCACCGAACTGGTGTTACAGTTGGCAAGATTCAGTTTTCCAATCTGTGGATTTCTGTATTTATGATCTCATGAACATGCAACATGGTGTAATAGTGGATTACTGATAGAGTCAAAATTCCTTTATGTAGCTTAGTGAGATTTGGCCAGCAAACATACATGGAGATGAACAATTTTTGGAAATAAATTAGTAAGAATCTAAATTTGACCCGACAAGTCCTAAAGTCTGAAAACACTTGCAGCATGACAGGATGCAGCATTTTCTCAACACGCAAACATATTAACGCTCACTTGCATTCAAGAATGACACCTCATGATGAAGGAGCACAATCTCAATTTAAAATTATGCCCTTGTGGTAAAAAAGAGGAAGTCCAACTGTGTCTGGTTTTAAAAATTTAAAAGCATCGCTTGGTGTGAAATGGCTCCAAGTTCAAGAACACTAATGATGGCAGAGAGGAAAAAATGAGGACGTATCAACACTGTGATCCGAATAAGGTTCCCTAGGAGCCTTTTATGGTTCACCACCCATCACCCCAACAGCTGTTCTACAAGAAGTGACACTCATACGAGACCTGTCCACACCTTAAACCTCTGATTTCAGTATAATCAACAGATAATCTGACTGTTTTCTACGATATAGTCATGATCTTCCTTACTTGTCTTAACAAAGCCTTGTAACCATGTCTACCTGAAACTTCTCTACCTCAGAAAGAGATATTTTCTTCTGCTTGCATTAGAAATCTCACTGTACCTTGTTATGTCTTTGGTTTTCCTTTTACACTGCTTTGTGCCCTTGTGGACATTGATATGTCCAGTTGTTAACACAGAAGACAATGATCTTATAATTTTCTCCACACTTTTTTTTAAATCCTGAAATGTAAGGAAATTACCATGTGGAGTCAAGGTAGAGCATTTCAGAAAAATCATAATATTAAGAGACATAAAAGAGCTAAAGCTCATTGCAAAAATTTTAGTAAAAACCCAAGGCTACTGTTGTAAAGGAGATAACCTGGGTTCATTGTGGGCCTCTGGACAGGGTTCGATCGAATGCAAAATAAATTGTGTACATGCAAGTGTTACAAAAAGAAAACCCAATCTCTCATTAGTGCAGACAAATGATTGCATGTCAACAACAATGAGGTTGCTGCTCGGCATGCTTTAATGTCTACAGTGTGTAGGACTTGCCATTTCCCACATTCATAGTGTAATTAATGCTAAACTATTATTCTAGACCCTTCATTTTTCAACAACACACGTTGTATATTCAGTACACAATATGCCCCTGACAAGAATTAACCTCAATCACATTCAAAAAAAAAATGTGAAACTCATCATTATTTGTCACAGTATTAGCTTAAGGTTCACAAAGAACACAATAACCTCCAGCCAGTCAAGTGCTGCTGCAGGACCTGGACCTCCTGCCGTGCAAATGGCAGGTTCATTACTTCACTTGTTTGTAAGTAAATTTCTCCATCAAAGAGGGAGAAGTCCTAACACAACATTATAGAATAAAGTGTGACTCCATGGACTGTCGTGGAGCAATATTGATCTTTAGACATACAAAGATACTTTAGATGTGCAAAGATACTGATACTGATTATTCTACACGTTGATATTTTCTTGTCCTTCGTTTTGTGAATATTAAGTATTCCACTTGTATAGTAAAAAGCAGAATGTCCAAATAGCTGCTTAAAGGCCCAGGAAGCAGAACACATTAACAAGGAGAGAAGAAAAGGGCAAAACCAACATTAATTAGTGTTCTTATATTGGTTACCTTATGTCACTCCATCAATTGTATGAATTTCTGTTTGTCTAACTATTCATTTCATTCTAAAATATACACATTTGGTGCCAGTTTTATAGAAATATCTATTCTTTGAGTGTCTTCTGTCCCACCTACATGGTATTTCCCATGTTCCTACCTGCAGCAGGGAGCTATGAAAAGCAGCCGGTCACTTTATTCTGTTTTGTCTCCTCGGATTTAAAAAAAAAAAATCCTACAGTTGTTACCTTGCGTCCCCCAATGATCAATCCGACAATCCCTGCATGTGTAAGCATATACTACCTTTTTTATTATGTTATTTTCCTTGTGAATTCAAAATTTAACATAATTACATTCAAATGAGGTACAGTTTCCTGCTTGAGAAAGAGTTAAGCCTCATCTGGCCTCCACAGGAACAGTTTTGGCGAGTATGAGATTTGGGGTGTAGGCCTGCCGAATAAACTGATGTGTTGCCATTTAGTCTTTTGCATAATGAGATTACGCCTGCAAACAAACATGGAGGATTTGGATGTTTTTGGAGGCGAACTTATTATGAAAATGAACCACTTGGTGCTAATAGGAAAGGGGGAAATAAAGCAGTTTCAGAGCCGGTGCATAGCCACTGTATCTTCTCTGCATGAAGTTTGGCGCGGTCGGCTAAATTATTAGATTCCCCATAGTAAATGAACCCGGCCACAAACAAGATATTCTGGATTTCTCCTTGGCACAACACACAAATGTGCGTAAAATCTTTATTTTTTAAAATTTTTTTCAAATCACGTCCTTTCTTCAATGGGCTACCATGTTGCAGAGAACCTCTGTTACAGAAAACCCGACACTGTGAGTTTATTTTGGATAAAAGATTTTCATTTCCAGTTCATGATGATTTTTTTCTTTTAGCATGGCCGTGCACAGAGACGCCGAGAGCACCTTCCTTTCCTGACTCCCATCCTGCTCTGTTTTTGTTGCTCTTACGAGCACGTAGCAGCCGGTCCATTTCCCCGCTGCATGGAGCTGTCTCCGGTGCACCGTAAATAATGTTGATAAAGACGCAGCCGAAAACGACTTTCACGCGTCCCCCAATTGATTTAACGTGACCTCCGTTTCCAAATGATATTGGAAGCCTATTTAAACAGATGAAGGCTTAAATTGTCTTTCTTGTATGCGCATTAATCTCCCATTCATCATCATTACTGTGTGATTGGTCCGTCCACGCCTCCGCCAGCCCCTTGCGTTACGACAAGGGCCTGTAAATTAGGATGTAATCCAATTTAAACAGCGGTAGCAGCAGCCACAGATCCATTTGGTGTTTTTTTTTTTTCCTCTTTTTTGAATTTGCCATCGGTGGACAGCTGCACTGCACCGCCCCTGTGAAAATGCTTTGTGCTAGTTGTGGGAGCTGGAGAGCCCTGAGCCAATTGCGCACTAATACGATCTTATAAGGCTGGTGTAATTGCTGTTATGTGCGCAATCTACGAGCCCATCATATCTTGAAGCCCAGTCATACCCAATCTTCCAGCGATTAAATGGCATGTTGATGCTGGATTAGGCCGCTGAGGATTCGGCCGTATAGTTTATGCAGTGGAGAGAGATGGAGATCCATATGCCTGGCCGGGTAAATGTGGTTGTAATTTGCCTCACTTTAATGTGTCATTCTGGCACAGTGTGACGCGGGTTTAGAAGATGATCGTATAGTGCTGCTACTCCTGTGTAACCAAATGAAAATCAGCTCCAAGCTTTCCAGTCTGTTAAAAATAATCCGCTGCGAAAACAGAATTTTTTGGAGAGACTGCGCCCTTTGAATATGCAGCTACCCTTTGATCCGTTCATCTTTATTTTATGGGGGCGATTTTATTATGCACAAACCAAAACCATTTTCCTGCATGACCCGTGTCCCTATCAGGCTTAAAGACACCGGCTGATAGTTTACATAAATCTGCCTCGTGGTTTAGCCCCGACCCGGGCGGCTTAAACGGTGTATTATTCCAAACATATGCATTTTAATCAGCTCGGTCACACTTACAAGAACTCCAGTTAATAAGGCCATCAATCAAACGCCTGAACTGGAGAGAGGAGGGGGTGGGGTGGGGGCTGATCGGTACGGTGTGTGAGTGCAGCACTGTCTGATTATGAATGTTTTGCCTCGCATCGAAGGAGAATGACAATCTACTGAATTTTAAAGACATTTTTGGTGTCTTGTTTTCCACGCAGTGTCTTCGCGAAAGGGGCTGCTTGTGGAGATGAATGCGTTTTGGAGGTTATTCGTTAGCAGGCACGCCGGAGGACGGTGTTTCATCTAAAATCTCTTATTTTTCCAGCCTTGCTTGTTAGATTATGGCTACAATTACACAATTCGACTTCGGGGCCCACGCTAAATGCCAGGCACCGCTGCAATAACTTCTGATCTATACCATCTAGGACATAAACCCCGCTTTAAAACGTGATTTGTGTGTGTGTCTGCGGGCAACAGCATCTCGCCAATCCAATTACACTCAAAAAACTCTTTTAATTTGCGCAGCTCCGGTCAAATGCGGCCAATTAAGATCCCGCTGATTGGTGGCGGGCCTCTCTGAATCATCGATCTCTTTGCATTTTCTAATATCCTTAGACAACTAACTCTGTCGTGTCTATTAAATGGTCTGAGAGAAAATATGAGAGGCGTTAACGGAGCCCGGGGACCACTTAACTGTCACAGTCAATCTAGCGGTCCCATCAGGAAGAATGGAGGAGGGGGGGGCACTCTGGTGTTTTGACACTGGCCACTTGAGAACAAAATTAGTGTTATTATTGGAGTGAAATGGTCAGGAGCCGTTAGACCGGTCATGAGCGTAGAAAATCCTTAACAGGCTACTTGTGCTTAAAAAAAACAGCAAAAAAACACTAAACTAAAAATAAGATGACCTGAGTAGAATCAAAGCTTGTTTGAAACGGAATTTATTTTGTTGTCTCGGGTTGAAGTCACATTTAGATTTTAGAAATCCTCAATGGCCGTTTAAACAAATCACAAAGGCGTTCAGAAGACAGACACTCCAGTGCTCCATTGATTCTTTGACAGTGTTTATTGCAAATCAGACGTTGAGGATAACCCAGCCAAAAAAAAAGGACCGAAACAAAATCAACTAAATCATAACCAGTCACTTTGTTCTTCCGACCTCTCCACGAAATGCCACTAAACTGGTGCCACAGTAGCAGTGCAAAGCGAGGGAAAATATATTAAGAGGCCTATAGGCATAGTTTAATCACATTTTCATCGGATTTTAAAACTGGCTCTTAGATACTTAAGGGACAAATTTGGAAGAAAAAGTGTTTGATGTCCTTATTAACGTTCACCTTTATTATTTTTTTTCCATTTTGATTGTCCTCTTTCTCTCTCTCTTTCTCTCTCGACCCCCCCCCCCCCCCATTATCGTCAAACCGTGCTGGTTGTAGTAATCCGTTCCCCTGGCGCCTTGTTACCTTTTGGCTGCAAAGATCCCTTCCTGGTACTTTCATTAATTCAACACTCAGAAATCACCGGGTCGTACATATACATCACTTTACTAATTTTCCTAGCATCTGCACATTTCGGCCCGGGCCGCCGCGGAGGGCCTAGGTGTGGGAGAGCTGCTTCTAATGAGACGGACGCAGCCTCTTAACAAATCCCCTTGTTAAAAAAGAGAGATGGAAAGCGTCATTCTCGCGTAACTAACATTACATGTAGCTCGACGTGGACGTGTAAAGAGACGACAAGTGAAGATAAAAACCTAAACGCCATCCGTCGCGGAGATTCTAACGTTTCACTGCGTTCCCTCCTCTCTCGCAGACCAAATTAATCTCCTAAAAATCAAATCTGGTTTTGTGGCCATGCCGTCACACTTCAGCTCACCGTCCTGGCTCTGCGACGGGATTATTATTTTTCAGTAATGGAAGATCTCTTGTGCGTCATATAGCTGAAGGTCTGGCTAATTATCTTGGCCCAAGTTTAAGCTGGCTTTCACTGTTTACAGGCTACCTCTTCATGCTGCTTCAGTCCCGATCATATAATATTTTAGTTTAAAAAGCTTATGGTAAAGGCTTATATAGAACATAGTTATAGCTGTTTGTTTTGGTCTTATCTGGTCAGAGGCACTTCTTCCCTCTGGTCTAGTGTTACAGATGAGGATTTGCTGAGCACTGAAGGCGTGAAAGTGACGAAAGCGTCAGTCCTGCTAGTTGGGGAGCAAGGGAAGTCCGAGCCGGAGGGCCTGGTCGAGATACCATTGGATTGACTGGAGTGACAGGCCAGGCAGGAGCAGGGGCTTCCCCCTGGCCCGAGGCCGTGGGTCGGACCCGGGTACAGGGAAGGGTGTCTGAAGGCGCACAGGAGCTCCGGCCTCTGGTAGGGGTGTGACAGCATCCGGAAGCTGTCCAGGGAGCGCAGGGGGTTGGAGAAAGGGGCGGCGGCCGGAGCCGAGCCAGCCCCGACGCCCAGGTGGGAGTAATAAGGCAGCGGCAGGTGGGACGGGAAGGGGTAGGGCAGGTTCCCCGTGGCCGCAGCGTGGCTCATCATGTAAGTGTAGAAGGCCGGGTCGGCTGGATGAGGCCACGTCATGGCCAGACGCTGCCTCTTGTCTTTCATCCTGCGGTTCTGAAACCACACCTGGTACAAAGACACACCGGGTCAAATGTTATCCACAACCCTCATTTCCAAAGAGAGACAAACCACCGTTTAAAAAATCAGATCTGTAGCTCATACAATAGTTTCGCTTTTACGCACTAATTTGAATTTTTCGTTAGCAGTCACTTTTAAAATGTCATTGTAAAACAGCCCTAAATTACCCTATTGTAAATAAAATGAAATGAAATTCAGTTTGTAATTGTCCTCTTGAAAAAAATGTAATACTACTACTACTACTAATAATAATATTAATGTTAATAATAATAATAATAATAATAATAATAATAATAATAATAATAATAATAATAATAATAATAATAATAATAATAATAATAATAATAATAATAATAATAATAATAATAATAATAACAATCCAGGCTTCTGCTACCAGTAGATGCTCAGTCTGCAGGGTTAAGTCTCTTTTCAAAATTTTATTTTGGGCTATTTTTGGTCTTCGGTTTACTTTGGGTCATGTGGTCCCCCCAATTTTCTGTGTAAAATAATCTTTCAGGATCAGTTATTTAAAGAAAGACGTTTGCAGCTCCCTCGTTTTATTAGATAAATTAGAGCTCACATAATATGAGCACGCTTTCGTGCCAAAGAGGCCTGAGTCCAGCTCGGCTCCTAGGAGATCAAGTTGTTATACCTTGATGGTGGTTTCAGGAAGATTTAAGGCGGCCGCCAGTTCGCATCTCCGCGGCCTGGACACGTAGTTCTCTCGGTAAAATTCCTTCTCCAGCCGTGCGATTTGCTCCCGGGTGAACGCCGTCCGGTACCGGCGAATCTGGTCCGCTGCGTAGGACAGAGAGCCCTGACCTGGGACAGTCTTACTCGGGTCAGCACCAGAATCACTCGGGTGACCCGGAGAATCTCCAGTTCTACCTGAGTCAATTTACAGAATAATTATTTAGATAGAATAATTATAGAGATTGAATTACATTCCGCAAAAAAAAATTTTAATTTAACAAAAGCACATCGAGACCTTTCATTTCTTTTATTCGTTTCATATTTAATAAGGTTTTTTTCCTAAGAGTTGGCATTTGAGGACTTGCAGTCTAATTTCATAATTTTAACTGTACTGGTTGATTTAATATTAAAGGCCTCCTTGACATTTAGCCGAGGAAGCTCAGTTCTCAATTTCTTGGAGTATGAACATATACCTGCTAATAGTAATAGTTTTATTTTCATTTTCCAGAGTGTATTGATACGTTGGACCATGATTTTAATTCACTAACTCGGGGAATAACTAAGTTGTATTGCTGTCATTCGTTAGTCTTCTTGCCATCCTTTTGCCTTGAGGCAAACAGCAGCTACAAATTACTTAAATATCTACGGGAGCATTAATAAATTCGTTCACATAATTTTGTTATAGGGTGTAACACATTTGCTGCGGACAGTTTGCACCTCAGAAGATGCCAGAAAGACATTCCAGAAATGCCCCATGGTAGTGGCCTGTCGTCCACGTTTCAGCTTGTGGATCACATAAATATCTTGCTTTCCTCCCCATGCAGTAAATACACGTATAGGCAGATATGCTGTAGGAGTGACACTTTGTCAAACTCAGAGGGGGAAATGCCTGGTTAGACTGTGGGTGTCACCTCAGCGTGTTTCCAGCCACATTGATCATTTGACAGAACAGCTGTGCAGCAACGACTGCGGTTCTACTGTATTTTTTACTATGTCACTGAGGCTGAACTGTGTTTTCTTAAGCATAGAGTCAAATGTTGGATTTTTGGACTGGAACGTTTCAGCCGATGTCATTCAATCAACTTCACTCAATAACAGCATGCAATCAGAGAAAAGCTGCAGTGGCATGCAGCTCCCAGACCTACCTTTTGCTGTTGGGTAGTCCATGCTCTCAGGCGTGCAGCTGACATCGATTTCCTCGTAGAAGTCCGACTCGGTGTCCGAGCTGCTGCCGTCTTTATGGGTATGATCGGTCCGGTGCCTCTCTTCAGAGGAGGACGTGCCCACCGGTCTCACGTCGGCGCACATATTCCTCCGTGCGCTCTCCTCCACCGCCAGCTCGGTCCTGTCCCGGGTGTAGGGCGCAGCGCCGGGGCTCAGACAGCTCCTGTGGCTCGGCTTCGCCTGCGGTTCTCTCACGGTGTTCCCGGCCGCTTCCGACAAATTAGAACCGCTCCTGCCGAGCTGACCTCCCTCAGCCAGCATCACCATCTCCTCTCTGCTTTCCATCACAAGCGCGACTTAGAAACCTCGACTTCGCGGGAGAGTGCAAGCCGTCAAAACCAAGGCGATGATTTTCAGGTCGGAGGGGCGTGTGTGTGTGTGTGTGTTGTTGTGGTGGTGGCGGCGGGTGGGTGGGTGGGCAGGGGGGAGTGATGAGTCCCAGGGAGGAGAGGCTTCTGGAAAAGAGGAGATGCAATTCGGTCTGACCCTGAGAGAAGAAAGGCTCCTGACTGCGGAGAGGGAGCTCTGGGAGGGATCACCATTTACCCTCTCTCTCTCTCTGTCTTTCCCCAGAGCCGTTATTCTTAATAGGCCAGTCGTCATGATGGTCCCCCCCGATGACGACACGCATTGATTGCATCTATGGGTAAACAGAAGGAGCAATGGCAGCGTTGACATGGAGGTGGTGGTGGTGGTGGTGGTGGTGGTGGTGAGGGGGGGGGGTTCAGATGGCACAACAAACAGCGTCTATCCATCGGTTTTTAAAGCACATCAATATATTTAACTGTTCTTTAAGAATATGATATCCACCAAAAATAATTTCGGGGAAAAAATATCAATAATAATATTCCACTGCCGATTTTTCAGGTCAGGTTTTTAAATGCACTTTAAATTGAGGTTTACTGTTTTGATGATAAGCAATGTGGTAGGGAGTTATGGTATATTCTGAACACAAAAAATAAAAAAATTAAGATGAATTATTTACTTTCATTTAGTGCCCCCCCCCCCCCGCACCGTTGCCCCTTCCTCCCCCCATTCCCCTCGTATCCGTCTTGCCTCTCTCATTCTCACCTTAAGTTAAGTCCTCAAAGGTCAAGCCTTGTGGTTAGAGTTTAGATTTAAAAAAAAAAAGCCATTTGACACGAAGTCTTAAAACTCACTAGAGCTCGGGCCGGAACGACGGCCAGACAGATATCTTTATTTTTTATTTCTGCCATTTAAACTAGTTATAAAAACCTATTTATACTATGTATGTAAATATACTGTATATAATTGTATGTATGTATTTTTAAATTATTCTTTAATTTTCACGTAATGAAAAAATGTCTGTCTTAATTTTCAACATTTGACCAAGAAATATAAAACAACACGGTTTGGTAACGCGATGGCACTTCAGCAAACAGCGGTGCTGGGTGTTGCTCTGCAGTCCTTTGGGGGGGGGGCGTTTAGATTCAGCTCTTAGATTCAGTTTAATACAGTCTTTATGTAAAAAGAGAATGATCAATGATAAAGGGAGTCCTGCAATATAAGGGGCTTGTGTTTTCTGTCGGGGCTGGGACAAGGATGAATGACTTTCTACCACCACATCTCACCTTCCTGTGCTTGCAGGGAACACGGGCCCAATGTGGACCGAACACAACTGTAACAAATTTGTTTTGATTATGTGACTGACGTTCAGCCGTGAAGGTTTTATTTTAAAGAATGTCCACCGGATGTTTTCTGATGTCAACGTTTGCACCATCAGTATTTCAACGTGGCAACACGTATAACAAAATTATGTGGGGCCCCTGACTAAGACAGATGTTCATATCTTTCTGTCTTAGTGACCCTAGATTTTATCCCATGTGCCAAATCGCTGTGATCCGAAACCAATATCAGTGACATAATGACCACAATTGTTCCCTTTTGTTGGTAATATTATGAAAATCTGCACGTGACAACACTAACTTATTACACTGTTATAAGCATAATGCACCACTGTCCTCAGTTATTATTCTTTTTACACAAGGTTGTAAGAGCTGGAGGAAATGAAATTACAAGGACCTAGCCACATGCGATGCCTCAAGAAAGACTTTTGATTCTTAATAATCGATCTTTTATTAGATATCTGGTTCGAGATCTGCAGCTACCCGGCATGCTGGCATGGCAGTACACTTCGATGATATTGTGCGGAGAGGTGGAGTCATGTGGTCTCACCGGGAGGAACAGGGAGGTAGGCTGCAGAGTTATGGAGCCTCAGTAGCCTCCGCTGTCCTTGTGCGCCCTCGCCTGTCCGAAAGAGGGAAAAGGCCCCGAGCGGCGGCCGCCCCCTCCCCCAGCCCGGCAGCTGAGGAGTGAGGGAAATTCCTTTGGCTTTCTCCCCTGACTCTTTCATCTGGCCTGCCAAGGAAAAAAGTCAACCTCTCTCTCCCTCTCTCTCTCTTTCCTCCCCCACTCTCTGACTACTCTGCTTTTGACAGTTTGAAAAACTAACGAAACTATAACATCTGAGTTTGCCTGTATAACTTTCATTAAATGTAACTTCAAAAATGTGTATCTACCTATATTTCCGTCTGTCTCCAACTCTGTCTATAAGTCTATAGCTCAGTCTGTCTGGCTGTCTTTCTGTCTGTCTGTCAGTCTGAGTGTATCTCTATGTATCTGTGCCAGACTGAAGGAACTTCTCAGTCAAACTATAAATATCTTCCTGAGTCAGAAGGAAAAGGCAACTTTGATTTGTTTCATTTCAGTCTCTGTGGCACAGAGGCAAAAAGTAAAATTTCTAACTTAAGGACCTGGTCATTGAAATTGCCTCTACTGGGTTAGTTAAAAGGACGTGTAGGCACACTGATATGTTACGGTTAATGCTTTACTTTTTCTTTTATACCAGTATGTCGTGTGTATAGTCGGGAATTGTCCAAATCTAGGCTGCACACGCAAGCTAATAGAGTTAGTCTGATCACATGGGAGGCTGCATTCAGATGCAGACTCTTTGGTCGACTGAAAATTTCCCCTTGGTTTTAGAGACGCGGTTTGTTCACTTCTACTTTAAAAATCATAAGGATGGGTTACCATGCAGTCTTTTAGTGGAACGCCCAAAGGTGGCAAAGATCCCATTGTTGTGCTTCTCTCGAGGAGTTATGCAATGGGACGTGGCCAGGGCAGATGGGATCTTGTGATCATCCGAAGATAACACTTGGAATGGGCTTTGCGCAACAGATGAATGACCTTGCGGGTTTACAGTAGTGCCACTTATATTGTGTGTTTTAGATAGCGAAGGACAGTTGGGGGGGGGGGGGTTGCTGATTATGGGACAGTTTTTTTACTCATTCACACGAAGAAATGACCATGCAATGCGTCCACGGTACATCTTACGAACATACCTGCGCATTCCTGGTGGCAAAGGAACAGAAGACTGGACCGCAGTCACAGCTCTCCCTCAGTGTCTAGTTTTGCAAGGGGAGATCAAAGAGGGGGAGCGCCCCCCGCGGCAGACACTGCAGAATGCGCCCCTCAGTTTTACTAGCCAGCCCAACTTGAACTTGACCATGGAGCCTGCGCAGTACGCATGTAATCCAATCCATGGCCCTGGCAGAGCAGACCTGCTAGAATAGTTGCTTTTAACGCACAAACAGTGTTTCAGAGTGTGAGAGAATAGCGCATGAATGGCTTTGGTGGACGCTCAGTCGCCCGCCGGCTGAGGTGCAACGCGTTTCGCTGAAGGAGTCAGAACATGGAAGAAAATTAAATTCTAGCCTCTCCTTCATTATCGTGGCCCCTCCCGACTCTGTTGCTTCAACTTGGCCTTGAAACAGGATGACGCAGCTACCAGAGACTTAACTCGCTGACCTTGGAGCGAAACATGTCCTGATGACTATACAGCTGTAAGCGCTGTGAGATCCGCTTTTTATCGCTCTTCCCTGCTCCATCCTGCAAACCCCTTGCTATTACACGAAGGGATTAGCGAGCCGCTGAGATGAGGCCTGTATTACCCCATTAAAGGGCGAAACATCATGGGGTATGGCTTACCACCAATGCAGCGGTAGCAAGGCAACACACCAGGTGCAAAGCCCTAACGTTTCACAAGAGTGCATGTAATTCTTTAGACTGGTCTGTGCGTCTCTGGCATCTTAGAGAAAGGTGATATTTACAAGTGCGTCTGGTTGCAAATGGGTTTTTATTTTTAGAGAGTGTTGCTGTCATCAGTTCCACTGGATGTAGATTTCCCCAATTGCCGTTTTCTTCATGCTGTTCTTAGCTGGTAATAATGGAAATTCAGGATTTCGTCGGCCAGAGACGCATTGACATTTCTATTAGGATCTCTAGAACTCTCCTCTGTAATTCCATGGGTTTTTGCGATCAGTGCAGTTCGGGTGCTGATGTTGTGCAGCGTTCAGATGGCATCCAGCTGATCTCCATGTGACTGAAGGTGTGTTGCACAAAGCCCCGACGGTGAACCGAGCACAGTGTTTCTAAATCGCAGCTCTTGAGTCGTTCTTACAGACCTATAAGTTGCTGCATCTAACACGCATCAGGTGACTTGTGTAAACAGTATGACGTGAACCCGTGTTATTTTGGATTTTCAGTCTAAATCAGCGTACTTCTGGATTTTTATGTGTTATTTTGCGTCTGTATTGATTCGGATTGACTCTGCTAGACCTCTAGGGTTTGTCAAACACATTTAAAGCTTGAACACTTTATTGTTGGCTATGAGCCTGTTGCCTGCAGTCAGTTATATTATGATGAATAATCAGCCGAAATTTAATTTAAAAAAAAACCATTTTGATTGAAATTACAAATCGCAAAAAATAAATCGGAAAATCTTTTTTTAGGAAAAAAAAATCAAACAACTTAAAAGATTTTAGGCTGTATATTCACAAGTAGGTGTCCCTTTTTGTTTTTATTACTAGATAAATCAAAGAAATCATGGAAAAATCTTCACAAAATTAAGCGAGAGTTGTTTAATTGTGCCATTTAATTAAAAAAAACTTCGATACACAGTTTCCAAATAAACACAACTGTTTCCAACTGACTTGCTTAGACTGAACAGAGCTGGCTTGTTTATTTTCTGTACATATGGTGACAAGAGGTTGATCATTAAAGGTTGAAAAGCTATTAGTGAACTTTTGCGACTTTCGTTTAGGTTTTATTTAGAGAAACTTAAACTGAACTCATCACAATACCTTATATAAATAAGAGCGGCGCCGCGAGTTCACTACGAAATAATAAAACTTCTGAAATAAAAACAGGTTTAACGCATTTAATCCCACCACACTTGCCTATTTGAAGCACAGAGAAATGAAGTTTAATTTGGTTGATTCGTAGCTTATATTTGAGGTGCAAAGCCCAAAAATATGTTCTTTCATTTCGGCTTTATATTAAAAATGCTGATTGCATAAAGCTAAAGGCCATAGTAGTAATTTGTATCGCGATAGCGATGAAAGTAATAACCAAAAACAAAAGAAACAGCAATAATAATAATATTAATAATGATTTTTTTTAAATAATAATAATAATAGACTATTGGGACAATAATATCACTGTCTCCAGAGAATAAAGAAACAAGAGTGATAATGTTATGTCAATTTGAATATAAGACTCTTGACAGCCTGATTATGCTCAGACAGACTGTTGCCTGATTGATGACATTTTAAAAAGTAGCTATTATTTTTCCCTTGTTGGAGGAGATACTCCATTAAAGGCCATCGCCCTGCAGCTGCAGGCCAAAATGCAACATATGTGGAACCGAGTGTCGGCTTGAACATTCAACGGAACAAACTGCAGACCTTTGTATTTACTGAGATTCCTGTATGCCAATAAAGGATTTCACGTGCAGCTTAAAGGCCATAGCTTTAGCAGGCTGTTAACGCAACATTTAAGACTTTCTGCCGGGGAAACCGAAACAGACCGAAACTTGCAGCAAACATGTCAGTCAAAAGCAGGCACACACCAGGAACACCTTTGGAACAGAACCTCCCCGTTAAATGCAGACCTATAGGTGGCTTCCAGCGTGCGTCCGAAAATGAACTGGAGCATTTTTTTTTCCTTGTTATTTTTCGGCAATCCTTCATAATCACACCGCGGGCGACCGTCCAGGAAATATAGAAGAGTCAAGTGTGTGACCGCCCTGTGGTTCACTGCTTTGACCACCAAAACATACTGGCTGTTATGTTTTGACGACTTATTGACAGCAGTCTGCTTTAAACACGTGTCATCAGCGAGACTGAAATTTGACTGTGTGTACTTTGTATTAGCAGCCCGTTTAATAACAATAATTTATACCATAAACGATAGAAATTTATAGCTGAGCCTGACTTTATATAGACCCAGCTTTACCCAGGCTTCAGGCGCTCAGGCCGCGGAATAAATGTGCTCTTTCTTTCTCTGGCTGCGTAATTTGGATGCCAGTACAAACAAAGGGGTTGAAACTTGATAATGACCTCCGAGAGAAGAGCCTCCAGGCTTTGCTGCCAAGTCCCAGAGAGGAGTTCTGGTCTCTCAGATGATCGTTCAGATGGATTGGAGGGGTTCAAATAAAAAAAAAAACAGGAATAATTTCAAGATTACCTGCGGATTTCCACTGGAACTTACGTAAAAAAACAGTATTTTAATCATACTTCAGTCTGATCGCTGTCTTTTCTATATGTTTACCACAGATGGTTTAATAAGCCTTCAGTGCTAAATTAAGAGAGTCAGTGTTTTCTACGAGAGTTCCTTGGCACACAGTGTTTAAATGAAAGTCCATGGCGGAATGTGCGTCTATTTGGCGGGACATTTTGTGCGCACCTCCTGTAGAGTGTGTGTTCATTGTACTTTGGGATGTCTCATGTCTGGAATGACCACATGTGCTCGCCGTGGGCCACCTTGGCGAGGACGCGGGGCTGTCGTGACTGCAAAACCTTTACAAAGAATCAAAGGACAAAGAACAAAGATAAACACGAATTATCCACAATTAAAAAAACACCTTGCTGCAGCTTATTAGGGGACAAAAGTGCTGATCCGGGTGGCTATATCCGGATAGATGTGAAATAAAGCTTGGCATATAACGTGTAAGCTGCAGCGTTTGGGACGGTTATTGATTAGTGAAGCTGTATTTATTTTGACCTGCCTAGATTGAAGAAAACGTCACATACCAGAATGCAACAGATTAGGCCATGCACAGTGACTCAATGACTCAAGGCTGTTGCTACATGTTGTTACTGAATCATTTCGTGGCTTAATCTTCCTTATATGATAACGTCATAACAGATCCATACCAATGTACATGTTTTTAGTGGAACCCTTCCCATTTTTGCCACGTGAAACTGTAAAAACAATCCAGCAACTCAAATTCATTTTATTGAGACTATTGCATATGATCTCACTTGTTTGATTGAGTGTGAACGAGGGAATTTTGCATTTAAAATTCTCTTTTTCCTTAAATAAAGAATAAATTTTGAACGAGTGGGGTCACGTGATTCAAATGCAAAGAGGAATTTCTCATTTTGATCGAAGAACAAAAGCCTAATTTGATTTCTAATCTTGTATTTTCGTATGATTATCATTCATTTCTTCGAAAACGTAACAGTGGTTAAAAAAAGTATAAGCCTGAGTTCAATGAACGTTATTTTTTTTAGAAACTTTTTTAAATAACCATAATAATCAGTCTTTCCATATTATAAACAACTCTTAATTTTTTCCCAAAATTTGAATCAAAGGCGACACATTCCGTCAATCAAATGACTTTCAAGAACATAAAAAAACCCAAAGCGGTCCCATGTAGCTTCATTTTTATTCAGCAGAAATGATGCACCTCCCCCATAGATTTCTGTTGCCAGAATACACTCATATTGCTAGTTCTTGAAAAGTAAAACAATCTTAGTCCATCACTGTTCGCTCTATTAAAAAAAGTATTTATTTGAGAATCAAATTCCATAGTATTGTTTGTTTTTTTAGTGCAAACAGGCCTAAAACAGGAAAGCTACAATATTTAAGAAGATTACAAAACTGTGAGTGGCCTATATCATTAGTATGTCTTTTTTTTTTTTTTTTTTACAAAGATCCCTTTGTAATTTAAGATGATTTGATGTGTTTTTTAAGTTAACTTTGTGCTGAGATTTTACAGCGTGGAAGTTTAGTTTTTCATGTATCAAAGGAGGCAGATGGGACCACCGAAGCTTTTCGTATACGTGTATAGGCTGGAAATCAAACGTCTGCATCCGTGTTTTACGCACTTGAGCGGCAGCTTCTGTGTGGCTGATTTTTTTTCTTTTACTCTCTTATTGCAGATAACGTACTAGCACAAATGTGCCCAATTAGGCCAAGGCTCATGCTGGATTTTGAAACTCTGGTAACCAATCTAGTGAAAGCTCCCCCAGGTCCATTTCCTTCCACACAGAATAGAGAAAGAGCCATTGGTCGTAAACACAAAGCAGCAGACCAGACACTCACTCACTCTCTCTCACACACACACATACACACACACACACACTGCACACACACGCACACACGACACGTCTATGCTGTCCCTTCTTTTCAGAGATCAACATCATTTTCACACGTATCTGCAAAAAACACCCCCAGAAGATCTACAAAAAAAAAAAAAAAACAACAAAAAAAACACACACACCAACATTCCTTTTATATTTCCAACGGCGGCTACGCACCACCCATGTCAAGCGGGTACAGACTAGTTCGTGAGACTAAGCGGTGAAGAACACAAAATGATAGTAAAAGTTAATGTCCTCCAATAGCTTTCAATGGGACAGGAATTCTCACCCCTCTTCCGCTCTTTTCAAGAGCTCAGACGGTCCCTTCAAAGCCTGAATAGCCCGACAGGCTGGATGGCTAGACAGCAACTTTCAACTTGACCTTGGCCTCCAGCCGCGTCTACCTCCTATGTAAAACGCGCACGCAACTGCCAAGTCGAGAGCTGTTTTCTGTCTTTGCATATTGTAAACATGTCGGAAGTCGAGTGTCTGGAATATCACCTTTTACGCAACGTCTCACCCGATCTTCCTTAGTTTTACCTGAAACCCTCAAAGAGCTATTTTAAGGAGGCCCTTTCTATGAATGTGTTGTCCAGAAATATTTGCGTGCATAAGTCGGAACGGCTGGAATATGCGAAATCTTTATGCTTTCCTATAGCGCTTCTTCATCCCATATACCATCCACTGTTCGTGCATAATACTGGAGGGACAAGTACACCATGCCACACAACGTATCTATGCGTCAGCGGGCCCCGCAAGAGGGATTCATTAATCTTGGGACTTGCACAACGTCGGAATTCAACATACTTCAGCATCATTTTATAACAATATCATTTTATAAATGGGAATCTCCTTTAGTAAACGCCTGTGTAATGACAGGTCCGACTGCGACGCAGACAAAGGCTGGTCGACGTGCGTCGGTGAAAGCCAATGGAGTATGCATATCAGTCACGTGTAATGAATTATAACTATCTTCGGAAATGCCTCACCACTATTAAACAATCGATTTCTTTAAAATATTGCATTTAAAATCAGCCATGTAAAGCCAACATGATCCCATTTATAAGCAGTTGGGATTCTAACATGTAACCTATAATGAATAATAATGATAAAAAAAACTACACTAACGTGGATCTTACTTTTTAACAAATAAGGCACAATATCCATCTCAAATGAACCAAGACAAGAGCTAAATCCCTTCTTAAGTACGGTCACCTTACTCCGCCGCATTTTTCTCCATTTAATTATCTGAACTGACGGTGATATTTACCGTCCTCTTTGCATAGCCCGGTCACGTGACAACATCTGGGCCAATGACGGCGCAACCTCGGACTCTTGTCCGCGTCAGAGCGCCTTTACTCTCTGGGAACCAGTATCTCCTTTTTTCAGTCTCTGGGCTTTTTAAAAAAGAGCCAGAAGCTTCAATGTTGGATGCCGTGCTATGACAACGTCACTGCTGCTCCGTCCTCGCTGGGTCGACCCGTCGGTGATGTTCCTCTACGACAACGGCGGAGGTTCCGATGAAGTGAGCAAGAACATGGAGGGTTTCGCTGGTGGCAACTTTGCTGCGAACCAGTGCAGGAATCTGATGGCGCACCCCGCGTCCCTGGCACCCAGCGCGGCTTACTCCTCCAGCGACGTGCCCACCTCCGGTATGGGCGAGCCGGTCAAACAGTGCAGCCCCTGCTCTGCAGCTCAGAATTCATCCAGCGCGTCCCTGCCGTATGGGTACTTCGGCAGCAGTTATTACCCGTGCAGAATGTCGCATCACAGCAGCATAAAATCGTGCGGAGCGCAGCCCCCCTCCGCGTATGGGGAGAAATACATGGACACATCCGCCTCGGGCGACGACTTCACCTCTCGGGCAAAGGAATTCGCTTTTTATCCGACCTATCCTTCGGGCCCGTACCAACCTGTCACCAGTTACCTGGATGTTCCTGTGGTGCCAACTATCAGTGCACCGTCGGAGGCCAGGCACGAGTCCCTGCTACCTATGGAGAGCTACCAACCGTGGACTCTCGCCGCCAACGGCTGGAACGGCCAGGTTTACTGCGCCAAGGATCAGCCCCAGCCTGGACACATGTGGAAGTCCTCCATACCAGGTAGGCGACATCTCTCAGAGTCCAGCCTTTACAGGACAGGGCTGTTTGACATGTTATTGTGTCACTAAACAGGATAGACACTGTAGAGAATGGAGTGTACGTAATGTCAGTTACTGTGTCAAGCTGCAAAACAAAGTGCACATCAGAATGACATCAGAATGATAATGTGTTTACAATTAAAAAAGTGAAATCCTCCTAAATATTTAGTTTACTTAACAAAAGTCAAAAATCCACTACCCGCTGAGATGATTCCTTTTGTTCTAGTAAAATATTCCAACATGTTTCCCGGTAAATATTATTATCAGCTGTCATTCTCATGCAATAGCCAACGCTTTTCACCTGTTTTAGGGATTTAACTCTTATTTCAACGCGGCAAAAAATCTTGAAGCATTGTTATTTTATTTTTAATGAAGTGGAAAAATTGGCGGCTAAGTTTTGAACAGGATTTTATTCCGTAGAGGGAAAAACATTTTTTTTAGAGGGACTTTAGGGGCAGAGCCACTTGTTGAGGGGTGGCTTATGACAGCTGCTTTTTGTCTCTTTCTCTCAGACGCAGTGTCCCACGCAGGAGGAGACTCGGCCTCTTACCGACGTGGAAGAAAGAAACGCGTGCCATACACGAAGGTGCAACTGAAGGAACTCGAGCGCGAGTACGCCGCCAATAAATTTATCACGAAGGACAAGAGGAGGAGGATATCAGCCCAGACCAACCTGTCTGAGAGACAGGTCACAATATGGTTTCAGAACAGACGCGTAAAGGAGAAGAAAATTGTCAACAAATTGAAAACTATCAGCTAGTTGTTTTTTTTTTGTTTTTTGTTTTTTAAATTTTTTTATTACGGACTATCTGTGGGAGATAAACTACTACTACTACTATACACACACACACACACACACACACACACACACACACACACACACACACACACACACACGCTCACACTCACAAACACAAACACACACACACACACTCACACACACTTGGACTCATGGATTGGAATAACAAAACTCCTTCCTAACTGAACATGATTTTATTTGTATGTTGCCAAAATGATTTCCTGGAGCCTTCGGAACAAAATTTCGGAGGCCCCTGAATGCTGGAGCCTTCATTTCCCGCCACTTTGTGGTTGAATATTGATTTAAGGAGTCAAGTGGAAAGAAAAGAGAAAATATATAGCTGCAATATGTGTGACTTGTTTTTTTTTCTGGCATGCTCACTTTCGACGCAGGAAAACTGACCCCAGTTCGGAAAGGTGTGCGACACCGAGCTATTCCTTTATCTGCAAGATTAACGAGAGTGACAAAGGCGAAGATTCACAGGAAGTGACGGTGAAACGGATTTGGACCTTGCGGATGTTAAATATTAATCTCTCCTGCCTTCCTTTTTTTTTTTTAAATCTACTCACATGCTTAACTTGTAAGAAGTTTAGTCTTATCATATGAATCCGTGCTCTCATTCATTATCCCGCCCATGGTGCAATTCTTATTATAATGCTTAGATAATCGTCCGGGGTATGTGTTCATATCAGTTATAACTTTTATAATGTGTGCGTATTCATGTGGTTGTATATAAAGTAAATTCCGGCATGATATCCAGGTTATTTGTGTGTGAGTCCAGTATGTCGGTGTTTAAAGTCCATTCCAATAAAACATGGACTTGGTTGAATTATGTGGAAACTATGTTTGGAATGGACCCATTTCATCGTGGCTCTGATTTTACTTTTCCAATCAGCCACTTCGTCTTTTGGAAGAAATGACCCATCCGTTGTCGCTACACGTGAATTAAAATCCTCGTTAAGGCCCGGCGCTCTGGCTGCGTTTGACACATTAGGTTAAACAGTGAAGGTGTCCTGTAGTGGCTCTTTCCTCGGCTCGTCCTAGTAATGTTTATAGAAAAATACTATCTATCAATCTAATTTTAAAATTCAACCATTTTTAAATGTGTGACACTGTTTGGCTCTGGGAAAAAGTAAATAAGTCATTTGAGGCAGGTCTCTGCTTAACTATAGGATGACATCGCCATCTAGCGACGAATTTGTGAATTACTCAAAAGGACATGGAGTTCTATTATTATTGTTGTTAATGATAATCATTATTATTATAGTAGTGACAGTAATAGTAATATAATTGTAATTACAATTGTAATAATAATAATAATAATAATACTTATAATAATGCCATTCTATAATATAAAGTTAAATATTTTTGTCTGACTTTGAACGCAAAGTCAGCCGTAATAAACATACAGGTGCAAAGTTTGGGAAACTTCCTTTTTATTTCAATGATGAACATGTAAAACACTCAAATTCCATTTTATGCTGACACCCTGTCGGTGCGACCGTACAATGAAAACAATCGCTTAAATATTACAATGATTACAAGACCGTTTAATCTTGAAGGGCACAGAGATGAGCTTTTTTTTTCTCTATGTAAATTTCTTGGTGCTTTCTTATTTTTTTAATCTAATCTTGTCTTATTTTATCTTTATCTATATATTTTTGTCCATAATTACATGTCATATGTGAATTCCAAAGCGTCTTAGGATAAGTTTTTAATGCGACTCACGCTTTCAGTAACTTGCTCTAATATTTACGTAGACGGAATAAGTTGCGGTTACGGAGCCGTCAATGTTTTACGTGTAAAACTTTAACATATATATATATACACATATATACATATACATATATATATGTATATATAAATATTAAAATATTAAATATTAAATATTAAAAAAAAAGTAAAAGAAGAGGAAAAAAAAAAGATTTTTTTTCAACTTGACTCCCCAAATATTACAATAGTACGCGTAGGTAGGTTGGTTCAAAACGCAGGTGCTCGAGTATCCCTCAGTTCAACTGTAATTTCTGTTCTTTTTTTTTTTTAAATATATGTATACATAGAATTTTTATTCCGAGTGTGAATCGCTGTGTGTCTCTGACTGTAGCTCTTCTATATCTGTTCACTTTCCGCGAAACTTACGAAGAATTATGAGACAGAACGTATATATATTAAAGCCAATATTGGGAATTTAATACTTTATTACTTTAACGTGAATATAAATTTTAATTGAAGAGGTTTTAATCTGAATAAATTCCAACTTTTGCTGCAAGTTCTGTATTGCTTAAAACATATATTGCCTGCGTGAGGACGCGATGCTCCGGCCGCGGTTAGTCGCTTCGCTCATTGTCGATAACTACAAGATAGCAGAGTGTGAATATTTAGTCGTCTCTTGAAAAGATTTTCTTTGAGTGGTTAAGTGCAGCTGAAAACGCAGCTGCGGCCAAAACCCCATCGTCACAGCGTGCTTGGTTTGGCTGCATTTAATAAATATGATTCAGTCTTACTGGCAGTTATGTCATCCATGAAAACAAAACTGTCCCCATCCACAGGCTTCTGCAGATGGCTGAATTGATCAAATCACGATTTTAGCCTTTTTCTTTGTTTATTGCGCCTGCTCCCAGTAATGTCAAGCACATAGGTTTATCCTATAGGCTAACCACGCACATAAGGCTTAGCCTATGTATCTATTTTTCCTCCCAATAATTTAAAGCGCACAGGCTTATTATATAGTACGTTATCTCCATGTAGGATAAACATGCATGATGTTTTTTCGACTTAAATAAGTTTGAATAATTAATTTCTAAAAATCCGGAACCTGTACACTACTTATTTCTTATTATTATCACTGGTGTTAGTTGTGGTAGTAGTAGTTTAGTAGTAGTAACGGGACATTAATAATGCTGTTGTGGTTGTCAGTTGTAGCCGTATAAAATCTATTGTTTTCTCCAACTAAACTATTTATTCTATTTATTTGACGTTTTACTTTAAGGTCTAACCTTTTTTAATTGGTTGGGGTTTTTTTTTACATTTCACAGCATATTTTTAGTACTGACCCATTAACATTTATATTTATATTTACAACCGGATTATTTCCACAGTCAGCTAAGGGCTTGATTATGGTGTGTTTCTAAATAGTGAGTGCTCACATATGTTTCGCTTCTGACACGCACGTGGCCAGGTGTTTGACTTTGACTCTGGGAAATGTGAGACGGTATGTCCGCGAGCATGCACCGCTGCGTCGCCTTGCCTCCACGTCCTCTGACGTAGGCACGGCGGAGCGCACACGTGTTATACAATAAGCTCAGAGATGGGCGAAAAGTCGGATGTCTTACTGCTCACTGCGATCTGGAGTCGGAAAAAAACCACGGGAGAGCGGAAGAGCTCGATCACCAGAGCGGAAGCTCGCCGCGGTGACGTGCGCCGAGCGGCAGCTCGTTGGCTCGGAGACAGCGCGGCGGCGTCTCATTGGTTCGCTCCGGACCAAAACAAGCCTGAAAGTCCCGCCTCCGGCCTCATACATAACGTGAGTCCAAAGCTCGCAGCGCAGCGCTCCGCCTATCCCTCCCTCCTATCGTGAGCCATCTTTGACGGGACAGCCCAGCGACCTGGGCAGGAAAATACGGGAGACTGGGCCGGATCACTGTTCAAGGATTGAGTTTTGCTGCCACACTAAGGACAAACTGTGAATTACAGTTAATTTGATACACAAAGGGATGAATTAAACCCTCCTTGTAATGCTTAAAGCCACACCTGTAGCGTCACGCGTCATTCACATGTAATTTAATCGAAAATTAGGTGAAGAGAGCAAAGAAAAAAGGTAACGTTCTGTCTATAATTTTAAGGTGCGATGGTAACCAACTATTTTACTTTTTTTTGCCAGATTACTATTCAATCTCAGGTTAAAGTAACACTGAAAACCGTCTCTTTTAAAGACACAATCAGATCATTAATTGAAAAGACTGCTAGTTATATCCATTTTACATCTTCAGAGGTGGCCTGTATATCCAGCAAGGCAGAAACTCCGAATTACTAAATGAACTGGTACCTTGGGCTATTCATTACGCGGTCCTTCTCGTCGTATGTGGTTTATCTAGTAGACCACACGCCTAGTACGTAGCCTTTGCCGGTCTAGTATGTCTATCACTGCCTGTCAGACGTGGTTGAACATAGACAGGACCAGCACTAGGCAATGCTCTTTACATTGACCTTCGCTGTCTCCGTGCGTAATGGAGGCGAGGCCTCCAACCCTCAGTCACTCAACAATATAGCGCTGGTCAAGCTTGAAGGCATGAATTTGTTTTGGAAGTTAATCTCGTAATACACCACAAAGACCTCGACAGACATAAGCTTATCCGAGACCGTGACAGCGGTCAAATAGAAGCACTTGACCGAGATTATATGAAAGCCTCCTCCATGTCCCAGTCGGCGCCTTATTCCTCCACAGACGGACTTTTCCTGCCCTGATACCCCCGTAGATCATCTCATTTGGTTTCAAAGATAAATGCCACGTAATTTACTGTTTTCATTTATGAAGGCTGTGTAGACGAAGTATGGTCCAAAGAAAGATACAGAGCGAGGACGTATGCGTCGCAAGCGCGGCCTTTCTGTTTGCGTATAAAAACGTTTACTTAATTCTCTAAACAAAAAATAAGCATTCCAACTTAATTACAACCAAAGAATAAACGAATTTACAAAAAATATAATCAGGCCATTTTTTGCAGCAAACCTTGGTTGAATAGGTTGCACGTGGCCATCACGCTAAAGCACGTTTTCTTGAAGATTTGGTTTCCTTTAAAAAAAATAAAATTGAGCAACACGGGAGACTGGAGAAATATGTGTATCTTTTAAAAAAATGTTTAAAAATAACACTACAGCCCCTTCATATAAACATCTGGTCCAGACAACAGACCGATTTGATAGGGTTGTTGTTTTAATCCCGAATAAACCAGTTTTAAAGGGTAATGCCAATAATTTCATATATGGGTCCTTTAAGATAACTGTTGCTGTTCGATGATCCGTTGGCAGAAACTGGATCAAATAAGATATGTGTGGTTAATCTGTCCAACCCTGAGATTCGCTCATCATCATCATTATAACTGTTGTATAAAATTGATGAGAAAATATTATCTTGTTCATAAGGTGACCATGAAAGCCGAGATCTAGAAATTCAGTTCGGTGGCGACGTTTTCGTTGAATTTCGGCGCTCAGTCGAATAAACCTGTTTATCGTGAGTCCGTATATATCTGACCTAAATGTCCTGGTTGGGACGGTCTATGTGCTTATCTGCGGCAGTTAACGGAGATTTCCAATTCAATTCAATCCAACTTTGTTTAAATAGCGCCATATCATAACAGACGTTATCTCAGGGCACTTTTTATATAGAGCATATCTAGACCAGGCTCTTAATAGTTATTATTTACAGAGACCCAACATCCGGATTGCACGAAAAACACTCTTTCGAGAATTTAAAAAAGGCGAAATTTCAAAATTTTCCTATCAAAAACTCCACGGGCGTTGCTCGGGTTCCACTTGAAAATTTTCCAAATCTCATGTTCTCATCTACAACTGTTAAACATCCTATTTTATGTCTTCGCGGCGGATCACATCTAATGAAATGCTGAAAACCACCCATAGCTTCTTAATCAACGAATCTAATGGAGAAAAACAACCTTTAGCTAGTACAGGCGCTACTATTCACGACAGGCCCGATCCGATTCTTTTCTTTGTTAAAAGTAGATAGAGATTTCATTTGTCTGAGCATACGCGCACAGAAGGACTGCTGACTGAAACCGACATTGAATTTCTAATGCTCTGAATGTGTTTTTGCTTAACGCGGTTTTCTGATGCAATAGCCTTGTTTGTACAATGTGAGTTTCTTTTTCGAATGTACTTTAAACCCTTGCACCGCACTTAAATTGCAACTTAATCGTGTCTGATATTCCCTTTTCTACGTTTTTGCCGTGTTTTCCTTTTTAAATTTTTCGTTCTTTCCCCCCACTGAAGTCATTTTTGTGTCCTCCTGTCCAGGCCCGCTCCCCCTGACGCCCAGTTCCCCAGGATACCCCTCTATAGCCTAATCCAGCACTGGTTAGTCAGAGGTGCTCCCGTTGACCGTGGAGTTGGTCAGTTTCCCTGCATGGCCCTTGTGTGGTCCGCCTGGCCCCTCTGTCGTCGCCATCGCTGTCGGCCCACATTTCTGTCACCTGTGGATAAATCAACAGTTGTTTTGCCGAATCAGGTTCAAATTTACTGAGACGTTCCCGCGCGTTCATTTGTGCCACCTAAGCCCTGATTGTTTCACGTTTCAGTCTGATGGTTTTATAATCCTACGGCATCTCCAGGCTGGAATCACTGTAGCAAACATCATGATAACGGCTGAGCCCAACCCTTGGACCATTCAAGTTCAAAAGCAAAGAAAAAATCTTATAATCTAGAAATGTGCAGTGGAAAAAAACGCAACTTAACACTCGATTATATATATATATATATATATATATATATATATATAATTATTATTATTATTTAAATTTTACCCTAATCAATTTTGTCTGAAAATAATACCTTTATAAATTAGCTTAGCCACCTCTCTTCTCTTTCTACAGCCAGACTGCCTGTTTATCTTTCGGCCTCCTGCTTAGCACTATACTAAAGACAGTGTTTGCATTTTGAGAGTAAGAATACAGTCAATGGACGCTTTGAGGCGCAGGTGTGGTGGCTGCTTTTTCTCTACCATAAAATGAAAACAAAACAGCCTGTACTAAAGGGCCTGGGCTTTTTATTCCGCTTAAAGACTTAAACTACAGGCGGTTTCTTTGCAAGACCCTGAATGCGCCCATTGAGCCTCTTTTACAGCCTGTAGGCCTACCTGACGTGGCGTTAAACTGTACTTTCAGATCCTCCCCTCGCTTGATTGTTTACTTGTTGTCTAACAAGGTTTTATGGCATGAGGACTGGGCGATCTATATGTGGTGTTCTCTTCCTGACACAACCACCGCACTTCTATCACCCTAGATTAGCTGATCTTTTAAATTTAAAGCGTGTTATGTTGTTTTAATAAGTTTGAATTCATATAGTTGTTTGATTCAAGTGTTAAATTTAATCCAGAAGCGTTCACTTGCGTGTGTGTGTCTGTTTGTGTGTGTTTGTGTGTGTTTGTGTATGTATGTGTGTGTGTGTGTGTGTGTGTGTGTGTGTGTTTGTGCGTGCGTGCATTTGTGTGTGTGGATTTAATGCCATGAAAACCGTCTCCCTGAGTAAATACACTGCTTTGTCTATCTCCGTGTCAAATCTCCTCAATAGTGGCTCGTGGCTCTTTATAATAAAGTCATTTATCCTTTAGGTCACATGTTTCTTTTTCGTCCAAAATCTGATAATATTAAGTGAATGTTGACTTTGCGTTTGGGATGAAGTCGTGGGACAACAATTCTCCAACGTAACTTCACGAGTGTGTTGCTAGAATCAGTGGTTTATTATTTGGAGTTAAATCCTAACCTACATCAGAGAGTGTGTTAAGGGCCTACATCTCTTATGCAGCACTGTTAATGCGAAGGTGAAGTCCTTTTGACTTTTCCTTAGCCTAGAGCTACGGGCTCACGTTATCGACCAATCTTGTAACCTAAATCCTGCGTTAATGCAACAGCAATTAAATGAACTCCATCCGGGGCACAGTGGGCCCTTTGCTCTCTGTGAAGGACTCGCTCCCTCCCCCGAACTTGAAGTCGACCGTTCAGACAAAGCTTTGGCTTTGAGGGCTTTTATGCAGCGCCAGTCTGCAGTTTTGATGAAGGAAAATTCGCAAAAGAAAGATGGTCAGAGGATCAGCTGAATGACTTCCTTTAGCACAGAACACATTCGAACTAAATTATGTTTTTAAATCTTGATGCTTGTCTCTATTTTTAGGGTAAAAAAGAACCCGTTTTAAGTGTTTTTTTAATCGTATGGTTAGAGATAGGCTTATTTATTGTAAATAGAAATCTTACCTTAGTTGTGTACAGACACATGTTTCTGCGTTGTTGAAAATCCTCAGCTGCTGACTTTGAGTCCGTGTAGGTGGCGACTTCCTATCACGCTTGGCCAGTTTTGTGTTGTCTGTCTGGCCGGAGAGGGAAAAAAAACGCAGCAGAATACTATAGCCGCTATAAAAACGCAGGTCTGTGCAGAGCTGGCTTTGGTTTTCCTGGGCATCCTGTGCTCAATTACAGCTTAAAAGCTTCAGCACAACTCATAGAATTTGCCTGGATTGACTAAGAGGCGGAGCGTGTGGTCGCAAAGACACTGGAGTTGTTTGTGTTCCTGCAGTTTATCCAAATAAAATGGCCTGTAAGCGTAAAAGTTGATAGCATGCAGACTGCAAGTTTTTTCCCCTGTTTTGATACACTCACGGGCGTTAGTTGGTACTTGCGCCGTCTTAGTGTGTGTGATATTTTAAGGTTGTGTTTCACATGTGCTATCAGGAGCCCCTTGGGTCCCCATGTGCACATCGGGCTGTGGGCCAGGCAAGCCGCGGCGGTCTTAATCCGAGCTCAGGTCTCTCATTCACAGCACATTAGAGTCAGGTTGCAGACCCTCCGAAACACGCTCCACGGTGGCCTCAGAGTAGAGAGCAAGGGAATGTGCACTGGGACATGTTTACCAAATCAAATAGAAGAAATCTCTTCAAAAGATTCTGCAAAATTGTTCTTATTTTACGTTAGTTTCTATGGAAAGTAGAATTCTGATTCACGATTATCTACGTTTTCCTATGTGCCTATTTACAGACTCAAGATACTTGAGATATTCACAAATCGTTTAAGAATAGATTTCAGGGGAAGTGTTGCTAATATAGTTCAAATCACAACCACAAAATAAAACTTTAAATCTTTTAAAATGCTGCTCAACGTCAAGCTTTTAGAACAAGGATTTTCCTATGGTTTTGTGTGTATGTTGATGCAATTCACAAAAGCATGTATACGGCATATGCGTCATGGGAAGAAATAAAAAAAACAAGGAACAGATGGAAATTATTATTCTACTGAACATAAGCGTGCCTTAAAATTTTTGGAAACTGTCTTCTTACTGAACGACACACATTTTAATCTATATTTCCACCAAAAAGTGAAGGAACAGCCGTGCGTAAAAGTGAAGCGGGCTTGAACGTTGCGACTTTTGGAGATGTTTAGTGGAGCCATTAAATGTTAATATGAGAAAAAAACAAAGCAATAAGACAAGGCTAATTTAAAATAGAATAAGTTTATTTTTCTAAAGAGCTCATAATATTTTACTATTGAGCAGACTGTTTTAATGATTGTAGGCGTCAGACTTGAACCCTCAATTCATGCGCTTTTTCCTCAATAAACCTGTGGTCTTCTCTGTTGGTTTCCTCTGTGGCTGTGACAGAAGACAGAATATTACAATCATTAAAATGTCTCAAATAGCTTAAAATTGCGATTTAAGATACAGTGCTTGTTTACTGGTGCAATGTTAAAAAAAAAACAGGCAAACTTCCATTGATTACGTATACCTTAACCATGCAGTTGTTTTTACTATAATGTTTTCTCTGCTATTTATTTGGTCAAAATTTCAGTTTGGTCTTTGTTATGCTGGTACTAAACACAGGACTGCGGCCACTTGAAACATTAGCCTCTACTTTGAACATGACCCTGATAACCAAATGCCCACTGGGCCAAATGCTATGCTGTAAAACCACCAACTGATGATGACTAAGACATTTCTAAAAGGAGGCTTTAGAGTTAAGGTGGTTGTTCCCTTCCTCCAAAATAGGTCTGTGTTATCTGTGCAAAGTAATGCTAGTTTAGTTGATGTTATTATCTGGTAGGGCTAAGGCAAGTTATTATAGAGAATCTATACCATCTTTATTTTCCATGCGCTGTGTACATTATTTAAAAACCAAGGAAAACTAGAAAAGCTCAAAAACGCACAAATGTTTTTCCAGGACAAACTGAGTATGGAAGCGCACAGAGCATCGGCGAAATTGTCACTGATATTTTAGCTAAAGCTCGGATTGAAATCCCCTCTTCTCTATTTTAACCAGTATCCAGTTATAATTCCCTCTTCTCCTTACTTAGTTGCATGTAAAGGAATTCATTTTTAAGCCGACAGGGCGATAAACCACCAATGTCAAGCTTTAGGACACACAGCAGTCATGTCTCTTACACTCCTACACACACTCTTTCTCTTTCCAACGCACACACACATATGCACACACGCACACACCCAGCTACACGCGCACACACACATACACACAGCCTGAAAATCTGTCAATTTCTGCTGGGTGGTCACGTGACCTCCTCCTCCGTGGAGTGGATGGAGATGGCTCTCCACGTCAGCTTACGTCTCCAAATTTCTGTTTAGCGAACCTGCTTCAAAGAGGCAAGAGGCACGGCGCTTCAGAGCCATGTTCAGGGCGGTTATAGAGGAATCAAACCCCAACATAGATTTGTAGTAGAGGGTGAACTACGATGATGGATTTTGACGAGAGGGTCCCCGTCGGATCGAACATGTATTTGCCCAGTTGCACTTATTACGTGTCGGCGGGGGCTGATTTCTCCGGTCTTCCCTCGTTTTTATCCCAGACCCCGTCCACCCGCCCCATGACATACTCCTACTCCTCTAACCTGCCGCAGGTCCAACCCGTCAGAGAGGTGACGTTCAGGGACTATGCAGCCATTGACGCGTCCGGTAAATGGCCGCACCGGGGGAACTTGCCTCAGTGCTACCCCAGCGCAGAGGACATGGTGCACCGGGACTGTCTGTCGGCGCAAACCGCCGTCGTGGGCGACATGTTCGGTAAAAGCAGCCCCGCAGCCGCCGCCGCCGCGTACCACCACCACCACCACCACCATGCAAGCGCCGGGTCCGCTGCCTCCAATTTCTACGGGAACGTGGGTAGAAATGGCGTGCTGCCACAAGCCTTCGACCAGTTTTACGAGACGGCGTACGGGAACGCGTCGGAGAGCTCTTCCACAAATGGCTACTCAGGGGACAAAACAGCGACCAAGCAGCCCAGCTCTGCGCCGGAGGACCCGCCGTCGTGCCGGGACACCGAAGCGAAGGAGCCCCGGGATGAGACAAGCAGCCCGGAGTTATCTTCCGGCAACAATGAGGAGAAGTCCAGCAGCAGCAGTACGTATTAAAGTCAGCGCCTTGGTTATGAGAGAAAGTTTGCAATCTTGCGCGCTGCTGTTAAAATTTTTATATGCTGTTTTATAAGCATATAAGGTTTATAGAGGGCCCGTAGACCCCCACCCCCAACAAAACTTTGTTATAAACTGCAGGATCACGTGTTTGGAATTGAAATTGGCCGTGAAAGACAACAGGCCGGTGATTTTTTCCTCTGTAACACTTCCTGACGTTTCCAAAAAGCACTCTATTATGAATATGATTTCCTAGACATTAATTCCCATGTATTACACACGTGCTTGTTTCACGGCTTCTTAGCGTTAAAAGAGCATTTGCATGTAATGAGGGTGCTGCCTCTGGTTTAAGGTTTAGCACACACGAGCTCTTGTGTTAAAGCTATCATGGAGTTTGTGTTCCCACTTGCACATTTTCTCCTTTATGTGTTCTATAAAAACAATATTTTCATATAAACTGTCTAATGCAACACATCCTCCTTTTCCTGTAGCTGTTAGAAGCTTATATTTGAAAGTGAAGCTCACTGTTTTCATTTGCTGGAAAAGGTCAAAGCCCAAGTGTATTGTCTAGTGAACCAGCAGCGAATGGTTTGGTAATCTTTCCAGTGTAATATAATATCAGTATATATGACACATGAAATGTTGAAATGGGAATTATGTTATTAATGCTTTATGTAGTGGAAATCCGCTTATGCGTTATCTGGATAACATCCAGGGCATATAAATCTTTTTTTTTTTTTAACGTAGTCATGGCTAATTTGATATGTTTATATTTTCTGTGACCGATGTAACTCTCTCTTTTTTGTGCCTTCCAGGTGGACAGAGGACCCGCAAGAAAAGGTGCCCTTATTCCAAATATCAGATCAGAGAACTCGAAAGAGAATTCTTTTTCAGTGTGTACATTAACAAGGAGAAACGCCTGCAACTGTCTCGGATGCTCAACCTCACCGACCGACAAGTGAAGATTTGGTTTCAGAATCGCCGCATGAAGGAGAAGAAACTGAACAGAGATAGGTTACAGTATTATACGTCTAATCCTCTGCTTTAGGGGTCGTAACACAGCATCGGCCCCAGCTCAAACAGTCCTCTGCTGTGGGACTGACTGCGTTCACGGACTGACTCTCCGGTGACTCTCCCAGTGTACATCGTGTACCACAATGGCCGCAGCAGCAGCAGCAGCAGCAGCAGCAGCAGCAGCAGGATTGCTCAATGGTTAATTTCAAGTTCGAGGACAACAATATCCTGAGATCCGAATAACCTAGAGTGAGCATGATTCGAGGCAGTCTGTAGACTCTGACATCGCTCTTCAGACTCGAATTCTGGGAAAATGTAGAAACGTCCTTTTTTTTGTTTTTTTTTTTGTTTTTTTTTTTTTGTCCTCGCCAAGACTGTATGGTGCGAAGGCCCATGTAAATGTTATTGTGACTTACAGACGGCTTGTTTATTTCTTTTCACGCGGGCAAAAAAAAAAAAAAAAAAAAAAAAAAAATAAAAAATAGCAGTCACTAATTGACTGACCCAGTGTATTTTGTAATCAAAAGATTTATTTTAATTCTTTCTGTTTTAAAATCAGAAAAGCTGTGGAGTTAGGACGATGGTGAATATGTGACTTTAATATTCTGAATTTATATTGGTGTGACCAAATAATGAGTCCGAACGGATGAGAATGTAATGTGTTTCTGTTTTTGTCTGCTTATTTATTTTGTAGCCCCTAGTTTACTATCTCCTTTAATGCCACGGCTAAACGAGTCAGAGTCCATTATTACAGACGGGCTATTGGGCTTCGTGTTGACTCTGGGCTGACCTCAGAACAAGCTCTAGTCGTCTCTCCTGTAACCTGAGGAATGAGGGCTCGGTATTTATATTTTGAGTATCTTTCTATACCCAAACCCGTGTTGTCCCTTTTGATTTTTGGAGACTATCAGTCGAATATTGATAATGCAGGCCAAACCAGACAGATAAGCTTGTCCACTGGATCCGTGTGGAGTTGCACTGAGGTACACGCCCAACATATTCACACAGGTAAATATGCAGCGGGCCTCTTCGGTCTAATATTGATGCGCATAACAGAATATTTTTGTCATGACTCGTGATCCTTTGGTACTTGCAGTCTAAAGATTTAAAAAGCTACATTTTCAAGTGTGCTGTCAGGGCAAGGCTGGTCAGGGTCATCGCATTGAATCAACTGCTTGGTATGCCCAAACTATTGTGTATTATACTATATTTCCAAATAATAATAAAAAAAAACCAAATGAAAATACTATTGACAAAAAATTCAATTTCTGCCTGGTCATTGTTTTCTTTTCCACACGCTTTGGGTCTGGTGAGAAAAAATACGCACTTGGCGATCATTTCACACGCGCCAAATCATAACAATAAACTCATTCTTCCTGCAGAATTGTCCCATTTACGTGCCTGGGCCTATTGAAAACTATTTTTTTTAAAAAGTGCAGCAGATATCACGGCTCACATACAAATTATGAACAGACCGACCTTGCGGAGCCGCATACACTCATTACCCCATGCAAATGAAACCTGTGTTTAATAACTTTTACCTATGAAAAAAAATGCATAAAGTCACAAATTAATTCAAATAGCTATCAATTCTTGATGAATAATTATATCACTTAATCCTTTATGTTTAGTTATGAAGCTTAGTTGTATAAATTAGACATTTTGGATAAAAGCGTTTGCCAAATGAGTGAATGTAAATAAATTGGAGAAAAATATACAAGATATATATATATAAGTAAATCTCATTCTCCTGCTAAAATCTCATGCTCCTTTTTTTGCAATTATTTTGAAGCACATTTTGCATTTTTAGCCATATCAGGTTTTTTTTTTTTTTTACAACTCGTACATTCCATCTGAAGGAAATCTTTGTTACCGAACCAGTGTGGATAACTTGAAGGTCCACACTTAGCCCGTCTGTCTCCATAACATTTATTGTTGCCAAACATTCAGCATTGCACCATCTACACTTTGTTCTCTTTTCGTTTCCCTCCCCGTCTCGCTCTCTCAGTCTGTGTGTGTGAGCTGTCATTTCGCTGACTGGCTTTGGAAACACTGTTCCAACAGCCTTCTCCTTTGGTGAGGGTCGCCATATTTGCTGTTGTTATCACTGTGTTTATGGGAGCTAGCCGCAGCGCATTGGCGTTCATATATGACAGTCAAAAGGGCCATAAACGCGGGGAGAGAGGCTGAAGTTTATGGTTGCCTCTCTCTGCCATAGTCCGGCCTTGCCTTGCGCATCCTTTACAGCGCGCTGGAATTCCGTCCCTAATTACGGGACATCCTCCCCGTTGCCGCAGCAACGCGGCCATAAAAGCTGTCTGAGAGTCTGGAGCATTTGTACAATTGGAGTGCAGTGCAATAAACCGTCTGAGACCCAAGGTTATTAACTGTGTTACCAAGGAGGCGAGAGCAACGACAGGGAGAAGACGCACAGGAAAAGCCTCTGCTTGTTGGCCGCATCGACTTCATTTTCGAGACTTTTCCCCCTCGTGCGGTTTATCCACCTCGAATCAGTGTAGTGGCAACAGCTGCACTCGGGATTAGACTGTCCTCTGCCACCGGGCGGCGCCATTGGGACCAATGTCATGGCCGTGGATTTTTTTTTTTTTTTTTTTTTTCTGTCTCCAAGCTCACCTCGAACGCGCACAGGTAGGCCTACAAGTTGTTGTCCTCGCAGCCTGGACCTCGAGTTGTTTGCTCCCCTGCGAGAACAAACCTTCTGTATGTTCCGCCCTTAAACGCTTCTCTTGCACGCGATGCCTGCTGCTTTGAGACAGGAGCCGATTTGTGTTTAGTTTCCACATTTCTGTCTTGTGCTCGTGCGGTAGAGAAGGTTCTCGCTGGGGGCCCTAATAAGGCAACACATCTGTGCCAAGCCTTCATGCTGCATGTGCTATTCATTTTGCTGAGCTCGAGCTTTTTAATGGGTGAACTATAGCATGGCCGGCGTGTACCTGGAGGGATCCGCGAGCCCCTCCGGTTTTAAGTACAAATGTTTTGGATTTAGAAAACTCTGCTCTAATGATTAAAAAATGGATATAGTTAATATCTTAACGATACAACAGGACGCAAAACCAGTGATTTCATTTTTTCAGCTGGTTCTCATGGTAATGCGGGTCATCTTAAATCACAGCAGCTGGCTTGTATGCTCAATCTTCTTTGTCTTCCTCCACTTCAAAGAATGCACTGACAACATTTGACGTCCTTCCAAAACACATTATTCACTGTACGTGCCAAGTGTATAAAAGCAGTTGTTAGAGGAGTCGATTTGTTTGCGATAGGGCAGCAATGGCTTCTCTCTTTTCCTTCCTGTCACAGGCGCGGATCTGCGCTATGAGGCTATTCGGTGTCAGTCCAAGTGGCGAGTGGCTATTGTGGACCCTCGCGGCGTGTGGACCGAGCCTCTCTCTCCCTTTGTCTCTCGTGAAAAATAAACACTTCCGCTGGATGTAATAAAACGCCGCATTATTGTTCATAACTGCACTCGGGACGAACATGATACGACTCAAACGGCCTCTTCGGCCACTATTATATGGCCCTGATCAAAGCCAGTGGTCAGAGTAAAATGTTTTGAGGATATAATAGCCGTGCAGCTGTGAAAATGAAGATTTAATAGCTACAATTAATAACTGTAACACAAAGATATCGATAGGCCCCCATGCCACGTACAACAGCATGAAACGTGCAGGCCAAAACAATTTAATACCTGGAAGACATAATTAATTGATGTATTTAGTTTCCGTACTGGCTCATATGTCCCATGAGGAACACGCCACTGTGGAGAGGAGTATACAGAGTTTGGACTTATTGCTGTTCGACTGTTTATGGAGGGCTGACACTGTAGTGAATTATTTTATGTTTTTGGGGGGAATTTGCTAAACAGGCGCAAGTGCTCGGCGCGCGGCGTTTTGTCTTTAAAACTCCCACACCGCAGGAAATGCGCTTTGTCTTACACTTTCCTAAAATATATCATTTCTACTTTTGAAACTGGTAATTTTATTATATTCATATAATCATAAATAACATTACAAGCAACTTCCAGCCATTTAAGTCATTTGAAATATGCACGTTTTGAGCAGCTCCGATTGACAAACGTCCACCGTCAACGCGCCACAATCTAAGCCAGTGTACATAAATGAGCTGTCAATGACTGAGCGTTTGAAAACCTAAATAGGCTCAATTTATGAATTTCTCCCAAATTTGCTCATTTCAGTGCGACAGGCTGCAAACAAGCCCGGGGGGCTAGCGGCCACCTGGGCCTGGTAATGGCAAAGCTGGGCGAGATTAACGTCAACCTGGAGAGAGCAATAGAGTGCACATGGCCAAGGACACTACAAGATGGAAGGAGAGTTTTATTGTGGCCCTTATTGCCCCAAATTGGACTGACAGGGTGACTTGTTTGTGCAAAGCTGTATGTCTGCTCTGCTGTGACACGGTGACTGTTTCCACACAACGCGCCTGATCAATATTTTAGCGGTTCGCCAATTTAAATGTTTATACCGCGCACAGTTACAATACCTGATGTTCATATAAAATGCGGAAAAAAAACAGTTATTATGTTGCTCTATTAGGCTTTGAATTAAAGGACATTCAGGTTTAAACTGTTATTGTGTTGTGCGTAATAGCTTCGGGTAGAGAGGAATTCATTTCCAGATAAAAATTGTTCCTCCTTTCACTCTGAAAATACAGTTACACAAACATTTAGAATACAAACTATAATTTCATATAAAGGAGTGAAAATTATTCTAATGTTTAACTGTGAAATGTAAAATTATACGAGGATAAATTTATATATATCATAAAGAGAAAACAAGCATATTATACAGGCTCTAATAAAGGTTTGAATTTTCTTTCAGGAGGTTACAGCATGTTCTAGTATATTAGGTATTTCAGGAATGTTAAGTTTTAAGGGATCCGTCATGTATTGAATGAATTATTTTTGCATAAAGTTTTTTTTTCCCCGGTACTGTAACTTCACTTCCGCACGGCCATAGTTTTGCTAATCCGGAATTTTATGGGTCCAAACCGTTACATTAAAAGAGGTTTCGTTTGTCGCAATACAACAATTTTAGCAGTCTAAAAAGACAGTTAAACGATTAAAACCTGATATTAGGGATGACAGTCCCTGTGGAAAATAAATTTCCGAAGATCTGGAAAAAGAATGATCAAAGCAGGATTTTCGATGTTACTCACTCTACCTCCAGGCAACATTAGTCTTTAACATTTTTGCTTTTAGTGCGGGGGAACTCAACACTGTCATCAGGCTAAAAGATGCACCATATAAAACGAGTTTTTACCAATGGCCAAAGGCGAAATCTCCCAACAGTTGAAAACACTTTATTACCACCAAGTCCCATGTCTTTGTTATTTAATGTCTTTGTTGTTGGGGTTCAGCAGCCCAATACTTTTAAACTTGATTTGCCGCCTTAAGGCCATATAACCCTAATGTAACGTAGTATTTTAATTTATTTTTTCTGATGAAAATGTTTTGCTTAGCTTTGTATTTCCACCTAAATGACAGTCAGTTGTATATCAACCCATGGCTTTGAGGTTTTATTAATCTGATGCTTCTAGCTGTGCTACATATAGTGTTGAGCTTTGTGGTAACGCTTGATTTGCACATAGGAAAATGGCAATCAGTGCCTCAGACATCATTTGGCGGTTTGTACACTTGGAGTGTTTGAAAGCTTATTTTAAACAATGCTGCCATGAATTGCATTTTTTTCATATAAACGTGTTCTTAAACTTTGTATCGTGGGAGACCTCGCCCCTTGTACGGGGCTAATGGTGGTGCATTAAGACGAGGTGAAGGAACACGCTGATTGCTGTGCTGTCTCCTTTCTCTGCCTCAGCTCCATGATGGATATCGCTCCGGCTGCTACGTAGCCTCGGAGTGGGAGGGACTGCCCATCTTCCAGCTTTTCCATTGGTTTTACAGTCCGCACGGCTGAGAGGGGGGTGCTTCTAATCATATCCAGCATGTTTTGTACAAGAAATGTCAGCCAGAAAGGGCTATCTGCTCCCTTCGCCAAAATACACCACAATAATGTCATGTTCGGACAGCCCGTCAGGAAATACGTTTTTAGTGGATTCTCTGATCAGTGGCCGCACCGAGAGCGGTGGAGGTCACTATGCAGGGAGCGCGGTGTGCGTGCCTCATAGCGCCGCTACAGAAGTGCCTTACGGACTACACAACTATGGATACTTCCCAGGTATGGGTAAGCGGAGCGAGGTGGGTCCCCAGAACATGGTTTCCACCTCAGGGGCTTATATGCCCAGCATGGAGATGTGGATGGACGCGCAGAGGTCATGCCGAATGGACCAAGAGCACCCGGTAGGTCCCCAGGTCGCGCCCTGCTCGTTCCCGCAGAACATTAAGGAAGAGAGCACCTACTGCCTGTATGAGCAGCCGAAGTGCCCCAAAGCCTCCACCGCCGAAGATCTCACATATTCGAGGTTAACTGCCGCCGGCCTCGGGTCGAGTTCTTGTACAGTTACCGATGGCGGCGGCGGCGGGGGCTCAGTGCCTGTGCCGGGCTACTTCCGCTTGTCTCAGACGCACGCACATTCTCATAAACTTTACAACACCAACGGCCCCCAGCCGAACCCTTCCCATTCTCATTTTGGCCTACACCCCACTGCTCCCGTTCGTTTCCACACGCCACCAATCTCGACTTCTGCTCCAGCCACGGCGCAGGAAGGAAGGAACACCGAGGAGCCCGTGTCCTCGGCGAAAGCAGACGTGCAGCCTCACGGTGCACCGGGGGCCGAGGATACACGAGAGTCCTCGGATGCAGAAGCCTCCTCAGCTGACGAGGCAGAGGAGCATGACAAAGAGAGACCAGCAAAGGCCACAAAAGGTAGTCGCGGCTCCTCCTTGGTGTGATCCTGCACTGTTTCTTTGTTTGCATTCAGGTAGAGTGAGCTCTTTAATGTCACCTGTCAAATTTTATTTTAGTGGTTAGGCTGCAGTGACAAGTCAAAACACAGGTCTGAAAACTTGCCATTTACATATTACGGTTTTTCACTCTTATAATAGAATTTTATATTGGGTTTCCATTAAAATTGAGTCTTTTTGCATGAATACGTCCGGACATATACTGCGTAAAATTTAAAAACTAGTTAAGGGCAAAGCTGGATATTATTTCAGTTATCCAGTCTTACAGTCTGACGTGATGCTAAGTCATTATTCTAAAATGACAAAATATAATGTACTTTAAATATATATAGCCTTCGCCAGTTTTTCTTCTGACCGCTGCTTAAAATATACTAGTACATAGGCCTACATGTGTTAGTGTAGGCCTAAATATTTATATCTATGCCATAATGTTTCTATAAAGCTTTTCATATACTAAGATAATTTTTTGCTGCTTCACTAAACTATTGGAGTGAAATCTTTTATACACTGTCATGTAATATTTTGTAATTGTTATTGGCAGCTTCAGTTACAAGTCTGGTGAGGCTAACAAAGAAAGCATACTTTACGCATAACACACACACACACACACACACACACACACACACACACACACACACACACACACACTCTCTCTCTCTCTCTCTCTCTCTCTCTCACAATCTCTCTCCCCTTAATGTTACTGTAATATGTGGATAATACAAAAATAGATTTACGCACACAAACACTCCCTCATACACAGAAGCCCTTTCTCTGTTCCACACACACACGAGCACCCACACACCGCAGTGCTTCATGTTGCAGTGCGTAAAACCATCTATCTGCCATTTTCTCTAGGAGACACAAAAAGTGAAAACACGGCCAACTGGCTGACAGCAAAAAGCGGCCGGAAGAAACGCTGTCCGTACACCAAGCACCAGACATTGGAGCTGGAGAAGGAGTTCCTCTTCAACATGTACCTGACCCGAGAGCGCCGCCTAGAGATCAGTAAAAGTGTCCACCTGACGGACAGACAGGTTAAAATCTGGTTCCAGAACCGCAGGATGAAACTGAAGAAAATGACGCGGGAAAACAGGATTCGGGAGCTCACCTCCAACTACGGATTTTCATGATGAACGAGGTGATCACATTGAAATAGAAGAAAATTGGTGAAATCAATTACACCCCCCTCCACTCCTCCACCCCCACCCACCCCCTCGCCACTTTGTCCACATGACTCATTTCACTGTGGGGTACAACTTTCTTTTATTTCCGGACACGCTCAATGTCAATGCATCGTCCTCCGTGAGCTACTGAGAAAAGGGAAAGGAAGAAAATAAGAATGTCAGAGGTCCTATTTGATTGTTTTCTGATGTTGTGTTTTTGTATTGTCGACACGTTTCTGTCACTTCTGTCGTATGGTAGGATAGTGTCGTCAGTGGAGTTAAATCAATGCAGTTTTTCTTTTCAAATAAACACATCTTGTTAGGGAAGGTGGTTTAAACCGTCCCCTTTTCCTCCAACGTTGGAAAATAATCTTTCTCCAAATTTAGACAAACAAATATGAATTTATTTGATTTTAATTGGGGATGCATGGTACGAAGTTCTCCTACATTTTTCTCTTTGTTTTTCCCTTCTTTTTAAAAATTTATTTATTTTTTTAGCAATTCTGAACCACTCTGGGATATAATATCCATGTATCACCGAGGGAAGAATAATTCATCTATGATCATTAGATGTAGTCCATCATGGTATAGATCTATTCTATGTATGAACTAAATGTATAAATTGAATCTTTATTCACGATGAGGACCTTTACACGAAAAACGGTGCGCAAAGTGAAGGAGGAATGTTTTTATTGTATATTTCTGTGTATATATGACATTGTGTTTTTGTGTAATGCTTAATAAATTATCAGCTCGCATTAAGGAGTAGCTCTTTGTATTTGTGTACCGTGGGTTTGTATTTCCAGCCAAAGTGTAATATACAGAAATAGAAAAACGGCTTTGTTTGTACAAAATATTACGTGCTCACCCCCACTGGAAATTGACTTTTTTTGTAAAGCAGCTTAGAAATGTTTGTGGGGGCTAATGTATAATGGCCATCGGAAATAATTAAGATATTAGGCTGTAAGCCGTCTAGCTGCATACCCAGCCGGCTATTGTAGAGTTTTATGACTGGCTGGTATATGAGGTTTCTCCCTCTCCTCTAAGAGCAGCTTCAGTCGTGGGAGAGCCTTTCAGACGGAGAGGAGGCCCGGCTCTCAGCTAGAAATCTGAACTGTATAGATCCACTGTGGATAAAACATTACCATCGGCTTTAGTTTGGGATACTGGGATTAACATTTCGGGGATCGGGTAAGTCCATTCATCTTTGTGAATTTGTCCATTTTTTTGCGCCCTGTTGCAGCGGCTTCACTACAGTGTGTACAATACACTTCTACTTTCTCCGTGCAGACGAATTTGTGGACACTTGATGACGGAACCGACGACCACGGTGCATTATGAATTGGCCGATCGTGTTTCACTTGAGGCCCGGACCGACTGTCGAGTGGTTTAGGTAGTTTCATGTTGTTGGGGTCCATTTCTAACTCTGCAACATGAAACTGTCTTAATTGCCCCAGTTACATACATCGAAACCAAACGGGAAAACAAATCGGGGACATTAAGATGATGGAATTTCTTGAAAATTATGGAGAGATGATTTGAAGGCATGTTACAAACCTGCCTGGGTTATAAATCGGGCAGGGCTGGCTGGCTGGCTGGCTGTTGTGTATATTCTTAACCTGTCTCCTGGAATGTTTTCCTTTAAATTCTCCACTTGTGTCGTCGTTTGAGCCCGAGCGGGCATGTGTGCCGAATTGAAACGTGATCAAAGCCGAGCTGCAGTATGCATCGTGGACTTGGGGGATTAAGGGTAAAGCCGTGAGTGTTTTCCGTGAGTAGCAGTGACGCAGACACGCCAGACAAGGCCTCGGTTACGACCACTGCAGTGGAGGGGAAGGGGAAGGTGAATGGGGCAACAGCGACCTCCGTGGGCAATGAGACCGGATGCTTCCGCTGCGCAATAGTGGCTCAGACAAAAGGAGGGGAAGGGCTTTATGGCGATATTTAGATCCGCCAGACAGGCTGTTATCTGCAGAGGCAAAAGAAGTGAATAGCCCCTGCGGTAAACTGGGTAAAAAAAACAGCCTGATTTAGGTTTACAGCCTGAGAGCCATTGGCACAGTGGCGTCTTTCCTGCTCTGAAGGTGTTTGTCTATTCTAACTTTTAGTGCACAAATAGGCGAACAGCCGCCCCCTCTCCCACTTCTCGGCTTGTTTGATGTCTGTTGGCCAAATAATGCACAAGTACCAGTTAGGTGATAGTCTGCAACTAGAATTCTCCCGCTGGACAACCTTGTGTCTTCTCCTCTTCCCCTCTTCTAAATGCAATAATAAGAGAAGAGTAGAGAGAATTCCTTCGTGTTGAATTGCCTCTGGCCTTGTGGGGTGTTGGCCGAGCCCTCCGTTTATTTGCTCGTAATAAATAAAAGGCGCAGGGTAATGTGTGAGAACTCAAGGTTCCTGCCTTGTACATTTGCAATCTGGTCTTATGTGTAGCATATAATGCACATATAAATGCACACAGCCAGCCCCCTTTCCGTAAAATTCACGTTGGGATTAGTTTATTGATGTTTTTATGTGATATATCCTCCCTTAAGTGTAAGAATGCGAATATTCCGGTACTTACCTTTGGTTGACAGAATTAGTTACCATATACTTTCGGTTAAATGCATTTTGTGCCAACTCTGGTTCGATTACAAGTTAATAGCACGCGTGTATCCATATACATATTATTTCTTTAAATGCTATACCATATCAGCGGGTATTTTTCTTATTGTTTCTTCATAGATTCCTCTCATTTATTTAATACATTTTGTAAACTAAACCAAACACAATATAGAGTATATTTAAAATGTGCTGTTGTGTCCTGGTGTTCACTCCTCCTCGCACCATTTAATTTTAAACGGAGGAAACCGCAAGCACCACATTACGTTTATTTTTAGCCGTGTTTAGGTGTAACGTTACACCAAATCACCGACTGCTAGCGGGCATTAGAGTTAATTTGTTAATGGCAGCGATGATGCCAGCATATAGGCCTACACAAGTGATAACGGCGGGGCAAAAAAATGAAGGCGTTACACGGCGGGTTAAGCTATGAGAAACCTAAGATAACCAGTATGTTGTTTAGAAAATATCTAATAAATCTTTGGCTATGATGCTTAATTTCAGTTGGTCTGTAACATACTTAGACCAGCACCAAATTTATTCCGTTTTTTGATTTTTACATTTTAAATTCTGATATTTTATTTATTTTCGTGTTGTTTTGACAATTTTGCATCACATACATTACTTTACATTTTACATTATGCAGTCATGGGACATCCAGTAATTGTTAATTATTTTATTTGTCATAGTGACCATTTTTTTCCATCGTAGTTGAAGCCATACTAATAAATCTGAAGCTGCAGCGGCAAATAGACTTGAAAATAGAATAGTCCCGTTTTTTTTTTCCTTTTTGATAATCTGATTGACATTTTCAGAATAAAACACTGTCAATTTTTAAGGAATTATCTCGTGTTTTCAGATTTCTTTTTCAGCTAGAGGAAATATAAATGCATTGTTTAAATTAGTGCGGTATATGTGCTGTAATGTGGATTTTTATCCTAGAGATTTAGCCCAAGTTTCTACGGTGACCTGCAATATCTTTGTCTAATCCCAAAATTTGGTCATTTTAGGAAAAACTATGAGCATCAGCATACGCTTTATTTTCTACAAATAAACATGTTATATAGCTAAATGCTGAGCTGGAAAATAACTATATCAGCCTAATATTAAATATGAAAATTGTCGTTTTTCTTTGTAAATTATGTTTAAAATTTAAAGCTGAAAAGTGGAAAAGGTACTGGCATTGGAAGATGTCTGACAGAGCCGAAACAGGGCAATTTAAATGAAAATGTAATTTGTATTGACGTGATTCGAGATCCAGACTCAGTTTGACCTTTATGTTGCAAAGTATTTTTTTTTTTTTTAGTTTTTTTTTAGTTTTTTTCGGTCAGCAGCAGTGGCAGGGTGCTTACGTGTCCTATAAAGTACCTCGTAAAATAAAGCCTCAAAACACATACTGTATCGTTTTGGGTAACATAGGAGAGGGTTTAACAGCAACAACTGGCTTGAGAAACTGTAAAAGATCCTTCTTCAGTCTTTCACATTTTCCATCTCACAAATAGCAGATCTTGCTCATATTTTGATCATTCTTAGCTTTAAAACTGGAGGTTGTTATAGGAGAGCGGGTGAGTATTTAATGACCAAAGGGATTGATTTATCCTTTATTGTTCAGCCTTTATGATCACGTGTGTCTGCTACCCAATGGCATGGCAGCCTGTCTCCCCATTACTAGCCCACTGTAGTTCTCTGTGGGGCCAAGTTGCTACTTGATTTCTCCACATTGTTATTTTGTGAGGCTGAGTTTACTGCGTGTGTATGTGTGTGTGGTGTGTGTGTGCGCGTTTTACTTTTGCATGTATCTGTTGAATGACTGCGTACATGTGAAAGTGTAATTTTCTGCCATGTCGACATCCGGAACACTGACGAGTTACTACGTTGATTCCCTCATTCTGCCCGAGAGCGAAGAGATCTCTGTGCCGAGATACTCCTCCGGTCCTGCGCTCCAACATGCCAGACAACCCCCCTCCATCGGCGACCATAGCGAGCTTGGGACTTGCACCTTCCCTTCCAAACCTTCGGTGTTCGGACCGTCGTGGAGCCACGTCCCGGCTCAGTTCCCAGGCACCGTCTCCTCTGTTTATCATCACCACTATGGGCATCCCCAAGGGCCGGTGGGTGCAGACACAGACGGCCGTTATCAGTCGTGGCTGCTGGAGCCCATGTCCGGTTCCCTGCCCATGACAGGATTACCGACGACTCATCACCACGGAATCAAGCCGGAGGGACTCGGGGCGCGGGGCGACGGAGCGCTACCGGGCTCCCACACGGCGCTGCTGCTCTCTGATTACGCCAACGGGACGGTGGCGACGACATCATCGATGGAAAAGGACGCGCTGTCCGGCCAAGCAGGGGACATGAGCGGGGAGGGCGAAGAGAAACCGGGCCTGGATCCAAGTAAGTGGCTGCAGAGTCCTTTATGTTCATGCTATTTATTCCGCGCAAAGCTTTGAGGATTGGGGTGTGCGATGGCGGTGCGCGCCTGAACAGATGCCTTTTACGTGCCATGAACGTGCCATTTCCTTTTGGGGACTGTTAATGGCCCGGCTCTCCCATTGCTATATTAGATAACCTTTTGCAGCTTTAAAAGTGAACGTGAACTGCGAGAGAGATGGAGAAAAAGTGAGGAGTTTTATTTGGATGTAGTTGCGTTTACACATGTGTAGCCACTGTCTTCTCATTAGTACAGGGAGGTTGTTTTGTTGTTGTTTTTGTCTGAGCCAAATTATGAGTGATGTGTGTTTTAAAACTCTGGCCACTCAGCACCGGGCCCTCACACCAGTGTCGCACCCCACTTTTTTCAGATAACCCCGTGTCCAACTGGCTCCATGCGAGTGCCACGAGAAAAAAGCGCTGTCCGTACACCAAGCACCAGATCCTGGAGCTGGAGAAAGAGTTCCTCTTTAACACCTACCTGACCAGGGACCGTAGGTACGAGGTGGCGAGGCTGTTAAACCTCACCGAGAGACAGGTTAAAATCTGGTTCCAGAATCGCAGGATGAAGATGAAGAAGTTTAATAAGGACGGCGCACCGAAAGACGAGTGACTGAACCGTAGATTAACAGTATTTAGGCTGATGGCGAGCTTTGTGTGTGAAAGCTCTTTAACTCTGCTGGACCTTGTTTTTAAACTTCATTGTCTTATTGTTCTATATAACAGAAGCTATTAGGCTCATTTGTCTTGTTAAAAAAAGCATGTTGGGCTTCAGTTTGATGCGACTACCTTTTATATTGCACAATTTTAACAGTGCCCACTCGGTTTATTTTTATTTTGTTCTTTACTTGTGTTGATTTGAATTAATACCTCGTTAAAGTGTATTAGTTGGCCTGGACCCTGTGCTTGTTTGTGTATGGATGTTTCTATCTGTGTGTGTTTTCTGGTTTGTAGCTATCTGTTGTCTATCCCTGAGTCACCTGAGCGTATAGTTTGTAAAATGTGTTAATTTTGTTGTTTCTCCCTTAACTGCTAGAATTATGGCTGAACACCATGGGTTTGAATCTAACGTCGGAAGCGTAGAAAAACAGACTGACCGCATTTTGAAGTAGGTACAGAAACCTCAGAAACCACTTGAGAATGCTCACGGAATTAAAAAATGTTATAGAAGCTATATTACATGACATTGTTGACTACCTATATGTCTTTCGACTACCTACAATAACTTTTTTTTCTCCGATGGCGGATTATAGTAGATTTGCTTGCATTAGATACTGAACTTTGGCTGGATTTCAGGGAGTAACATTTTGAAAGAACTTAATATTTGTTAGTGAGAGAAAATTACTTAAAACACTGTAGGCTACTTATTGAATACCTCACGGTCTGCCGACCGTCAGACTTTTGGTTCAAAAATGTAATTTGTACTTTATTTATTAAATAAAACAAATTATATCTGCGAAATCATGCAGGTTATATTCTTATTTCATTTTGGCATCATACACAAATGAATTACATTTCGTCAAAATATCATAATTCAGGATTTCTTGCTGCACAAAACAGTCTGCTGCTAAAAAAAATGCTGCTAATTGGAATTGCAAAAAATATCAAGGTTACTGCTGTCAGCTAGATCTAGAACACACACACACACACACACACACACACACACACACACACATGCATACACACAGACATATACATACACACACACACACAAGCACACATAAACAACCACATACAAACAAGCACATGGAAATAAAGAAAATATAGGATATAGGTATATTCAATATAGTTCAAATTAACATTTTTACACATCAGTATAAATATATTCGGGCATTTCCATTTGCAGGGAGAGCACACACACACACACAACACACACACACACACACACATACTCAAGCATACACACAAGCATACATGCCCAAATCAAAATGCACACACCTTTAAGTGAATATATGCGTGTGTATGTTTTGTATTTTTGGATTGGGGACCGAGCTGCTTCTTGGCAAAGGATGTTGTTAGCTGTATACAGCCATAAAAGACAATTACCGCTATAACCTTTTATGGGGTGCAAAGCGCTGCGAGGCAAGAGGACACAAAACAAAAAAAGACATCGAGGGCTTCGACAGCTGAAGCCAAAAATAATGCAGCCGATGTGTTTCTGTTCAGCCCAGATATGACGAGGCCTTTCAGGCGAGAGCTCCATCAGTAGCGCCAACCCGGCGCAATTAACAATATGACCGAGATCGTTGTGACAGGCTATGATGAAATACTAAACGGGTTTTAGAGGAGAAGTCTAGGTCTATTTTTAAAATATGGCCTCTTTGCGTAAGGCTGGTTCAAGTCTCTGCATGCTGGAGAAAATATTTGGCACAAAGCAGCAAATTCATTGTGACCCGGCTTCAGAGCTGCAAAGTCCCATTTTCCATCAGAGGCACTCACAGCTCTGTCAGATGCAGCAGGTCAATTAGTGCATACTAAGGGCCGCACAGAGATGGATAGATTATTGTAGTTACAGGGTAAGCTGGACTTCAGTGTGCTGCTTTGACGCGTTAGGGGACGCAGATGGACCGAAACTTCAAAGACTCGTCCAGAGACAGTGCAATAAAACGCCTGGTCTGCTATACTGTCTGGCATTCCACTTTTAATGGCTTTATGGCCGCCCAGACACAATTAGGCCGTTTCCAGAATGGCACCCATTTGTTTTTTTCTTCTCTTTCTGTGGGACTGCGCTCTGGACAAAAGGCCAAGCGGAAATGATCAGCTTTATTGGATTCTCCCCGACGGGGACGCGCAGGACTCACGGTCATTTGGATCCTTTGTTCCTACCTGGGAACCTTCCGCCCTCTGCTCCTTTGCTGGGCCCATCCGAAAGGAGGAGGAGCAATAAAGCCAGCAGCTAGTTTCAAACACGGTAGTAAGCCCTATATAGATGCCTACATCGAGATACATCTGGACAGGTCCGGTCAGTCGCCCGCGCTTTGCTTGAAATACCGACAGAAGAAACACGAAGTTGCCTTTGATCGTCATTTCTCTTAGAGACTTGCATCCTGAATTCTCTCCAGGATTTCAGCAGGAAGACAAAACGCCTCAAAACTGCTGCCTCCCCACCCTGCAGTCCCTCACAGTCACCAGAGAGTGGCGACACTGTTCCACATCATCGAACAGATTACTTTTAACTCTCCTCCTTAATGAACCTGCACTGGGGAGCTAACTGTAGTAACATTTTTAGAGTCCAGCAAAAATAATTTCCCTGTTTTTTACAGTCTCAGTGCAGAAGCTGCTTCTTCAGCCTGCGGCTCTGCAGGGGAGAGGTTAAGATCCAGCTCGCCGTGAGTGCTGGATAACAGCTTTAAACCTCAAATAGCCGCTGTCTGCTCACTGTTGTCCTTCTCATTTGGATATTCAGTTTGGTTTTATAGTCCTAAATAAAGTAGACAAATCTGCTGCATAACAGGGTTAATAAGAAAAACAGGGAAAGGGGGCATTTCCCTCAGTGCATGCGTGTAGATTATTCAGATAGTCTATGTCCTGTTTAATCGGCTGATTATGGTTTACTGATCAGTGACCGATAGAGTCCCCATTTTTACATATTCACAAATACTTAAACGAATTTTGGAAATTATACTGTTGATGAGGATCACTATTATTAACAATCGCAATAATAATAATAATAATAATATCAAATCTTTGTTTTATTGCGTGCGTGTGTGTGTGTGTGAGAGAGTGTGTATGTGCTTATTGTCGGCATACTTTTGGCTCAATTATTCCCCATTTAGGTGACACTGTAATGTCAGAATAGTAATTTTATGCAGGAATTATTACAATTAATATTATCATGAGTAGTAGGAGTAATATTTGCCAATATACTTTAGGAATGATTTATTAAATTGCTGCCAGATTCTCACCTCAACAAACGTTAGTGCAAATAATATTCAAACTTACCCTGTTAAATCCTATTGGTAAAAACAGTATATTTCTATTCTCTGTCGACATTCACTTGATAAAAATTATAATGTTTATATATATATATATACCATTCATATATATTTATATGTGTATATATATTCATGTATGTATGTCTTTATATGTCTATATATACATGTGTATGTATATATACGTATACGTATGTTGATATATGTATGTATATGTTTTGCAATGGGTTGTTTATTTATTTATTTTTGATAATAGCTGTTATGACTAGTGTGTTAGTGTAGCCTATAACTGTGTAAATGTAGATAATCTGTACCACGTAAGGTTAAAATATTTCCACAAATCCAGCTGAAACTGAAAGAGAAAAGCTGTGAAATCGACGATTATCTGAAAAGCAGCGGTAAGGAAGGTGACATGAAGCCATGATTAAGCAACTTTTCGATCAGAGGGATTGTGTGAATTTCTCTCGTGTGTGTTTTTGTGTGTGAAGTGTTAATCCCACTCTGGAGCCCTGCGCCATAATGAAATCAATGTCTGCCTGCTGATTGGATGAGAGCGGCCAGGCCTTAGTCACGTGGTGAGTTCTTTGGTCCAGAGTAAAAATGGGGTTTGGTGTAAATCTAGTGTGTATTGCTGTCATATATCACACTACCTCGTAAAAACGACACCGACGGTTCTTGGCCAACAAATCAGAGAGGAAAAAAATATGAGTTCTTATTATGTGGATGGTCTTCTTAGCACATATACGGCAGGAGGTTCTCTGTTCCCAAATGTTGAGCGAGCCTCCTGCGGTATTGGACCCAGTGGAGAGAGCTATGATTCGGCTCGGACTGCTGCGGCCATCGCATTTGCACCGTCCCTGTCTGGAGCTTACAGCGTCAATAACCCAGTATACCAGAGTCGCCCCGTGTTTACCTCGGGCTATAACCAGGTGCAGGAGGCACATCAGCCACGTAGTCCTAACACGCTGCCCCGCAACCCGTTTGACCAGAGCCGCCTGTTAACCGACAGCTGCTGCCATCCCGGGCCGGGGCCCCTCACCTCATCGCCGGACAAACAAAACTGGATGTACCCCTGGATGAGAGGGTCAGGTATGTGCTGATAGTACCTCTTATGTGCCATTTCTGAGCCCCGGGGTCAATGTTTTTACAAAACACTGCGACACTTATACTGAGCGTTAGAGGTTCAATTAATATCGTGAAGCCACTGGTGTTGCATGGAAAGAATCGTAAAACTTTTATTGCGCAACTAATGAGTTCTGCAGCCATAAATTCATTTGGCCAGCGCTTCTGTGTGTTCAGTACGCCGAGACCTTGCCGCTGGGGGGGTTTCTCTGCACTCCTATTACTCTTACAGCCGCTTCTCCCCTTTGTGGTTGTAAAAAAGACCGGCCTGTTGTGTAAATCAGTTCTCTTGCACTCTGCAGCTCCCTTCTAATTGGGTCTGCACTGCAGAGGCCCTGGTATTTTCTGAAACTCGTTCGCCCACATTGTAGGATCAATATGCACTAGTATGTCGGCTAAATAAAGAGGTCAGGTAATTCAGAATGCTATAGCAGTTTGAAACAAAGGCATTCGTTATCATTTCGAAGCAGAGGGTGTTAAGGCTGTAATCTAATTACTTGTGGCTCTTTCAGTGCGCAAAACATTGCTGGGTTTTAATTGGAAAGGCATGCAGAGTATCAAAGGAGGCACGAGCCAAACACCCCAGCAGGACTACTTTAAATAGATGCAGAGAGCTTTAAAAAACCTCTCCCCTACTGATTATAGTGTGTATGGGGCAGGGGGGTAATGTGAAAATATGAGCCACAATTAATTGCACAATCCCAAATACATGAATGAGACACAAGATATTTCCTACTACCAGTTATTTTTATTGTCAGCTCCAGTTGAAATAGAACTTAGATTTACAATATCATGAAGAAAAAACATAGCACATTCTGCAAGTTATATTCAGCTCACGCGTTTTTTTCTCCCACAGTTTCAAATCGAAAGCGAGGGCGGCAGACCTACTCTCGGCACCAGACCCTGGAGCTGGAGAAGGAGTTCCACTTCAACCGGTACCTGACCCGCAGGCGGAAGATCGAGATAGCCCATGCCCTCTGCCTCTCGGAGAGACAGATCAAAATCTGGTTTCAGAACCGCAGGATGAAATGGAAGAAAGAACACAGGGACGAACCGGCGTCAAACCCCGTGGAAAACGGCAGCGTTGTCCAGGCGGTGCCCCAGGTCAGGGGGGCCGAAGCCGGAGACACCAGCAGCTCCGATCTGGAGTCAGAAATGGCTGCAAAGTAACGAAAGACACGGGAAGAGAATTAAACCGTTAACGAAAGACAGGCACTCCTAAGAATGACCTCGGATTAAAGCTGACATACAATTCATAGAGTGCAGCTTCGTAGCCTGATCAACTGAATGACAGTAGGCTATAGATTCTTTATTTCATTTTTAACCAGTTAGGCGTTCAAAAAAGGCTCTGCATGATAGAGCGAGAACAACTACGTATTTACACTCTCTTTTTATATATGGAATATACTATATGTAATTTAACCTGCCAAAACTGCGGAAGCAACATTCATTTAACGAAAAACTACCTAATTTCTACCTGCTGGACGAAAACACTGACGCAACGAATTCATCATATATTGAAACTGGTTGTAAATGATTCTAACAGAGTATTTCTTTCTCCATAAACGTTTTTATTTAAGAGTAGGAATAACCTACAACACCCAGCATAAATGTGCCTTATTTTGAAAACAGACTAATTCGAAAGAGATTTTTTTGTGTTAGTTAAACGCCTCCAAATGTGATTTAGGTGCTTCTATAGGTTCAGTAAGTTTATCGCCCTATTGTTTTTTTTTTATAATCACGTTATTCCTTAGGATAGTCACATGCCCGTTTTGACCCTGCCTTGGTCTGAAAGAATGAGCAGAAATTTGTGTTTAGTTTAGCATGAACTTATGTAACCTACCTCAGCTTCCCAGAGAGTCCACATGCTTATTATACTGTAAACAGCATTTCCCAATGTAAATCTCCTGAAGTCTTAGCTGTGCACTGGAAAAATGTTGGTATCATTGCCTATTTCATGTTTAGAGAATTTCAGGCTCAAGATTTCATACATCTTTGAAAACCAACAGGCTAAAAAAGATTTTTTTATTTTTATTTAAAAAACATTACAGATTCCTTCTTTTGACAGTGTAATATATATATATATATATATATATATATATGCTATTCTAATGCATTATGTGTAAATAGCCTACTGTAGTATATTTAGGTTCAGTGGCCACGATTTCAATGTGAAGTATAAGTAATATGTGAAAATTTGAATATATATATGAATCTTTAACCTCTGGGAATGTTTTAAATCTGTAAATTAAAATACAATAATGGAATAAAATAGGTTTCATCCGCCGATTTGTTTTCATTTAATATTTACATTGAGAATCTACGCACTTCATAATGTTTAACCTCTACAATCGTGATGATAATCACCGCGATCAGGCGCTGGCCGACTAGTAATATGTCGCTCACAGTTTTCCAGTAAAAGCCGTTGACCGTGTCCAGTGTTAGGTTGCATGTAATGAAACAAGTTGCAGTCCATTATGAGGGTTAGGTAAACACTGGAGTTGGGGAATGTGAGCTATGAGAATGCGAGATGGGGCAGGCTGCAGATGAAGGGAAATTACTGTTGAACTCTGCATTCCCTCTTCCCTCGGTAAGATGGCGCCCGACTGTGACCCCCCCCCCCCAGCCCCCACCCCCACCCACCCCCCATCTGCCCTCCAGCGCTGGGTCATAAATCCGTTGTTGTTTATGAAAATTTACAACATAGCAATACAACTTTACGACGCGACTTGGCCTCCCATTGGCTCGCAGCTCGTCACGTGGCAGGGAGCCGTGAACATGAACTTTTTATATATAATTTCCAATAGCGGAATAGAGCAGCCCTTTCATTTAACGGTCTCGGGCTGTTTTCACGCGGCTGTTTTCACTGGCGACAGTTCCCATTATTGTACCCTTCGCGACTCCCATTTTTATTTTTATTTTTTCGGATGTTGGAGTTGTTTTCTCTTGGTCGACACGCAGGGGCTCATCTTCTGATGTGACTGGATCGTCTTGGTGCCCGGTCGTCGCTCTCCTAACACGGTCTTGGCAGGATGAGTGGAAAGAGCTGCGGCGCCTCGCTGACCCCCCGGGAGCCCCCATTTTCCGTCCTGGGACCCAGCTGGAGACCTTCCTCCTTCACTGCCCGTCTGCACCTGCCAGCTCCCTCCCCTCACCTCCCCGTTTACAAGCAGAAGCCTTCTAAAGGTAAGACATTTCAAACTTGTCAATCAACTGCATGTTTTTGCTCTTTTCAAAATGTCCATGCATTCAACGAAAAAAACAAAAGCAAGCTTATTGTTTAAATATAATTCAATTTCCGTTTGAATAATCCCTTGGAGGAACTGGTTTCATGGTACCATTTAAATTGCTTTTAATTGATTTCAGTAGCAGAGGTTGTCTGGTAAATCTTCGCAATCTGGTTTGAAGAGGCTATCGGTTTTTGCACACGTTTCATAATTTGACTTGATCACCTTGAGTGTTTTTACATGCCATCAACACCTTATTTGTTTGTTGTTGGATTTAAATGGGGACGGGAAAATTTCATAAGGTGGATGGCGGCCTAATGGTGCGCTCTTTGACGCCCTCCTGTGGAGACACTGGGGGTACTGTGGTTGTAGCGCTGCCTGTTTGGCTGCAAACGTCTGTGGTGCAGGACATCAGACATCTGTTTTTCCTCTATGTGTCTATGCATATGCTCTTGTGCTTCATATGTGTGTGTGCGGGCCCTGGCTCACTGTACATTGCACTGGTTATTATGAAAGAAGAGAACTAGATCATATTAGCGATTGACCGCCTATGAATTGCAATGGAATTTCTCTGACAATTGAATTCAAATTTTGACAATGTTCCTGTTTGTGTCCCCTAGCGAACCTAATACACTGTACTGTGCCACTGTAGCGACCTTTTTAGCGCAATAGATTATTAGTCAGTCAAAGAACCAAGTTCTGCCGGGAGCTAATGTGCGAAGTATGAGCAGTTTCCTTTTGCAAGATATTAACTGTGCAAAAGTCAAAGCGTAGTTAATTTTTCTTTGCAAAAAATATTAGTTAAACATTATTGTTTTGTTGAAAACATAGCTGTCTATATAAACGTTGACTGCTGTTGGCCCAAACCTCCTATTCTTTGTGTCTGGATTGAGTGTGACTGTCGTTGTCAGGGTGACAATTGCTGGGACCTTTGTATTACATAAAATGTGATAAAAATGAATATGAGTGCTGTGAATTTTAGCCTTGCAGCATCTGTGCGTAATAGAATTTAGCCAGAGAATGAATTAAAATGTGGTGGGGTTTTCTCTGTATACTCTTGGACTTACGAGTGCTAGTGTGCGAAGATGCCTGCAGAGTGCACTGCCCTCCTTTTTCCTGCAGCAGTGACCCCCCTCACTCCCTGTCAGATATGTTTGACACCCCGTGCCAGACACTTCTTTCCTCTCCATTCTTTTGGCCCTTATTTGGTTCCTGGGTGTGTCCCCTGCCTCGGCTCGGGAAAATAATTTTCGTGGGAACTTTGTTGCCATTGGCCAGCCATAAATCAGCTGTTGGAGCTTGGCTGTTAAGCCAGCGGACACTTCTTATAGATCTACTATTACTGTGGGCCCACTGGATGCGGGAGCCCTGGTGTTCACCTTTCTTCATATCGTGCCTTCTGGGGATCTGCTATCGCAAAGAGCACACATACCTGGAAAAGTATAAATAATCTGTATCTCACTGTTTTTGTCAGTAACGCAGGATTGGGCTTGTGTTGGGTAAAGTTGCTGCTCTGGGGAAATTGCATGGTGGGGGGAAACCAGAGGACATGTCACTGCCTTCGAGAGACGAGGGTACCATAAAAATTCCACAAGAAGAAAAGCAAAACCGAGAGCGCAAGAGTGTCGTTTTTTTTGAGCTCCTTTTCCCCTGATCTCACACCGAGATTCTCTCATGGAAAACAGTCGACAGCTCAGCTGATTTACTCTTGTCAATAAGTGTATTGGTCAGGTTACAAAACCAAGCAAAGCGAGGCAGATGTTTTCCACTGTTTATGAAAGTATCAGCGATGTCACTAGTACTAAATGGATTGCTTCCAACATATCTTTTGCGAAATCTATCATTTTTACTTTTTCCTTCGTGGCTCTGTTGCTTTGTAAATGATCGATTATACAATTGTTTTCAAAATCCTACTCTAATGTCACCTATAATGTATTTTTTAATTCCTTTTCAAACTGGAAAAAGAATAGTAGAAAATCACAGGAACGCTACATCTTTGCAGCGCCAAATAACACATAAAAAATGGCAAAATACAAAACATATGGTGTATGTTGCTACATTTGAGCAAAAGGAAACGGTCTATATTGAATATTGTCGTTTTTTTAAACATTTCAAATACAATGGCCTTGTATTTAATCATTAATCGTTTCTAATATTTCCTTTTTGAATAAATTCTAATTTTACCTTTTGTTCTTCTTTGTTTTGTGTATTCAAACGTGACATTTAAAAAACTCCGAGCTGTACAGCTGCTCATAAAAAAGAAAATACACGGTATTCTCGATCTTGTGTTTACATCTCACAAACACACACTGCACTAAAACTGCAACTTGATGAGGGTGGCTGTTTAAAAGTCAGCATGACAGAGGATTTGCCGTTAGACATGAGCGAAATAACGTCGGGTTACGCGCGAAAGGCTTGTAATATCTCGTAAATGGCTGGTGTTTGGCGACGTTAAATATTAACCATCTTATATAAATAGTACAGAGAGTTTATGCGTGTTCATATATAGCCTATATGCACAGTCATTAATTTTTTAAAGTCGCGTAGAGGACAGGCCTTGAATGGCAGCCTCTTTGGCATTATTCGACAAACCGATGTTCCCACTTTCATCTTACCCCAAAACATTTACTCATCAGACCTTTGCCACACGTGTGGTTGTACAGTTGTTTTATGATTATACGAACAAACGGTAAACAACACAAAACAAAAGAAAACAACACAACACAAAACAAAACAAAAAACGCAGCTGTCTTTCGAATGGTTTTTATTCTATTAACTCCGCAGACCATTTGCACTCATCGTCTATCGTAACATGCACAACAGACTCTGATCGAATTATTTCTGTACACTACTCTCGCGGAGATTGCGCTCTCAGCATGTCACTTGTTGTATTGTTTAGGAGCCCGTTGGTTTTTGCCGCAATGGTCGTTAACCTCCGAATGACCCCGTGTGGAGCCCACGCCTCAGAAAGCGCCGCAGACACGCAGTGTAACAGCTGGGCCAGAGGATGGCGCACCACGACAATTCAAAACACCCAGGCCCTTACTGAGTTTGCCCCAGCCAAGAGCGCATGGAGGCGCGCACCCTTCACATCCCACCCAGTATTTCCTGCGTGCACGAGTTTACCTCTGGAGGTCACCAAGCAGGATTTACGACTGGTCAACAAAAGCACGTGATTCTCCGCCGTACCCCATATTTGGGTGCCTACGTAAGAGAGAATCAAGTCCATGTCCCACTCATTTCCATAATTCATCATAAATTGTGCAAGGGTGCTATAGGACGCGCTAAACCATAAGAGCCACAAATCAAGCACACAGGTTTATGCTTTTTTACCACCAAAATAATAAAACAAAAACAACAACACCTACAACGAGCAAACGGTGGAATTGTCAACAAATGAGCTCCTATTTTGTGAACTCATTCTGCGGTCGCTATCCCAATGGCGCGGACTTCCAGTTACATAATTATGGAGACCATAGTACGGCAAACGAGCAATACAGAGACTCGACAGCCATGCATTCCAGCAGGTACGGCTATGGCTACAACGGAATGGACCTAACGGTCGGACGGGCCGGTACCGGACACTTTGTGGGCAGCGAACGGACGCCGGGCTACTCCCCGAGTCACTCAGCGGCGACGACACCCTCGGTGGAGCCGGTCAGGTACACCCAGTCCGCAAGCAGCACCGGGACCTCGTCTCTATCGCCACCACCTGACCCTCTACCGTGCTCCTCGGTCGCCAGCTCGTCCCCGGTCATCGAGACTCATTCTCAACAGAGAGCCGGGAAAAACTCCATAGCGAGCCCGTGCTCAACCCCGTGCTCGAGCTCGAACGGAGGCACGCTGCTGCTCAGCCGGGACTGTGTGTCCAAAGCTTCCCCCCTAGAGGAAGAGAAGCCTGCGGGAAGTGCACCGACAACTCCTCAAAATGTCACCGACTCAACACAGCCTCAGATATATCCCTGGATGAGAAAACTACATATAAGTCACGGTAAAGTGCATTTTAACGATTTTGTATTGATTTTAGAGACCTGGCAGCGTGTTGTTGTTTGGAAAAGGAGTAATAACGCCGTTATCTTATTCTAGGACTTTGTACCTACGAGCAGAACAGGCCTAAATTTGTCAATTCTGCCTTATACGTAAAAAAAAAAAGCACAGAATAAATTTCCTATGACACACGTGGCGCCATTATCGCCTTTCCCCCCTGTTGTATGTTCAGTACTGTCAAAATAGACCAGGTACAGGATAATTTAACATATGAAGTTTAAGTTGGGTAAAATGTATTGGATATTTATGGATAGGTTGGATGCATTTGTCTGTGCATTACACCATATTTTTTATAGTCAAATAGCTCACATTTCCCACCCTTTTACATTGTTGAATCATTTTCGTAAGATGCGTTTAACAAGTTGTGTATTTTACTCAGTTACATGTTATTTTAAAGGATTTTCGAATTCTATTAGGCGCCATTTAAAACTAGTTAGTATTCGCACTTTTAAGCCTTTTCTACCTGTAGAAACCATGCAAGCAGTATATAAAAATGCGAAATGAGTCACAAAAAGTTGCTTAACTTAATATTTTAAACATTTACTATATCTCTGTGTTCCCTCCTCTCCTCTTACACAAGATTTGTCAGGACCAGAGGGGAAGAGAGCCAGGACTGCATATACTCGGTACCAGACCCTTGAGCTGGAGAAGGAGTTCCACTTTAACCGCTACCTGACCCGCAGGCGGAGGATCGAGATAGCCCATGCCCTCTGCCTCTCAGAGAGACAGATCAAAATCTGGTTTCAGAACCGCAGGATGAAGTGGAAGAAGGACAACAAGCTGAAGAGCATGAGCATGGCGGCTGCAGGAGGGGGAGGCTACAGGCCCTGATATTCACTCCCCCACCCCTGATAATGAGCACTATAAAATATAAAAACAAAGATTGTCATATCAACTTCTCCTTCTGTTTTAAAAAGCGCAGAGACTTGGCAAAACGGGTTGTGTGCGGGACAGGGGACACCCCATGTAGCCCACTGTATGTCCAACAACAGTCCCATTATATTCCTTAATATTATTTCCTTTTTATTTCCACCGTGGTAATGCTTATGTGAGTAAAAAAAAATATGTACAGTTCTGTCTAGATTTAGAGGAAAAAGAAACGAAATAAATGGTTGTTTAAATTATTTCTTGTTCAGACGAAAAAATAAAAAAATAAAAAACGTCAAAGCTCGAGATGCTACCTACCTACCGCAAATAAATCCAGTAAAAGTTGTGTAATGCACTCAGAACAATACCAGCCTAATAAATAGAGGGTTGAGGTTGAGCTGCCTTTGTGTTTAGCCTTCGTTTTCTATGTATGTACTGTATACAGTATGTATGTATTTATTTGTTTGATGTATTGTACCAACTTGTCAGATAACTTGCTTCCAAAAGTAGAGCCAGCAGAATACGTAAAGCCTTGTGTGGTGATTGTGTGCGTTGTGAACACATGTATGGACCGAGGTGCCGGACTCAGTCTTGTATGTACAGTAGCCGTGCCTTGTATCTTTGGGGTTTTTTGTTTGTTTGTTTGTTTTTTGCAGGAACTGCTGTTTGCATTGTTCATCTGGGCGCAACATCTTAGTAAAAAACGTGTTTTGTCTTTGTTTACTAGCTGTTTTTAATGTGGAAGCTCCCACGGTAATTTTCATTGCCTATGTGTATAACTCCATCGTGATAAGCTTTTTGTAAATGTTTTTCAAAGACTGGAAGTCAAGAATATACTATAAAAATAATGATGATGATGACGATGATGATGATGGCCATTATAATAAACTTTCTACTGGAACGGCAACATTACAGTGAGTGTACGATTTTGTAAAAGATCTAAGATTCATTTTTGCGCTGTTGCCACGACCGCTGAGTGGAAGAGTCGGAGTTTGCTGATAACTCCGAAAATCACTTGTGTGAGATGGAAAAAATTGTCAAAAATTCCCTCACGTTAAATCTCCGTGAATTCAACAGGTCACCTTGAATTAAAGTTTCTAGTTTTACTCACCTTTCTGTGGAGCTGGGGGGGCTTTTGGGGTCCTTGGCCACTAACGGGCTCCAGGGGCCGGGCGTCCCCCTTTGTGCACAGACTCCTGGGCTATTCCCGGAGAATCAGCTCGACTTTTCAAGCTGTAAACTTTATTAGGGCCGATTCTGGCTCTCTGACATTTGGGTGCTAAATGAATGGGGGGTTTTGTCTATGAATTAGATCGTAAAAATCATCCGGAGCGCGGCCAGATAGGCTCACTGGCCATAAATGGTCACGTGGTAGCCATTAAAGTAAGTTTTATGGTTTTGGGGAGTTGACAGTATATTGCACATAACATATAATCGCACTGACGGCGAGGCATCGTCTGACTCTCTCTTTGCAGGCTGTAAGTGTTACTTGACCGGTACAGACCATCTCTATTGCTCAGTCTGCCTCAGTGTGGACCGGACGCTCTCGAGGATGAGGACCGCGTCTCTGGGTGAGTTTGTGCAGTCTAGCCGGTAGCCTGAGAACAGTCAGCCAGTGTTAAACAGCCTTATTATTGTATTCGCTCCCTCTATCCGTCCCTATTAGTCCATTACACTAATTTGTCAGTTGTGCAGTGCTGAATACTGGTCTCGGCAGATGTTGCGCAGGGTTGAGTCCGGCTCATGGCTATTTAATTGCTTCCTTCCCCGTGTAACTTGTTTCCCTCCATCTGTGGTGTAACTCATAATCCATTTTTACATGTTGGATAATTATCTCTATGTCCATTTCCACCCCCACAAACTTCTAGTTGCTGTCGTTTTATTACATTGGAGAATTCACAGACCGTGAGCCAGAAAGTTTCCAAGGGGTGTGTGGAGTGTGTAGATTTCCTTGATAAAGTTAAGCGCTGCTGCAGGCCTACAGATTTACAGCTAGCTCCCTCTGATTGGATTCTGTACGTGCTGATGACTTTTGGAAGTTGTAGGTCCATCCCTGGGAAAGTTGCAGTTGCTCTGCTGAGCGCCGCTGATGCGCCTCCGCATGTTGGCAGCGTGTATGGCTTTAGGACGAGGCTGTAAACAGTGACAAGTAAACACAACATGAGAACAAACAGCAGCAGGGAGACATCTGAAAAGGAATTCCGTTTTGTGTCAGCCAAGGCGTTTTGTTTTTGGGGGTTGAAAAGTTCAGGTGACCTTTCAAAAGTCACTCTCGCTCTGTGGTGACCTCTTGTCCGACCAGAGCCGTGGCACGACCGGTCACCACTGCCACTGGGTTGCTGATTCCTAAAAACATGAACTGAAAATGTGGGGGAAAATAGAAAACTATCTTTTGTTTGGATGCATGGGCCTTCTCTTTTTTTTCTTCCTAACCTTGTACATCTGTTTTTATCAGAAGGATTTGACTCCGTGCGCTTGTTCCTATTTTGAAATTTCCAGACTAAATATACTTTAAAATAACCAAATAATTTGACAGGAGACGAATTTTTGTTTCTCACGAGTTTTGGTAGCCTACGATCAGGAAAACTGAGATTCGTTTTTCCCCAACTTGTTAAATTGTCGGGTTTGCAAAAGTTAACGCTGTCCGCCTGCAATTTAACCTAAATATAAATTTTTCATTCTCGCAAAGGCCTATATACAGAAAATAAACTGGAATGAACATTCCATTGACAAAAGAGAATTTCAAAGCAGGTTAATACAAATGATTTTATTTTATTACTAAACTTTAAAGAACTTCTCTAGCCTTTTCCACCAAAGCACGAGCGAAAGCCGATCCCCTTTGAGAGTGAATTCTAGGAAAGCACGGTGAAATCCTCTCAAAGTATTTATTGAAATCAAAAAGAAACACACTTTGGTGGTGCATTGATTGCCAGATTATTTGGAGCGAAACCAAACCATACTGCTTCACTTCGGTGCTTAACGCATTTTGCGCATTGTTATGGAAAGAGGTCGACAGCTTGAACAAAATACGGTTTAAAACCCTTTCCAGTTTGATTTTGGACTCATTAAAAATAAAGGAAGGACGTCGCTATTTGGACGTTGAAACCCTGGCCAATATTTCAAAAGGAGAAATTTCGACAGGGCCCCATGTGCGGCATACTGCCAGGCGGAGAAATAAGGAGAGGAGCGCTGTAGGTTCATCTGGAGGTCAGCCACAGCACCAAGATAAATCTGCATCCTCTCGGAGCCACCAGCAGAGCTCGCTTTAGGCCAAGTTCACTGTCACCCTGCTGTATGGAGAGGGGGAAGATCGCTCACACATCCACGGTACCGCGCACACACGCGCCCTCGCGTTGATGACACGTTTGCTTGGCGTTGCCTATAAGCATAATGCGTATAAATTAATTTAACAGAGGACGCAGCGCCTCTGGTAACATCCTGCACTGGAGGAAGAGACCGCAGAGCGGGGGAGTCCAACTTTAAGTGTTGTCTCCAACAAAGACTTTTGGCTGCTTTGGTTGCGCTATAACACTAATGAATGATTTGCATATTTTAGGGCCCTATTAGTCTTGAGTGGGAGCCCATTGGATTTATCTTTTCACTCCCTCATTGGAAACACCACCAAGCTAAAATTGCATTTAAAGTCTTGTGTTGGCATCTTTTCTAATTATGAAATCTGTGAAAATGATCATGTCGCTGGTTAGAGGTAGACAAACTGTTAAAATGTTTTTGGGTTTTGTTTTGTTTTTTTCGTTTAAAGAGATCCAAAATTCTCACTGGGCCGGGACTGATGAGCTCGAGGTAGCTGCAGAGGAGGAGGAAAAATTGGGGTCAAAAGTTTACGCGCTGAACACGTCTCCGTCATCTGTTCACTCGGAGCTTGATGCCAGCCTTATAATAGCGATCTTGACTCTCCACACAAAAGAGAGAATAGCTTTGAATTACATATGTTGCACGGTGCACTCCAGGTGAACCCTGGAAGCTCGGTGACCTCGCGCTTGGAACCGGGGGAGGGGACCCCCCACCCGTCCCCGGCAACAAGATTGAGTGCCTGGCGTTTTATTAGGGCGGTTGATTGGTGAATTTCTTTTGAATAAATTGCATTTGATATGTTTAGGGACGGGGGGAAAATTTGCATTTTGAGGATTGATACTCTCGACCCGGTCACAGGGTAATGTGAAGGCCCACAGCCCCCAAAATGTGCCCCCGGACCCCTTAAAAAACATTTAGCCCCTCTCTTCCTGATAAGCTGAATAGAATCCTTTAAAGAAAACAGGAATGGCACAGAGGTTTTCTATGCTTTATAAGAATGAAGTTTTAAAATAGACATTGTTCCTCAATGCGCATCCAAGCCATTTTATTTTTTCACTAGGCCTATTGATGCGCTATCAAAAATAAAGCTATTCCTTAAATGAAGCTAAAATATTGATTCTTTGGCTGAAGGTGTAAAATCAATGAAAAAAACAAGATTTAAAAAGATGATTTGCTCGGTAAAACCTAATGACATCAGGAACAAAGTAAGTTTGTCGATATTTTGCATAAAAAACTTAAAATAAAAATGTTTCCCCCGAATCGCAAATCTTATAAAACGACAAAGGACAACACGACAGACAAGATCCTAACACATTTTTCTCTAAAAAAAAAAAGTGAAATGTATTTATTTACATCCAGAACAACAAAACGTGGCAATTACAACTCCTCCGATGAAAATGACCAATAAAATTAGATTATATTGCCAGTTAAGATTTCAGAAACTTTTTTTTATTGTCTTGTTAAGATGAAATAATCAGAAATGAAACACTTTGTTCCCCAAACCATTTAAAATCGATGCATTTTTCTGCATAAAATTCAACACACAGTGCGCGGCATTTATGTAGTAGAACTTTTCCACGCTCTCCAAACAACACAAATGTAAAACTAACAAAATAAGTTCAAGAATTCAAAGAAAATAAACCCATCACTCGATAAGTCACAAGTTTGTTTATTGATTTAAAAATAAAAGCTCGCTAATGAAGATTAGAAGCGGCCGTATAAGATGCTTAAGAGTTGTGACCACAGTCATTGACCTTCATATTGTCTTTATACAGAACTTTGTTTGTTTTTTTTCCTTCTTCAGTCAGTGACCAATATTTTAGATCTTCCCAAATCTTTCAGTGCAAATATTCATGGCAGTCTGTTTGCATGTATCCTCTTAAAATGCACAGTCTAACTAAATGAAATTTTATGAAATGGTTTCCGATCGTTTAGAGAAAGTTTCTGTAGCATTTCTCTGAAAATCTCAAATTCAGGCTCAGTGCTTTCTGTTGCAACAGCCTCTTCCCTTGGAGGAATAACGAAGCTGTGTCCCTTCGCTGTTTAGAGGATCCAGCTGCTTTTGTTCACTACCTCGCTGTTGTAGTGGCCTTGAAGGATCAGTGTAATAAGAGTCTAATCAAAGTGTAAAGCTGGTGACCACTCTTGGCTGGTCCACTTCTCCCTGTGACAGCCTTTTCACTAATAACCAAGTGGTGTTATGGACACTAAAACACACACACGCTGCAAAAAAGAAGAATATTTCATTACCAGCGTTTACCTATATCAAAACATTTCCATGAAGGTATTTAAACGACGTTTTTAACCCGGAATCCTTGGCACGTCTTGAATGCAGGGAGAATTTTTTACTCTGCCCGTCAAGCAGAGCTCCGTATAGACAAGAGACCTTGTGAAAACCATCTGCAATCTGTCACCATCGTCACAGCACTTCTCTGATAATCTAAATTTACAGTAAACTGTCAAGCATGATGTATATTGGTTAAATAGACCTTCACTTCACAGTATATGCTCTGAAAGGGAACACCGTGAACTGGCTGTTAGCTTATTTTGTGCTGGAAATAAAATCTCTAACAAGAGCCTGTAACGGTTTTTGCTCACATCAAGGTCTTTAAATTTTGTGGAAAATTGACTGAGATAGAGAAAACTGGTTTAGCATGGTTTCCAGATGCCGCCTTTTAGTCCAACGGTCAATTGGGAGATTATTATCCCATTAAATTTTGGTATAAATTGCTCTGTTTGAGGGATTTCCAGATGCTTTATTACATTCAAACAATGCAGCAGCACCTCGCAGGTCCGTGTTAGATAACTTAAGTATTAGGCTTGTTATCTAAAACGCTTCATTTGTGTGTCTGAATCGTCTTATTTTGTCTTCATGACAATATGTTTTAATAAAGTTATTCACAACCGAATATTAAAGTAATAGCAACAAGTAGACTGACTAGTAAAAAAAAAAAACAACCGTTCTTTCTCGCAAGGACAACTAACATTAAGTGGATAATAGCCGAGGTGACCTGGCCCATATTTATACAGGAACTATATATAATAGAATGGCAGCAGACTGTAAATTTAGATATCATGTGAAGTCGTCTTACCGCTGACATTATGTTGACATATTGCCTCTCAGGTGGTCTCTCGGCCATACGGATACAGTGGATATATAGTAGAAAGTACATCAGCTGCCATTTCCAATGAGTTAGGGTGCGAGATGGCCTGTAAGATACACAAGACAGCTGCAGCTCTGCATCATAGCAACACTCTGCAAACAGGAGAAGAACCATGAGCGAAAACGAAGGCCTTTCCTACGGTTGCTGTGGAAAAGAAGAATTCATCTCTTTTAAGTCGTCTGCATCAGTATATATAAAAAAAAACCCACACACGCACAAAAAACAAAACATAACAAAAAAACCAAACCAAACCAAAACAAAACAAATCCGAGAAATAGCTTGATGGAGAAAAATGGAATGTGTTTGTTATTAAATATGTACCTCTGCAGCTAGGAAGACCACCCTTCTCCACCCTCGGGTGCATTTTCACTCAGAGTTCCAAGTGATTTTTTTTTTTTTGATAATAGTTGTGGATCTTTTGCACATTTAAATAAAAATCTTCTGGGGACCTTCCTTGGTGCTGAACCCAGAGCGGAGTGCTCCCCAACAGACCCTGCAAAACTGAAGTCCAAGTCCGGGGTGAATCCCAGGTCACCGCGTCTAACAAATATGAAAATGTCGCCTCTTTGGGAAAAAGGGGGCACGCCTTGTTGTTTAACAAAGACTGTCAATGGCCAAGATTAATCAGAAACAAAATGGAAACGGTGTCACTTCGGGGTCATGCAGAAGTTATCTATGTTTAGGGGAGCGAATAGAATAGAGGAGGAGAAAAAAGAAAAAAAAAGGGAGAGAAAAGAAAGCTTTCAATATTTCCGAAGTTTGGCCTCTTGTTCTTCCATGCAGGGGCCTTGTTGACGTGGACAGTGTGGATCAGCTTTTTGAAGAGCTGCTTCATCTTCAGGGGACACAGATACAGTGGCCACCTCGGACATGGCGAGGAAACAGGACATGGACGTGATGGCTGATTGCGAGGAGCACGGTAAGAGACTTTTCTATTTATTTTTGCACCTTAAGAAATAGAAAGAAGCATATACTTCCAGAAGCGCACTTTTGATTTTTAAAATTATGTTTGTATATGTGTGAGTCACACAAAGGGTGATCCTGAATTAAATAGCCAATTTATTGCTCTAAAGCAATTGCATTTCTTATAATCATAATTGTTCTTCTTATTATATCCTAGTGTTTGTGCCCCTTATATCCAAAACATATTTTCACTGTTATGACTAGCACACGACAGTGTTTCTGTCTAGGCTTAGCTGTTTACAGTAAAGTGGTGCTGCAGGAAGCAGCAGAGACTCTCTTAATCAACATGTTGCAGATTTGTATTGAAATGTTAGCGGGAAAAAAATGTTCGTAGAGAAGATTTTCCTATATTTCCAAATTGTATTAGATGTGGGGTAATCTGTGCCGTTCGGAGTAACTCTGGCTGACATCTCCTATTGTAAATACTGTTTTTATTTTTGCCATCTGGTTTTAATGCAAGATGCGTGTTTTGCAATTGTTTGTCAAGTGTGTGAATCAGCTTTGCAAAGGCAGCTAACGCAGGAGAACTGATAAAACGTGATGGTCATTGTCAGATAAGTTTATGTGATATTAGAGGAAACGCAGAGACAAAAAAAAAAAAAAAAACAAAACACCTTGGAATTGTCGCTGTGTCCTGGTATATAACAACAAACAGCCGTTCTTGCATTTACAGCCAATAAATGACACACGCAGGGGTTTGTTGACGTGCACAGTCGTGCAACTTGAGAAGAGATAGTATTTTTCTTTTGTTTATGTGTGTGTCAAAACCAGATTTAATTTATGCACAGGTCATATGGTTTATATGCAGGCTTGGTCGTGCGCAGAGCAGCGGCTCGTCAGGAAGCCTGTTTACTTGCACTCTTTTCTTTTTCTATCATTTGAATAGGCTCGTATACATCCTTGCACGTTGCACTGACATTTTAGCCAGTTTTTGTGTTTTCTTCTTTATCCTTCTATCCGGATGCATCGCAATTTTAACTCCAAACAACATATTTGTGTCACCGACTGCTAGAAATATTCTTTTGTTTGTGGTAAAGCTGCGTATTCTCAGGACTGGATTTTTACATTCACTTTCTGTCTCAGAGGAAGTGGGTTTTTTTCACATGCAGGAAAAACCTCACCCACATAAGTTTGGCTTCATGCAGTAAACAAGTTAGTTGATTGGGTTTGCTTTATATACTGTGATTTAATAAGGAAAACACCAACGTAAGCCAGTCCGAACAGTGTTGGTGGTACCAGTGCCATGCTTTCCATTGGTTCCTGTTTACATGATGCCCACAGGACACGCGGTGATTGGTGGCGCTTCACACGTGACCAGGCAACTTTGTACATTTGACAGGGAGTAGGAGGGTTTTGTGGAGATCAGAAAAACGACAGCGCGATAAAAATTAGTATTGTTGCACTTCACAAATTAATGACCATGAGTTCCTACTTGATAAACTCCAACTATATCGAGCCTTCCTTTCCTCCATGCGACGAATATCAGCAGAGCGGATACATCCCCAACCATGGTGATTACTACGAGCGGCCAAAAGATACGGGCTTCCCCCATCATGACGAGCCATCCTATCCGAGAACCAACTACACAGAATCGGGCTACGATTACGGTAACGTCCCCGCCACCGGACTCGACGATTTCGGCGAGGGGCATCACGCACAGCCGCAACCGGTTCCACAGAGCCACGGTCCCCGCCTCGCCGCGGCCCCAGACGGTGGCGCAGGGGCAAATGCCAGCAAAGACTGCAGCCTTGCCAGTGAGGTATATCCCGGCGTAGCGAAGGGCAAGGAGCCGGTGGTCTATCCATGGATGAAAAAGGTTCACGTTAGCTCCGGTGAGTTATCGTCACGGTTAAATAGCAAGAACCACTGAGATACAACAACTGGAACACACGCAAGCCTATTGAGGCAGTACTAGTAGCAGCCCTTACAACAGCAATTTACGACTATCGAGCAGCAGGGTCGGTAATTAAGGACCCTCGTAAATTTTATTGCCTATGTTCGTCTGTCGGGGCCATGTGCCTTTGTTGCTTTTTTAGCCCAAACTACCTCCACCACTGGAGCCGAGCCAAACTGTAATATCCAACCCCGCTGTTTTGTTAATCATTTCTAAGCCTGATCTGTCCCTGGATGCGTGTGCTTGTACACTCGGCATCTCCACATTAAGGTCATGTCCGTAAACTGAAACAATACAGAGAATAAAACAAACAGAGCGGCTGCAATTTCCCACCAAATCAAGAAATGTTTAATAGTTTCTCAACCTTGTAATCAGTCCAGTGGAGGAACTATAAGAGGTTTGGAATAAACACAATCAGTCTGCATGTAACACCTGCTTGCTTGCCTGTGTATGGCTTCTTTTATCCCCCCCCTCCAGTCAATGCCAGTTACAATGGAGGAGTGCCCAAGAGGTCCCGCACTGCATACACCCGCCAGCAGGCTCTGGAGCTGGAGAAGGAGTTCCACTTCAACCGGTACCTGACCCGGCGCAGGCGGGTGGAGATTGCACACACCATGTGTTTGTCGGAGCGCCAGGTCAAGATCTGGTTTCAGAACCGGAGGATGAAGTGGAAGAAGGAGCACAAGCTTCCCAACACCAAGATCCGCTCCTCTAATTCGGCCTCGTCCTCAGCCTCGGGGGCCCAGCAGCAGCAGATTAAAACAGGCCAGCAGCTTGTCCCCACGCCGTGCACCGCAGGTCTATAGTGCATGAACGAACCCCACCCCATAAAAACCCAATTCCAGACTGAGATGGCATATAAAACAAGTGGAATTTGTTGGACCGATTCTCAGTATTTTACACACATGGTGTTATCTCTTTCACCTTGCCTCTGCCATTGGGCCCCTGTCACGTCCTTTATACCCTTTCCCTCTTCGGTCGTTCTCGCCCTCCTCATTAAGCTTGAAATTCACCTTTAATTGCCACGATGGCAACTGAAGTGTTTATATATTTGTTTATTATTATGAAAGGAGGATTACGCACAGTCAAACGTAGGACTTGGATCAAAATGTATCATTACTGTTTAAACTGAGTGAGGTAAAAGTAAGTTTGAACTCATTTTCTATGTTCTGTTTGATCTTTTTTTCCCGTTTTGTATTATTGCTCATGGAAAGTTCTAATATACTTGAAAGATATTTAGCGAGACTCTATAGATGCCTGTTTAGAAAACCAGACGTCTGATTTAGAGGAATGGCATCAGTCAGAGTAACAGTGTAGTTCGTGTGTTTGAGTGAGTCGGTTTACTGTTGAATGTAGTCCAGGTGACTTTCACATTTAATGTATATAGACAAATCATAATGAAGGCACAATAAGGAAAGCATTTTGTCAAGTAGAATTCTGTTTGTTGCTGTTGTAAGGTCTAGTTTTATTTGTGCTAGTGCGTCCCATGTTGTGCTGTGTTCTAAACTGTGAATATTTGTATGTGTTGTCTCAGTAAATACCGTTGTGATGTAGGGTAGTGTAGGATCAAATTGTCCTTGTGAAATAAATATGTACTTCACTTATAAGGCTGACATGGCTTTTGATGTTTTATCACTCCTAATACAGATTGGATCTGAGCGCAACATGATTTGTTAAAACCGCGCGTTATAACAAGACATTTGGGTGCCTCATTTTCTAAATGAAATTCTAATTTTAGGAATTACAATTTAAACTCAAAATCATATTTTTCATGCTTTTTAGTTTCACTTGAGTACCTGCACCTAGAATTTTTCAAGAAATTTTATTTGAAGCATTTGAATCAGGTGTCTAGTGTTTGGAACTTCGTGCGTAAAACTGATTGCGTGTCTGAGTGGATAATTTACTGCAATACGATTCAAAAACGCTTTACATTTTTTTTAAATTATATGAACAGTATATAAGACAATTATACATATTTTCTGGTATTTGCAGAGTGGATTACCTTGTTAATCAGTGCGCAAATTGCGCAGTTTCTCCTAAAGTAAGATTTATACTGAGGGGAAAAATATTCCAACATTTTTATGATATGAATATGTGCCATCTTTTCAGAATTAGGTCTTATCCAAGAAATGTCTCCTCGTGCACAATACGTTTTGTAAACTGTTCATATGCCAGATTCCATTTTGTATTTCAGTGCTAGGCTGGCTAAAACTGTGATCTCTAAAATGTACACCAATGTCATGCGCATTTTCGTGGAATAAAATTAGAAGCGGCAGAAATATAAGAGATAGGAATCAACCGTTGGCTCTAGGTTTCACAGGCTTTTCTCAAGAAACGGGAATTAGACCAAACCCAAATTGTTAAATGTATCCGGCCATGCATATTGTTCTTACTTGCCATTATAAGGAGATCGCAACCAACCTCAGTGCAGCAGGGTGTGAGTGTTGGTCACTACCTGCTACATCCAAACAATAGAGAGTTCAGCTAGGGGACACGGCCGACTCCGACCAATCACCGGCTGGGAGCACTTCTTCTGACCCCTGACCTCTCGACACACACAATGTTCAGATCATACATCAGCGCTGAGACCTCCGCGAGCTTTTTCTTCTCATTTAAGATTCACATAGAGACAACGCGGAAACAAAAACAGTGTTTTAGGTGTGAATCCGAGCCATGAATTTTCCCAAAATTCTTCTCAGAGACAGCCATTCTGCAATTCATCACAGAAATACTCCTGTCAGGCCGTGTAGAGAGGGCAAATCTGACTGCAAACATGCTGGTACTGAGCATGTAACTTAGTGGGATATTCAATATCTTTTGGCACTGATGGTTTCTTCAAAACATTGGTGCCAGTAATTGCATAACTAAGGGGCTTGAGTGGCGTTTAACCCTAAATTAGATAAAAGAGACATTCACCAGAATTCCCAAAGTATCTTAATATCCACAGATTGACCTGATCCACATCAGGTTTTGTGGTATTTTTGCTTGCATGTCATTATTTTATTAGTAGCTGCATATGTCTGTCTACATTTGCTGAAGAAATCTCAAGTCATTATTCTGCAAAACCTCTGTCCAGCACTTACTGCAAACATGGAAGCTGTGCGGAAGATGGCGTTGAGGCTGATTGGCACCGATTTTGCGCAGACTCCAAGAAGTCCATCTAGTTAAATTACAGATTTCAAGTCATTTGATTCGTGAATAGAGGTCACTTCCAATGTACTGAAATTTTAATTCGCCCGTTCACGTGACTCGTTGAATAATGAATGCCCCGGGGTCAGAAATAGATCTGAAATTCTGCCTTATTTTCATTTGAAGTGATTCTCTGCAGGGTGCGAGTCAGATCTCTTCTCCCCTGACAAAACTCTGTCTGCTGGACACAGACCGTCATGACTTGTGAGTAGATTTGGCTTATTTTTACTTTTAGTTTGGGGGAGATCTTAAAAAAATTATGAAATGTCCCAAAGTGGAGTTGTTTCACATATTAATGGAAACTGTAATATGTGTCTAATATGAACTGTTTATTCGTGTTTCCTCTTTTGCTGAAGTCATACTTAGCCTATTGTTAAACTCAGATAATTAATTTTCTTTTTTTTATTGCCAAAAATTTTTACTGACATTTTTATTACACTATATGTGTAATATGTGTATTTTGTTATAAAAACGCTTTAGATGATAGCAGGTCCAATTGTTTCATAGGTTCTTGAATCTTTGAACGAAGACGACAGTTAAGATGATAAGTCAACCTGCACTTTGCCATTAAACATTGTATGAGACAAAATAATTGTGCAAATTTGTTTAGAATGAAGTTATACTATAGATATGGCTGTACTGTTAAAATGTAGTAAGGGCGTAGCTCTAACCTTTCCGGGTGTGAAAGGATGCAGTCATTTAAAAATGACAATAATGATAAAAAAGACACCGTCTGCCTTTATGTCGACAAAGTTTGCTTCAAATGACTGTTTTAGATTTTGAAAGAGAAGGGCCCTCAATACATCCATAAATGGCAGAAAATGTATTTAAACAAAGATAACAACACAAAGGGCTTATATCTGTTGCTTCTGAAAAAGTTGTCAGGACAACTCAGATAATAGAGCCTTTCAATGAGTGAACACAATGGTCAATTTATACACAGGTTAAACATTAACAGAGATCTTAGGGTGCGTAAAAATGTGTATTATTATGATTATTGTTATTTATTACTATTATTGATGTTATTATTATTATTATTGTTATTGTTATTATTATTATTATTATTATTATTATTGTTGTTGTTGTTGTTTTTGTCGTTGTTGTCGTTGTTGTTATGACATTTTGCACTTACCTCCAAAAGTCAACTGACAGTTATTGCACAAAACCCTGTTTTATAGGATTTGGGAACATTTTCACTCATAAAAGCCAGAGAGTTGAACATGAAAATTCAAAAATGCTTTATTACAACCGCCTATATAAGCACAAATCCCCAGATCTTGTCCGTCCCAGTCTCAGCTCTGCGTCCATGAGAGATGGCTCCAGTCAGCTTACGGCGTTGAATTTCGCATTAGCCTTGATGTTGGCCGGTGTAAACCCTCGCAGAAAGAGTTATCTTCGGCTGAGTGTATCGGTAACCCAAGCCCCGGCTGTTAGGAGCTCCGAGTGTCAACATTGTGTGAAGATATGGAGCGCCGTCTGGCCAAGATCCAGAGGTCTGCGCCTCCAACGCCTCTTCGCTGACAGTGATAAGGAGCCTTGATTTGTGTAAATAACTCTGAAAGATTTGTTTTATGCTGAAACGGGTGAGATTTAAAACATAATCAATCAAGTTCTACTTTTTTTGCAAAGGGCAAGTCTGCAAAAACAATAGGAAAAAGTGAGAAAAAGTAGGCTACCACCGGAGAGGCCTTTGGTTTACATCTTCTCCTTGTTTTTGTTTTTGTTTTTGTTTTTTTTTACCCTTAAATGACATCCAATTCGACTCTACGTGCCTCTGCCCAGGTCAGGGAAAAGTTCAGGTGAGGTGGCGAAAGGCAAGGTTGGATTTGCCTCTGGTGCACGGTCATGTCGAGCCGTATAATCCTAGTGACAGCTTTCCATCTGTAGAAGAACAAAGAGAGAAGAAAATAACATATTACAGACTCAAGAACTCTTTTGCTTAACCAGAAAAATAGCCTTCTTTTCATAATCATGCGTCTAATCGCGGTGCGTAAAAGTTCACTTGTAACCCTCAACATTAATATTCCTCCTCTTCAGTTTTAGGAGTGTTGAAGGTGAATTAACAAGAGCTTGTCTGCTTCTGTTCCTGTCTTAAAAAGTTTTACCGCTCAAGTTGTAGTTTGAGAAGACAAAGGCTGGTGTGGGAGTGGGATGCTGTCCATGTCCGCCCCGAGTGATTAATAGATGTGGGGGGATTTTTCCACGCCCGCTGCTCGGTGTTGACGGAAAACGAGCGCCAAACGGCGCCGAGAAGAGAGAGGCTCTTCCGGGCTCCGACTTTTGGCAATATCTGGAACGGCTGAAGCCAAATATCTTCCATAGCGCACGCGTGGCACACTCTTTAGATGGGGCTTGGTTTATATTTTGGTGGTAAACCACAGCAAGATTGTGGTCGGCGCTTTTTGCCATGCCACCCAGCCCCTCCTCTCTCCAAACGCTCCAAAAAGTCTTCCTTCGCACAAACCTGTGATTTCTACCATCACTCATTTGTTCATAGGAAACGCGTGAGCGCATGTAGGTCTGATAGGGGTCCATGTACCGATCAGCGGGGTCGAGCAGGCACTCTTTGGTTTTCTCACCTCCCCTTTCCGCTCACTGCTGACTGACATGCACCCCTCACGCCCACCTGGACACACACACCCTCCTTTTGTAGGACAGGTAAATGTGTGACGTTTTGTTTCAGTTTAGCCCAGCAGCATGCAGGTTTTTGCTGATGGAGAACCAGAGGCTGACTAAGTGGTACTACAGCCGAGGTCTGACAATGAGGACGGGGGGGCGATATTGAGTTGAGGTCTCTGTAATGCACTCTACAACCCCGGGTGTGCTGTATAAAGAAAAGAGAAAGGGGCTTATTGGTGTGGTGAGTGATCACTATGCCGCCCTCATATTGCATTTTGTAGGAAAAGCTCTCTCTTTCTCACCTAGTGCGAATTGTCACGCTGCGGCGCAAAACATTCTGGTTTTTAGCCCGTGGCCGCACTTGAAAACTCGGCATAACACAGCAGGGTTGGCTCTTTCAACCGCTAACAGGCACCGAATATATAGCACTTTAAAAGTGACAGAACAGTCTTTCCCCTCTGAATGGGCGACACGTGGAAAAGCTGCTTTCTCTGCGAGAGACTCGCTCCTCTTGCCAGATACATGGCAGTGTCACTTACTCCTCTTTTTTCTCCCTCCAAACTGATCCATTTCTCCTCAGGGGCAATGACTGCCTCCATTAATGATTCACGGGCTCAAATAAAAGGGATTTAAGTTGACGTTGCGTCACGTGAGCGGGGCGCATAATACTGCGCTGGTGTTATGGCACGGGGAAGAAAACCGGAGCCCCGGTCTGGCCATATGATGCTGATTATATGCGGGTTACCCCCACTTTCCGTGAGGGGAGTCCAGACCGTGTAGTTTTGTTTATCGAAGGGAGCAAAAAAGAAAAGAAAGGCAGACCGAAAGACAGAAGATCCCGGGCATTTGGATGTATTATTCTGCTGTCACGGACGGATATGTTTTTCCACGCGGACAGAGTCAGAGCCCGAGCTTTGGGAGGATGGATTTTATTTTGAGGTATTTCCGCCGATTGTTCATTACTGAGTTATTGCCGCGCGAGGCGGAGGTCAGTAAAATGGGTCCAGGGTTTTCGCAGGAATAGAAAACAGACAGGTAGCAAGGAGCTATCGATAATCAGTTATCAGGCCAGATTCATAAAAGTTAATCAAGCCAAACCTAAATAGGCCCACAGAGTGTACAGGCATCATATATAGGTACCCTTTTAATGATTTGTATGGGCCATTAAAACGGAGGCACCGTTCCATGTTATGCTTCCTAGGCCAAACATTATAATAAATTAATTATCGCCTCATTTTATTTTATTTATTAGTGGTTAAATATTCCTGTTCTAACACATCTTTAATATCATGAGCGGCCATTTGGATAAATAGGCCTTTATTGCCGTTTGTAAATAAAGGGGCCGTTTAATTTATCAGCTCACAAGAAAAAAAAAAAGCCCAAGCAGCCGCTCCAACGCGCGACCTGTACAATAAAACACACATATTGTGTCTTCGCGTTTGGTTTTTACGCGCAAATAAGTACATCAGGTTGAGCTCCATAAAAAAAATCAGGGGAGAGCGGTGGGGTTTTGTCGCTCCGCCAGGGGAACGAGGATATAATGGAAGACAGAGTGCCATCCAGGACCGCGTCGGCCGCGCCGAGGTCACGGCGCTCCAGCGTGATTTATGGGCGCGGGGACTTGGGGAAGCTGGTGCGCTAGAGCTAATGACTATTCGATCCGTTTGTGGAGAAAATACTCACTGGCCAGCGGGAGAAACAACAAACACGTTATTTGCATAGAGTCCATTTTTATGCTTTTAGTGCCGGGTAGTAGCAAAATTTGGCTGTGATGTTGTTTTTACCCCAGATTAATCTTTGCATTATAGCCTTAATCCATGCATTTTGTTTATTGTTGTTTGATAGTCTCGTGTTTTCTACGAATTTATTTATTTTTTTGTTGTTGCAAAATCTTAAAAGGAATCTATATTTCACGCTTCCCCGAAGCTGTAAATATATTACTATTTTATTTCGTGGGCTTGCAGCCAGTTTTTGAATCAAAATTTTGACCCAAATATTTATTTAAAAAACACTCGCATCGAAGTTTGCCAGATTTTGGATTAGCCTATTTTCCAGACGTCTCTTTTTGCGCCATTTAAACAAAAGGTCCAAACAATTACGAATAATAGCACTAGCTTTATGATCTATAATCACATCACTAACTATATAGGGAGCGCCAGTTTCAAAAATAAAATTCACACAAATAAAATTTAAAGTACCCTTTAAAGAGATGTATTATCGCCAGATGATTTGAAAAATATCTATTCCACTCCTCATTGCAGAAATCCAGCCAAGTAAATCCAGGCCATCGCAAGGTCTCCAAGACACCTTGAACTGCCTTCGGTAAGTCCATATATCTTTATTGATTTGTGTTATGAATGCTTGATGGTGATATCCTTATTCAATTTCTAATAAGTACCACACACGCCCACCAAAGCACTCGCAGGAATTGAAAAGCTGCCCATGGCTTGTACATTTCCGCGTAGCAGCAATATGACCAGCCCGTGAGCAATAATTCCTTCTCCTCCACTTGTCTTTGTGGTGTAATTTGTCACTATAAAAGTGACGAGGGGAATCGCAGCTCTTGGAGCGGTGCCTTACTCCTTTCAAAAACTCCTTTTTGCGAAAGCCATCTGCCTGCAGCCGCCATAGTTTACTCTACTGAAGTTTTAAAAATGTTTTTTTCGTTCATCAACATTTAAGAATTATTTTTTTTTTAACCTCCCACGTCCTTTTTTTTTACCCTGCACGGCAGCACCGCCACCAACTCGGTGACATTTAACCCTCTGCTCGGGGCCAAATTAAAGAGAGAGACGAATCAGCATTTTAGCACAACACAAAGAAGTAAATAATTATACAATGTGACTACTCTGGTTTCGAAAGAAAAAGCCGAGTTGGCTAAAAAAAAAAAAGCCTCACGCGTGAATTTTAGTCCCACTCACTCTCCCACGCCGTCCGTGTGCTCTACCTTTTTAATTGTCTCATTGGATTTTATCCCAGGGCCTGAAAAACCAGCAGAGAAGCTGCAGCTCTTGACGTGTTTACAGCCCGAGGAAGCTGAGAGGACATAAATCTATTATTTTCATTCTTTCTCTTTGGCTGCAAAAGTCAACAGTACCATGCAGAGGGATTCCCCCCGCTGCCGGCTCTCTTCCTCTCTGCTCCTCGCTGTATGTCCCCCGCTGCTTTTCCTTTTGGTGATGAAACTTCTTCCCATTTTTCTCACTCTGCTCCCGGTGCGGTTTTTCCCTTGCTATACTTCGAGCATGACTTTGATCTCAGGTCGTTGTGCTTTCTAATCTTAAAAAAAGAAAAAAAAAAGATAATGTTGTGTTCTTCATACAAGGAACCAGACTGGCAGTGGAATACCTGGCGTAGAAATGAACTGAGCGTCCTCCTGCCAAAAGATTGAGGATTTTATGCAAAAATGCGGGTTAATGATTAAGCTGTGGATAGAAGCCCTTTATGTCCCTTGGAAATGGAAATGCAGCATGGTCAGCGCCTGATTATTCCTTTGTATTCTTCCCTCTCCAACATCTCATCCACTGGGCTCACAATTCCACTGCAGGACGTGGAGTAAATAATAACAAAAAAAGATTTAAAACACTGTAGGGATGGACTTCCATGCCATTTGTAACGATGTATTATTTTTTCTAGACACGCTACCTCATTTGGTTGGGGGAGGAGGAGAGGCAGCCACTTGATTTGAACTGGCTTTCCAAGGCGCTACTCATTTGCATAATTTTTCTTGTCTATGGTGACGCTCTGGTTCGGGGCAGTTCACTGGTGTCTGCTTGGTACTGGTGAAGGATCACATAGTCCAGCATAGCCCGGGCTGAGTTTAATATTAGTATGAAGCCCTGGCCATTGCTCTATAGCATGACGATACATTCAATCCTGGGGCCAGATAACTCTTATCTCGCTGACCCGACTGCTCACGCCTGCTTTCGTAATCTCGGTTTACCCATCCACGTCGAGTAGGGAAAAAAAAAGAGAAGGAAAAAAGGAAAGGGGTTTCTCTCTGCTCTTCCCTTTTTTGTTGTGGCTGCTAATGCCTGAGTGTATGGCAGGGCGCAGTCTGCTGCTGCTGCTGCTGCTTCACCCAGCACAGCCCTGCCTTTAAACTTTTTCCTCTGGATTACTGCTTTGATCGATTTCGTCGCTGAATGAGAAAATATTGCTTGGTGCTCTGCATTCGTCGTCAGAGGATAAGGTAAGCAGGCCAGAAATAGGCTCCCCTCGGTTGTAAATGGCGGAGTTTGTGTGTCGCGCGGTGATTTATCACCGTATGACTTAGATCTCGGTTCAGGAAGAGTTCACACACACAGTCAGGCAGCCAGATTTCTCTAACGCGGAGCAGAGGGCTGCGCAGAGAGCTCAAGTCTGTCTTTTGTCTCGCTTTCTCTGCCATTTCTGACTATCGCAATGGCTCGTCTGGAGATATTCACCACAAAGCTTTTCTGGTATCTTTTCGGGGTCAGCATGAGAGCAGATACAGTGAAGACACCTTCTTTCAGGCTGCGGTTATGCTGCGTTGAGGGCAAGCTGAGGGTTCATTTTACTCTGATTTGCTTCTTGTTTTGCACCGCTGCATAAACTCAGTGCTGTTCGACAGTTTCCTTTCACCTCTTTGTACTCATTTTTTTATGAAAATGCATTCCAGTTATGTCTGCACTTTGCTATACCTATGGACTGAGAAATTAGGAGCTCCTATTTTTATTGCAGTTACTGCTGAGTTTAGACTTTCACTATCAGAAACAACGTCATGGCCTAATATTTTTGGTGGTTAAACTGCGAAGAAATCCGATAAGTAAAAATCAGCCCAGAATTTATTTAATATTTTACTTAATTTTTTAAAGTATTTTTTTCTTTCTCCAAATTAACTGCTCCCTTGATTGGGGCGACGGTGGATAATGCAGACAAAAGAACTGCATGATATAAGAACCAAATAGTAAATGAGTAGGACGGGTTTCATTTTTATTTGCATTGTAAATTAATGGCCTTGTGTTAAATTATTATTATTATTATTATTGTTATTATTATTATTATTATTATTATTATTATTGTTATTATTATTATTATGTACTTTGCTATTTTGTAATGGCTTTGGTTAAAGCGCTGGGACTCCATTAAATATTCCACGATTTCACTTATAACGTCCCATTACAAAAGATTCCCCCAAGCTGACCTGTGGATCTGTGTCTACCATGTTTTACGGTTTCCCCAATAATCTTCTAGAGGTAGATCTCCGTGGTTACCTGCGTGAATTATGATGCTTTAGCAGCAGGCTCTCCTTATGCCATCCCCGGGTTCCCGTCCTGCCCGTAGACCGGGCTTGGCTGCTCACCGGGTCGCTCATTCCGTCGCAAGCCGTACCAGCTCAATGACCCCCATATATCACCGCGACTGGCCGCCGGCAGACAGCACCGACAGCAGCCATTATTATAGGCCTGCGAGGAAAAGTTCACGTCGTGGTCATGGAGATGCACGGATGCCCGCCCGGTTTTTCAGGTTTCCTCGTGACCCTTCCATTTATCTTGCAGCACGTAATGAAAAAAATGGGGGTAAAAAAAAGAAAGGAAAAAAAGAAGAGAATGCGGTTGTTTATGCTCAGCGCCAGGTGGCTGTTACTGAAGGAGGACATTTTTTTGACTAACAATGAAAATACAAGAATACGGATAAACGTTATGGGGCTACTGGGAATGTTTTCACCTACTAGAAGGAAATGAGATGCACTGTTGGCAGCCCCGTTGGTAGAATAACAATGTAACGGACGTATTATTTTCCCCTGTGGTTGCCCGCTAACAAGCTTTTCCTGCAGCTTCCTTTAACCTACAGCTTTTTCTCCTTAGTTGTGCTGCAACTCTATATTCAGCTTTATTGTTAATAGGCTCAGAGGTTTAAAATGTCATGCAGTTTCTTGTTAGCTACTAAAATTGATTTGGCATCTGAAATGCTTTTGAAAAGGGTTTTTGTTTTGATGTTGTTTGGCACAGATGGTAATACAAGGTTAGTGCATGCCTTTGTGCCCTGTGTAAGCCATAAGGTAAACGGTAATAGTCTACGGAACTGTTGGCCCTATCTTGCCTCCATAGTCTCCAGTGTCAGGCCTGTATTGAAAAGTAAGATGGATCGCCACCATTTCTTCTCCTCACAGTGCTTCTTGTAACCCTAGGTTCACCCGAGGAGGCCATTGGCGGAGAGGCGTCACGTGACCACGGGGTGCCAATGTTATTCTACAAGGGTGTCAAGACCCTGTCAGTTTCTGAAATAAATATTGGGAAACGGCGAGATGCAAAAGGCAACCTACTACGACAGCTCCGCAATTTACAGTGGCTACCCATATCAAAGCGCAAATGGCTTCAGTTATGATGCCAATCAGGTCCAATATCCCCGGGCCTCTCATGTGGAAAGTGAGTACCATCGACCTGCCTGCTCCCTGCAGTCTCCTGACGGCTCCGTGGCGCTGCAGAAGCCGGGGGAGATGGCGGAGAGCTGCGACAGGACCACAGCCATTCAGGCGGCGCAGTCCAAGGTTCATTCCGAAAGCAATCAACCGCAGGTGCCGGTGTCAGGCCCACCCCCTCCGTCACAATCCCCCGGTGCTATCAGCCAAAACACAAGCAACGGGTCCAACCCGCCCAGTGCCAAGAACGGTTCCCCGACCTCTGCTGCTCGCAGCAAACAGATCTTCCCCTGGATGAAGGAATCCCGTCAGAACACCAAGCAGAAACCGACCAGTAGCTCCAGTTCAGGTAATTCCACCATAAACACTGCTGCTGCTGCTGCTGCTGCTGCCACACACAACTTGATAGCTTCTGACCACAAAGTTACATAAGTTTTTTTGAGGAAGGACACAATACATGGAGGGTGAGGGTGGGTGGGCAAACAATGGGCTAGAAGGGAGGGGTGGGCAAAGCGCAGCTGGACAATACAGTAGGTTATTTTTCTGTACCATTTTCGGAGAGGTATTAGTCGGACATATCAGTGCTTAGTGGTATTATACTACATTGTACTAATAACATTTGTTCCCTGTGTGGGTACCTCAAGTTGTTCGGAGAGAAAGCCCCAGAGTGTACTCAACACCTCCAACACACAACACAGAGTATATGAAGTACTATTGCTTTTATTATAGACACATCCTATATATATAGGAACTGATTTTGTCAAATCTTATTGACAATTCTCCAATATTACACCACAACTATTTTATACTATGGAGACACTATAAGTTTGTAGACTGTAAAAAAAGTCATGAGCCTCAACTCTTGAAGTAGATTCCTCCATTTGTTGTCCCTTTGCCCTGCAGCTGACCTATGCCTACTGTAAACACATCTCCACTGATCCCATAATGTTCCCAGAGAGACAACAAACAAACAAACACGCACAACAGTTGTTCAGTTTGTCCTGCTGTTTTATTAGAGGGGGAGCTTGGTGGATCAGGGTGGTGGGGGGTGGGTGGTCCTGGGGTGCTCGTTGTGTTTATATATATATATAGAACCAAGATAAAGAATTAGAGACGGTCATTTCCCATGATCTTCCTATTTTGTAGATTTTATGGGTAGTCTTTCAATTAAGGTACAGGTAGTAATGGCAAGTCTCATGGATTCATTTTGATTTATGTTTGGCAAGGCCTCTCCTTCGTTTTTAACAACCCGTAAAAGTGCTAACATTTATGGAAGGCCTTTACTCACGTTCAGCGGAGGCATAAAAGCCAGACTCGGCCGTTTTGGAAAAGAGAGAAACTTGGTGGGTCAGGGTGGGGAGTTTGTGTTTTGGGGTTTTTTGTTTACATAGAACCAACTTAAAGAATCAGAGATGCTCATCTTCAAATGATTTGGGGGGTAAATTAAGTTGGTAATTTTATAATTAGTTTATATTTAGATTTTAACAGTTGAAACTGTATCTTTACAGAAGATTTTTGATTCGTATTTAACAACACTTGAGGTGATAACATGTGCAGAAACACTTTTACGTGCGTACACAAGTCAGATTGTTTTGTTTAATTGGAAGAAAACCTACATTTTGTTTGTACATTTTTTTAAACTAATTGAGTATGTTTCTAATAACGTTATAGGTAGTAGCCCACGGTTAGAGCTACAAATTTGAAGCTATACGGCGCCTTTCTCTGTGATTTATGATTAGGAAGGCGTTTTCGTTAGTTTTTAACAACCCGTAAAAGTGCTTCCATTTATGGAAGGCACTTTACGCACGTTTTACGCACAGCCAGAACCTGCTGTTTTGATTATGGGGAAAATCTGGTAGGTCAGGATCGGGGTTTGTGTTTGGGGGTGTTTATTTACATAGAGCCAACCTCAAGATTCAAAGACGCTGGCCTCTCATTACCCTCTCTTTTTGTTATCTATTGGTAATTTTCTACAATAAGGGTTGGAAATACACAACAGTGTTCCTGTGATTTATTTCTTTGAAAGTGTTTTCTCTCATTTTAAAGGCACGTTGACGTGCTAACGTTTATGAAAAATCATTTTACGCATAATTGCCTCACATATCAATAATCCTGTACTGAAGACACGTTGCCCAAATCCGTCTCTTTTACATTTAAATCTAACTAACCCTTTAAGATTAATTCATAAATAAAATTGCAATAATTATCGTTATCAGAAGTGATCACCCAGCATACGCGGGTGTTACTACGATGCCACGTGCTAACTCTTTCATCTCTGTATTAACCTAATGGGTCAAGGTATGTCACGCTGCATACCTTTTACTCCAGGTTTGGGCGACAGGTAGCGAAATGTATTAAGTGTTGGCCGTCTGCCACAGCGGTAAGTGGACCAACACCTTGCTATTCTGCAGCGAAGCTCTAGCCTTTTGGAAAGGGGGGGGGTGTTAGCGAATGCAAAGCGAGCTGCTCTATACACCCCGAGGAATACATAATGCTTGTGTTTGCATTAGGAGTCTGCTTCTTCGTGAATACGGGGGAAGATGAGGGTCAAAATGTTTTAGTAGGAAATCTGAGGTTACCTGGCACCATATCAGATGTTGACCTACTGTTCTCCAGTAACTTTTTCTGCTTTGTGATTAGTGTGGCGTACACACAGCGTCCATACATTGATTTTTAATTGTCTTATGGGGCCCTGATGATAACCCCTGTGCTTTGCAGCGGGGAGCAGATTTATCAAAATGTTGAAATGTTTGCAACGCATGCGCATACGTTAGGGAAAATGGGGGAGGGGTGAGATAGAGTTATGAAAAAACCTCTTTAAGTAGTTGAACAAGGCATATTTATCTAGTAAACTCTTCCCACCCCCTCTTCATGGAGGAGAGGTTTGCTATCAGCTGGGTGCCTGTTGTCATTGGGTTTTGCTTTCACTCTCATTTTCAAGTCTCTGCCTCTGTACCCCCCCCCCATCTCTCTCTCTCTCTCTCTCTCTCTCTCCCTCTCTCCCTCTCTTTCCGTCTCTCTGTATGTAATGGATTACTGATTGACATCCTCCTCTCCTCTTCCCTGACAGTGGAGAGTTGCCCCGGAGACAAGAGTCCTCCAGGGTCAGCAGCATCAAAGAGGGCCCGGACAGCTTACACCAGCGCCCAGCTAGTGGAGCTGGAGAAGGAGTTCCACTTTAACCGGTACCTCTGCAGACCCCGGAGAGTGGAGATGGCCAACCTGCTCAACCTCACCGAGAGACAGATCAAAATCTGGTTCCAGAACCGCAGGATGAAATACAAGAAGGATCAGAAAGGCGTCGGGATGATGCCTTCCCCCGGGGGACAGTCCCCGCGGAGTCCCGTGGGCCCGGCCTCCGGTGGTGGTGGCGGCGGTGGAGGAGGCGGAGGATACCTCAACTCTATGCATTCTCTTGTAAACAGTGTACCTTATGAATCCCAGTCGCCGACGTCTTACAACAAACCTCATCAAAATGCATACGGTATGGCCACGTCATATCCCCCTCCCTTGAACAGCTCTCTCAACAACTGCCCGCCCTCCCAGAAGAGGTATCCCGGGACCGACTCGGCCACGCCCGAGTATGACGCGCATCCACTGCAAGGCAATGGCAACTATGGGACGCACATGCAGGGTAGCCCTGTTTATGGCGGAGGTTACATCGACTCAATGTCCAATTCTGGGGCCTCGGTTTTCGGTCTGACCCACCTAGCGCACCCGCCGTCCGCAAACATGGACTACAATGGAGCAATCACAATGGGCAACAGTCAGCATCATGGAGTGTGTGATCCGACACCGACGTACACAGACCTAACGCCGCACTACTCTCAGGGAAGAATCCAGGAAGCGCCCAAACTGACGCATCTGTAGCGTTGGCGCAGCCCGGATCACTCCGCCCATTGTCTTACCCACCTCCAGACACATTACCGCTTTGTTTCTGCGCCTCCTCGCGGCTTCTCTCTGCTTTTGTTTATGTTTTCTATAGTTTTATTTGTGAAGTAGCGTAGGATAAATAATCACGACTTGCTTGAATTTTTCTCTATTTGCTCGTGTCATTGTCTCACAAAGACCTTTATCTGGGCTGTAGGAAGTCTAGAGCGGGAGGGAGGGGTGGACAGTATATGCATAGGCCTATTTAATCTTTTTTTTTTTAATCTTGTTTTAAAATTGAAACTCAAACAGGGTATTATGAACGTATGGTATTCATTTTAATGTGAATTTGTCCGTCTTTTATTTATCCGCAGTTGAAGAATTATGTTTTGCATTTTGTTGCACTTGTGAAAGGATCCTTCAAAAGCCGTGAGCTTGGATTATGAGGGAAATGCATTTTCAAAAACAAGGGTCATGAGCTTACAGGCAGCCTCCCTTGCTTGTGTTTTGTTCTATTGGACTGTCTAATGTTATTTATTTTGTTTGGTGTAAAGATAAAAGAGTCCTTTAGTATTATCTGACAGCCCTGCGAACTTTGTATGGGGAGAAGGTTGGTGCATATTAGAGTCTCGGCCCTTTCCCAGCCCATACATGTAGTCTGCAGAAGCTCCCCAGCAGCAGCAGCAGCAGTAGCAGCAGCCCCATGTTGCTATCATAGCCTATGTTTCCTTTTTTTTTCTTCTTCGAGGAGGTGTTTTATTTTCTTAGCGAATGTAAAATCAATCAGTCATGCAATAAGGGTGGAAAGAAGGACACACGTTAGCAGTTTCTTTATTGAAGAAAAAAGAAACCGACATCATCATTTTTTTTCGATGTCATACATTCCATGCTGCTCCAGTTCGAAGAAATAAATAAAAGAATTGAAATATAATTGTAGCATATCCTTCAGTTTTAATCTAGACACATCAGAAGCATTTCACATGAACACAAATATCAAATAAAAAGCAATTTCTTAAATAAAAACGTTATAATTATATTTCTAGTCTTGCTATTATTACATTTGATTATTGCTGTTTCACATTTTACGGAATAGAATTGTCGAGGTGATAACACGAAAGAAAAAATGCATTTGTCGACAATTTGAAATAAATTAGAAGCATAATAATAATAATAACAATAATAATAATAATAATAATAATAATAATCATCATCATCATCATCATATATGTTTGTTTTTTTATTAATGCATACAGCACAATATGGAATCATCGGCTTTAATTAATATTCAATAAAATAAAAGGAAATGGCCTGGGATTAGGTCACATAATGAATAAAGGCTACTTAAATTTTTCGCTCCCTCCTCTTGATTTGACGTGAAGAAAACTCTCCAGTGGCCTTTTCCCCTCCTCTCATCTGCGTGGGTACATCCATAATAATAAAAATGTCACCGGGGCCTTCCTGGAGACTCTGCAAGAAGACTACAAGCTAAATGAGAAATCGTTTGAAAAATAATTCCCTGATATATTCAGTCAGTCAAATGCGATCAGAGAGGATACAGGCTTAGCAGAAATCATAACAGGGCTTATTTGTTTCATTATTCTACGGATTTTGCAGACGCCAGTGTAAAGCCAGTTCAACACCAAACACCTCGGTTATTAGGATGGTTACAGCAAAGGAATTATCAATGGAAAGCTGAAAAACCCAAAATGTATTCCTCTGTGTGTATTTTGCTAAAATGAAAAGGTTGTATAGAAATGATCATACATTTTTTTTCCAAATATGTATTCCTTTTCATTATTTGCATTCATTTCGTGGTATTTATGGATTTTCAAAAACACAATTCAGACACGCGTCAAGCTAAAACGTTTATATTGGTTTGTGATTTACTAAAAAATTTCTGGAAAGAAAATGCCGTTTTATTTTTATTTAAACATGCTAACACAGCATTCTACCTTTCTTCTCAAATGAGCAAAAACCTTTTGTGCCATGCTCAGTCTTTATGGTTATGTTATTCCTTTGTGCTACTGCAGTATTTTTGTTCTCACTGGTTTTGCAGCAAGAATTCATTTTCAGCCACAATCTAATTGACATAAGAGGACATAGACTTTACTAGCCCTGACATATGGTTAGCAGGGAAAATCTAGAACAATTGAACCATGGTGTGTCAAAGCAAAAAAAAAAAAAAAAAAAGCTGATGCAGTATTTCTGCATCCAGTCCAACACAGACAGACAGACACGCACACACTGAGCAACACACGCACACACATGCACACACCATACACAGCAGGACACTGATTTGACCCATATGCGCCATACACAGGTAGCACACAAATAATGTTTTAGACGAAAGAGGGATTTGTATTTCTGTCGTTGCATTTTCGTCCGTGGGAAAGTGCTCTTAAATCAATCCTGCTGTAAAGACAAGTGTGGAGGACAGGCTGGGGTCCACTAAATGCCGCCACCCACTCCTTTCCTCGCACACAAAGCCTGTGCGTAATTCCAAAAAAGCCATCCATCTCTTCCCCTAGCAACTCTGTCCTTCACCACACAGTCTGCTCTGCGCACAAACCTTTATGTCCGACCAAAACGACAAAATACGTGTCGTTGCGTAAATTGCATTCACAGTTAAAGAGATTTAAGCCAGATGGAGAAGCTGCTTCGCCCTACTCACCGATGGCGCACCACCGTCTCTTTAAAAAAGGAAATGGTCGCATCTTGTGTAGCTGGATTCTTTATTTATCTTTTAAAACATCCCTCCAGCGACAGCCTGGGTATAACTGCGAACAGAAACCGGTTCTAATCTGAGTGGCCAGTGTTTCTCGCCGCTTCCTGGCTGCATTTGATCCGGGGGAGAGTTAGAAGCCTTAAATGTGTTGTGAGGGCACCGAGCTGTCAGACCTTTTGGCGAGTAAGATTGATCGCGCACAGGCTTCCAGGACTCTTTGTTTGGTATATAAGCAACAAACTGAGAGAGGCCTACCACTTCTCTTCTTCCTCCCTCTTAGTCACTAAGCTATATATATATATATATATATATATTGTATATATATATATATATGGAAAATATTGCAAATGATGCTCTCAGATTATTCTCTAAAGCGTAAAACTGCAGGGAAGAGCCATTCAATATCACTTCCATCTACATAATAACGCTGCAAATGGATTCGTTGTAACAGGGTCGATAGTAACCATGTTGGTGTTCGCTCCATTGCAATTTTCAGGTAGAACTGATACTGGAAACACAGTAGGAAGCCTTTCTCAGAATTGTAGCTACTGTCCTCCCAGCAAACCCTGCTCTTTCCTTGCGAATTTCCACTTTCAGCATGGGCATGGAACGAATAAAAATATAGGAATAATGTCTAAGAGGTGATGATAATTATACTAGCTTCAGGTTCTCGAAAATTTTGACTATTAGCAACCAAAACGGAGTGCCTTTGTGTTTCACCTCGTATTTGAGGCTATGTGCACGCGCATTGGCACGCACGACCTCGTTATAGAGTCGACCTTTTGTGGAATAAACGAAAAACCGGTGTGTTTTAATATCATATCTATACAGCCCACATAGTTAGCCAATAATAAGACAATAGTGACTGTGAGCGCGCATGTATTAACGCCTGTTCCTGCCTGTTTATAAGTTTCTGCACAGTAGCTGTAAAATGTTAAACTCCTGTCACGGGATGAAGTGTTTGAAGGTGTCATATCCGTCAGTATTAACTTAATGGACTGGCTTTTTATTGCAATACATGTGGATGGATGCACTGCTTGTGTCATTAGTATGCACCTTTGAGGAATCACGTCTATTCCAGAGTCCACACTCACCGCCCTCACTGAAGAGGTTGGATTGTTGGGGTTTGTTTCTGTCGAGAAGTCTCAATATCAGTTTTTGGGGGGTGTGTGTGTGTGTTTTTTTCCACCTCTGAAGCCTGACTCTTGCCTATGTGAATAGCTACTGGCATGAAGTGTGTGTGTGTGTGTGTGTGTGTGTGTGTGTGTGTGTGTGTGTGTGTGTGTGTGTGTGTGTGTGTGTGTGAGTGTGTGTGTGTGTGTGTGTGTCGTGGGGGGCGTTCTCTACTGACATCCTCAAACAATACGAGAAAGAGGAGTGCACGAATCCGCGCACCCTAGGCTTGGCTCCTTCCCCGTAATAGTGAGCGTCAGCCATTCTTAAAAAACACATTTTGTAGCTTAGTGGACTGGACTAGAAGGGCGAGAGGAGGATAAACTGAGCGGACAAAGATGTAAATAAAAACAGTCGTCCCCCAGCTGAGCAAGGCGTTCTTCATCTGAGTTTTTGGATCAATCAGGCAGACAGTGGCTTCTTTTGATTAAACCCCAAATTGTCATTGGGCAGAGGTAATCATGTGACAGGCAATTCGGTCCAATTTCAACCTTGTCTCCATGAATTCAATAGTTTAATAGTAGCTCGGTCCCCATACGGCCGTAATCAGTGAAATAGAAAAAACACCACCACAAGAATTTTTTTAAATGATTTTTTCTTTCTCGTCCTCACTGAGCCGCATCATTTATAAAAAATACGCCTGCAAACTTTCCTCGGCTCTCAGGGAGCGGAGATGAATTACGAATTCGAGCGAGAGAGCGGTTTTATCAATAGTCAGCCGTCGCTTGCTGAGTGCCTGACATCTTTCCCCCCTGTCGCTGATTCATTTCAAAGTTCATCAATCAAGAGCTCGACGCTTTCACGCCCGACACTGATTCCTCCTCCTTTTGAGCAGACCATTCCCAGCCTGAATCCGGGCAGCCATCCGCGGCACGGCCGGCCCAGACACAGCCCCGACGGATGCAGCCAGCTGCCCACCGCCTCTTTACCCCCGGAGTACCCCTGGATGCGCGAGAAGAAAGCCTCCAAGAGGAACCACCTGCCGACCTCCACCGCTACCGCCATCTCCAATGGACCCGTGTGCTTCTCTCCGAAAGGTGCGTAATCCCTGCAGCAGTTTCTGCAGAAAAGAGTTTACTATCTGTTGCGGAATTTTAGCCCCAGTGCACAGGCCTTTCCTAAAAATAAACACAGATAGCCTATAGTCGTATTATTCTGACAGAATTATGCTGTGGTTGTGTATGAAGCCCGATTAAAACAAAAAAAAAAGTTTGGGTAAAGTTCTGTGATGTAAGATGATTTATTCCCCGAGCCGTGCAGAGTTTTGATGTGTGACAGTAATGAAGAGTGATGGAGTGCCGTTGCCGAGGAGGGCAGCTGGAGCATTCATTAGTATCCCACGCCAGCCTGGGTCTCACTGCTTTATTTTGCACCGTGTTTGCTTCACGTTCACTCTGATTATTTTTTTTATGCTTAAAACAATCCGATGGGAATCTGTATGCAGCAAAGACTTAGGAGATAGAGGGTACACAGCCTATGAGCTTGAGTTAGAACGCCAGCGGCCATTTTGCTGCAGTGTGTTGTGAGCCACTCTCTGGTGGTGTTGTGCCTTAATGTTCGATAAACGGGCGGCGGGGTTATGTAACTGTTGTGTCCTGCGTTTTAATCCCACGATACCGCGGTGCTCATTTCCCAGGCTCGCCTGAGATTGTGGAGAGCGGTGGGGGAGGAGGGAGCTCTCGTCGGCTGAGGACAGCATACACCAACACGCAGCTGCTGGAGCTGGAGAAGGAATTCCACTTCAACAAGTATCTGTGTCGGCCGAGGAGGGTGGAAATAGCGGCTCTGCTGGACCTGACAGAGAGGCAGGTCAAAGTCTGGTTCCAAAACCGGCGCATGAAGCACAAGCGGCAGACCCAGAGCAAGGAGAACCACAACGGGGAAGGGAAGGGACCGGGAGGCGAGGACGGCATCCACAGCGACGAGGAGGACGAGGCCCCCCTGTACGAGCGGAGCGGGGCCCTGCTGGAAAGAGATACCTGCTCCTTTCAGAACAACTCTCTCGGCTCCACGCAGCAGCTCCACAATAATGCAGAGTCCATGGGCTTTGCTGCTGCGCCGCTGAACAGCAATGACAAAAATCTGAAACATTTTCCCAACCCGTCACCCACTGTTCCGGGCTGCATGACAACAATGGGCCCCGGCTCTGGCCCGGACAATGGCGACAGTCCCCCGGCCCTGGATGTTTCTATACACGATTTTCAACCTTTCTCCTCGGATTCCTGCCTACAGCTCTCCGATGCGGCCTCGCCGAGCCTGTCAGAGTCTCTGGACAGCCCCGTGGACATTTCTACGGACAGTTTCTATTTTTTCTCGGAGTCCCTTACTACAATCGACCTACAGCATCTGAACTATTAACTGAAATCAATCACAATTACTGTTTTTTTTTGGAAGGGGGAGGTAATAAATATCAGCTACGATGGTATTAACTCTGATGTTATTTGTATATTCGGCACATTTACTCTGTTGATATTTGACTTGACGATTAATTCAAGGTAAGGATGAAATTAAATCACTGAAGTAGCTCTACTCAAACGTGGCTTGTAATTACCATAACAAATTGATCTCTTGGAATGGAAATTATGAGTGTATGTGAATAATTATACAATATAAGGCCTATGGAACCTGATCTTTTTTATTTTTGTATAGCGTCTTGGATATTTTTGTTAGAATACAAATAACTTGCTACAATCTTTTTCCTGGTGTTTGGAGTCGTTTCTTTTTCTGTATACAGACTATATATATATATATATATATATATATATATATATATATATATATATATATAATTGAATTATTCACGTAGAAAATGTCTCAAATAAAATAAGTAAAGCAAAACAAAATAGAAACGGTATGCAAATTTTAACAACAGGTTGGCAATGAAAAGAAATAGTCTGAGTTGTGACGGCACACACATGTTTGAATTTTAATTTCATTATATAATTTTATTTCCACTTAATCCGATATCCATTTGCAATGTTTAAAATGTAAAATAGCCTGGCTATAAAATGAATTCAGGGGGGTCAGTTTTCTCATTTGAAAACTTTATTGATGAGCGTTTTTATTATCAGTAAAATGACCATAAAATTTCGGAAAATTAGCAGCTAATTAATACATTATGGATGCTAATAATTTATTGAAATTATTTTGAATTATTTTACATTTACACAAAAATCTAACGACTATTTGATGCTGCTAACAGAAACACTAATATAAATTATTTCTACGTTCATCTTCAAAACATCCCACTGAGTAGCGACAAAATAAAAGCAAATACGCCAGCACCGATCTTTGCATGACAGGGCTTTTAACATTGTGTGCTTGTTGCAGGCAAACACCCGAGCCATGTTTGCCTTCAGGAGCTCATAAATCACTCCGTGGCATGAATGAGACGGACATTAAAGAGACCAATTGTGGCGTAATGTGCGCAAATAAAACCCCACTTACATTTTCATATGGGACTCCCCAATTCCTTGGCTAAAAGGGGGCTGAGTCTCCGCATGCGTTTGGTAATAATTCATTTTTATAGCTTGTTTAAACACGGCTCTGGCTCGACGACAGCGGCAAGTAGTAGCAGCCTGCTCAGGTTATGAGGCTTCACTCTTCCCCCGTGTGTTAAAAGTACTCCAAACTCAAAACAGACTACTTGTGGACTAGATTTCATTTATCAGACAAACATTTACCAATAATATCTCGCTTGTGCTGCAGGAAGAAGGTTATTATGCAATATCAGGCTGACTTAATTAAAAGTTGTTTCTGGGTTTTGGGGGATTTTACAACATTGCCGGAGCAGCAGTTAGTGTTGCGCTGATATAAAAAAAAGTCTTAGAATTCAATATGGGGATTATGAGTGGTCTTGTTCCATTGTGTTGCGCTCGAGTTGATTTATAGGAATCGGTTATTAACTCATGCAGAGCTTGACTCAATAGGTTATTCCACTTTAACGGCTTTGTGTATTAGAACAGTAAAAAAAACCACCGGTTGCGACTCTGGCCTGCGCGGATCGATTCAGAAACTCATCTGCACGTGCAAAATTCATGAGCTCGAGCGTTCAGCGGTTTATCGAATAATCTGGCAGCCATAAGCGGCCCCAATCGACTGGCTGAACATTAGTCTACTGGGCAACCGGAGTGCGTGTGTGCGTGTGTTCTTGTGCGTCAGTATGAGTGTGAGTGTGTGCATGTCTGTTTAAGGAGTGGGGTATAGGGGGCAAGAGGAGGGGCTGCTCCTGCACTCCAGACTAACCACGGGGCCAGCATAACCAAATCATTCCGAGACAGCGCGCCTTTTCTGCGCACATGTGTTCACACAAAGAGCAAAGAAAGCTCCAAGGCCTGGCGAAGTTTCCACAGACAGGGTCCACTGCGCCCACTCACTAATGTTGCAGGGGCAGCTGGGAAGACAGGATAGGAGAGGGAGGGGGGGGGGTGTCGTGTTGTATTGACCCCCTTGCGCTTTTTTCACTGGTGGGGACTTTGCGCTACGCCTTCACTCTCTGCAATATATCATGAGCTTGCAAAGATGAAAACTTTTCTTAACAAGTTTGACCATTTCTATTATTCTGTGTGACCTATTTACATCTAAACCCCAAAGCAGTGTATGATGAAGCATCCGGATACACTTCTTAAGTAAAAGCGACAATATCACACTGTAGAATTACTCAGTTACAAATAAGTTATTGTTTATAAGCTCAGGTTTTATCTGTAACTTATGATCTGAAAAGTAAAGTAGCTAAAGTTAAGTATGGTGTAGCATGAAATGGAAATACTCAAGTAAAGTACAAGTACACGCAACTTCCGATTTCTTGATCTGTCTGTCTCTCTGAGTGATATGATAATATATCGATAAACGCAGGGAACATTTTGGTTGCTTGACTAAATACCACCAGTGGGGGCGCCCATCTCTCCATCTGAACCTCTCTTCCTCCTTCCTTCCTTCTCCTCCCCTCCCCTATCCTTTTCCTTCCTCGGTGAGAGGTTGGCCCTGGACTCTGGCTATCGGTGCCGCAAGTCCCCCATGCGCCCCCCCCATCCCTCCCTCCCAGTCCTCACCTTCTCGGCGTTGCTTTCCGTAGCCATTAATTTCTCCAACAGCTTTATTTGATGAACTTAACAGGATAATCAGGCCACACTCGCACCTCGGGCTATGTGTGCACATTAGCTCCACGACGGGCCTCAAATTATCAGATCATTTGATCACCATACATGCATAATGAATGCACGTGGGAGTGAAATCAGAGTAGGTAGTAGACCCCATGACCCTGGCAGAGACAAAAAATTAATACCACATCATCTTAATGTTTAATTTGTTGTCTTGTTACATCACCTGTGACCTCTCAGCGAGCACTGAAATGCAGCCAAACATTTCTAATGCGACCTTGATGGGGGAACTTCGAGTTATAGAGCAGTTCTCTTTGACTTAACTGAAATACTTTCTTTTTCACCTGTGTCAGGAGAGAAACCCTGTTGCTTCACCCTCACTGTCAAACTGTGACAATATTTGCTGAGCAAATCCTTCACAGTGTTAAAGCGTGAAACACTTCGCATCGGAATGGGACTCTGATAGCCCGCAGATAGCCTGTGGCAGTGGCACGCGCGCGCATACACACACACACACACACACACACACACACACACACACACACTGAGCTATCCATCCAGGAGAGAATGACACTATTGTACATATGACAGCACGGCTGCTGTGCGCGGGCAATTACAGACACGGACGGAGGGCACAGGCACAAGCGCCTACACACACACACAGAGTCGCGCGCGCGCACACACACACACACACACACACACACACACACACACACACACACACACACACACACACACATACCTATTCTCCTTTCTAGTCAAAAAATAGGGTACCTGAGGTCAGATCGCTGGGTCGTCCACATGGAGAGGTTGGAGAGGGTGAAACGTTAATCTTTCTCCGGGCAGGAAAGCGCACAGTGGGGGCTAGAAGACGCCGTGTTTGCCTTTCCCCGCTCTTCATGCGACCCCGGAGCTGTCCACCGCCGTCTGCCTCCCAGCTCATTGTTTGCTCGGCCAATACATTAGCGGCGACGCGCGTCACCTTGATCGACGAGCGCCTGGAATTTAAATAGCCACTCAAACACCAATCTGTCACCGGGAACGGGGATAAGGACAAGTGCCTCACTGGCTGACCCGGGAACACGTGACAGCGCCCGTTCATTGATACCGGCCCATGCCCCCACCCCACCTCCTCTGATAGGGACAGAGTGTAGGTAAAGGTTGGCACGGTCACTCAGGGTAAGAGGGGAGGAAGGGAGAGATCAGAGGGTGTCTGTAGAGCGGACGGTCCCTCGGTCCCGGTAGGACGATGCTACAATGAGCAGCTTCCTAGACTACTCGGTGATGAGCGGTGAAGGTGGCTCATGCTCGGTCAGGGCTTTCCACTCGGACCACGGGATAACAACTTTCCAGTCCTGCGCGGTAACTGTCAACAACTGCGGGGCGGATGACCGTTTTATGGCGAGCAGGGCTTCCCCCGAAGGCGCCCCTCACCAGCCGGGCTCATATCAGTCCACAGCAAGTTCCCTGGGTCTCGCCTACGGGGCCCATCCGGCCTGCAGCTCTAGCTATGGACCCCAGAGTTTTTGTGCTACGTATAACAATTACGCGCTCAACCAGGAAGTAGATTCCACAGCTGGATTCCCCCAGTGCGGCCCTCTGATGTACTCGGGCAACATTTCCTCCTCCATGGTCTCCCAGCACCGCCAAGGTTACAGTGCCGCCCCCCTGGGCCAGCTGCAGTACGCCCACGCTGCCTACGGCGGGCACGAGCCAGCGACGCCTTTTCCTGGGTGCTCGAACCCGCTGTCACCTCTGCACGCAGCCCACCTGGAGGCTTGCTGTTCACCCCTGTCTGAGGGTGCATCATCTGCGCAGACCTTCGACTGGATGAAAGTCAAGAGGAACCCACCAAAAACAGGTGGGTGCCAATTGGTGCCAATGGCAATGGCACAAAGCGTAATGTCTGTAGACAGCGCTGGTTTGTAAGTGATCCAAACTTTAAATTGCTTTCATATGAGCGCTTCTGCAGCCAAAGCCAACTCACTGAGCTTGAATTCAACACTTTAAATTTGACACTTCTTGACTCAATGTGCCAACTTCATAACGTATTGTGCTGTCTCACAGGAAGAGATCAAATGCTTGGAATGCTTCATATTGCAAAAGAACGTATTATACTTTAACAGTAGCAGGAGTTATTTTTTGTTATTTTAGATCTATGATATGTATCCTGTATTACACCATGTTTCAAACCAGCTGAAATTAATTGACTGATGCGTAAAAGTTGCTTCCAGCCACAAGTTGTCTAAGAGCATGTGTTGTGAACAGAGGACATGCAAGGTATCTCTTTTTTGGCAAGTTCACAGTAACTGGTTTCTCCGTATGCAGGCAGGTCAGGGGAGTACGGTTATGGGGGTCAGCCTAACACGGTCCGGACAAACTTCACCACCAAGCAGCTCACGGAGTTAGAGAAGGAGTTCCACTTCAACAAGTACTTGACCCGGGCGCGGCGCGTAGAGATTGCCGCTGCCCTGCAGCTGAACGAGACTCAGGTGAAAATCTGGTTCCAGAACCGGAGGATGAAGCAGAAGAAGCGGGAGAAGGAGGGACTGCTGCCGGCCAAGGCTCCAGCCTCCGACCAGGGAGAGAGCATTCAAGAGAAGATGGACGATGCAAGGTCTGAGAAGTCTATCTCAGCCCCCTCTACTCCTTCCCCCACGTCTTCCACGGTGTCTTCTACGGGGGCTGATCCTTACTCCTCCAGTTAAGAATCAACTGCCTCTTTACCTCTTTTGGCCCACTGGCGGCCTCTAAATACCAAAGCTCATCACCAGTGTATCAAAGCCAAAATTCTGGTCGATGGATAACTTATGTGAACATTTAGAATGGGTAAATGCACTATTTGGAACTTTGGACAATAACATGGACCACCTCTGGGTTATGGGTTTGTTTTATATTGTATATTCTGTTCGAAAGAACAAGAATAATTGTTGTTCAAACAAATGTAGGTCATGGTTTAATATGTGTCCATTTATTTTGAGATTTGACGTTAAATAAGCCTTGCGCTACGACTATGATGGTGCAAAAGGTATCAAGAACTTTCCTTACCCCTGCCCCTGACCACTGCTGCTGAATGTGCCAATGTAAAGTCACAAAGACGCACACACAAAGAAATACCTCAAATGTGCCAAAGTTGTGCGTCATGGCCATGGCCAGGGTGATTGCAATGGATGTCAGACATCAGTTAGACATCACACAATCAACGAGATGACCTCTTTAGTTAATTGTTATAGAGTGCATTGTTACAGTAGCTCCTTAATCAGTGTCACTTGTGTGTTTCAGGCCTGCGAGTCTGTGTGTCGCGACTGTCTGAATGTTTTTTTGTGTGAGATTTGCATGATGCATAATGCTTTCATGTATTATTAGCGGGGCGCTGAGTTTTATCAGTTGGTTGAACCGGCCACTGATGGCCATGTATGTTCCAGGCTTTTATCTGTTATCTATTTAATCAAGTGGAACACATATAAAATGTTTTGTCCAGAGAGACGTTTACGGGTCAAACATGTGTATTAAAGAGCGTTTACCTCTAAAAGTTATTCCTGTGTCATTGCTGAGGGGAAAGTCTTGGGAGAGACAGGATTAAAGACTTTTCATATTATTTTAACGCAGATCGCCCACTTAAACCCACCCAACAGCCCTTCATTTGAAGCTCTACGCAGAAAAGCAAAGCTCTGTCCAATTCCCCACCGTTTAAGCGGCCGCACGTGTCCCTTTTACGCATTTGCAGAGTCTCTTAATGTATGCGGCGGTGCGTGCTCCCCTCTCTGGGGTAAAGAGTTATTGGCATAATAAAGGCATGTTTATCCACGGAGGAGATGAGCGCGCGGACGCCCGCATCGTTTGTGTTGACAACCTCATCGAGCTCTTGGCTTATTGAGGGGGCAAAAAAAGGAAACTCTTATTGATTAAAACATCGAGGTTTGGCTATCGACAGGAACGGGCCCCTCCGGCCCTGTCAGCCTAAACACCTCAGGTCCCCGGGTTACATGGAGGTGTCATCATCCTCACCTGATGACAAGATGAACAGTGAAAACTTGCAGCACTGTGCGCAACACAGTCAACCACACCAACCATGCTTTTACAAGAGCTATTATTTGTTATGGCAGTTACTTGTGGTTATACTATATCTGGTCGTATATAGTTATATATATATATATATATACCGGATTTGTAAATCCGCTCGTTAAAAATAATGATTTTAAAGCAAATATCATTCGTATTGCGTTGGAAACAAATTACATATAAACGATAATAAGTCTTATAACACTCCATAAAGTAATACAATTGTGTCCGAACTGGAGTCTAAACTATAAATCTGCTTTTCTTTAGTTTTTCTGTCATTTTTAGATGTCGCCTGTATCATCCATTTTCAAACTTTAGAAAAAGTGTTTCCTGATTCTGCTGCTATTCTAATCCCTGGTGTGTAGGATGCGCGTCCATCCCACCATAAAAGGGCAAAAAAAACGTCGAAGAGCCATGATTAATGAGCGACGCTCACCTTTACCTTGGATCCACCTGCTGGAACTGCTCCATTGGAGCTGTGGAGACCTGAGACTGCAGCACAGGCTGCTCTTTCTGATTCAGTGGAAAAGGGGAGTAAGTCCTGTAGACTATTTTTTTAAAATGTATTAATTAATTCATTTTTACATTTATTTATTTTTCTAATCGGTGAATTAATTTATTTTTTAATTAACCTCAACACGAGTAGGTTTATTTTCGATGCCTTGTGCCAGGCGTTTTTCTGTGATCAGGGAAAAGGTCCTTTTGTGTAAAAACTGTAACTGCAAACACCCTCATTTTATTCTTAGATGTGTTTTGGTATAAGAAGAAGGTATATGAAGAATGTACATATACTTGTTATTCAGGAGCCTGTTTGTGTTTTTCAGGCCAAGCTGGATGAGAATAGTTGAACGAGTATCTCGTAAGGATGTTTATATCCTCTGTCTATATGAAAAACAATGTTTTTATTTAAATTTTAGTAAAGAGATTAAACGTACTATAATCCTGATTTTCAACAAAAGTTTGGTAATAATATTTATTTAAACTAATGTAGTATATATTCATATTCACATTTTTGCTATCTTTTTTTAATAGGGGATTGTACATACTTGTTTGAACATTTTAAGGAGAAACAAAAGGAGGTAGTTGCTGTTCCTGATTATATCCATATTTCAGCATTTTCTTAATCAATTAACACATCTTAAAATTGTTATTATACAGGGCAATGATAAAATTTAACATAACAGGTCAAGGACATCTTACATGGATTACATATACAGGGCTACACACATTTTAAAATGCTGCTATTAAATTGAATCAAAGAAAGAATTAAAATTAAAAAAACATTTAGCTAAAGTTTTGACAACTTTGTAACAACTTATTATATCGTATCTTTTAACAAATTAGTTCACATCAAAACTCGGGATTTTTTTTTTAAACATGCAGGTGGCTTTTGAACATATTATTAAGGTCACTGTCTAATTTGAATATCTATATAGGATGATCCTTTTTTTTTAAATTTCACAACTCTCGACAAAGTGTTAATTAGTAGCTCAACTTATATCACATTTCACAGCTGTCACTCTAACCTTACACATCTGGTTCCCCTCTATTTTGCTTGTAAATACAAATTTCCCAAAAGGGGTAGATTCTAGCGCGTTTCCCCGTTTAAGTCCCCGTTTAAGTCTGATAAAAGCTTTAATTCTAGTTGAATTTAGATAAAATAGAAGTTGTATTAGAGAGTACAGAGTTACACGCCGATAAAAAGTTATTTTTCTTTTTAAACATTCTATTAATTTATGAATGTGATTGAACAAAAATAAATACTATCAAAATTAAAAGATTTATCTTTGTTTCTGGAGACCCCGGTTTTGGGGAAGTTTAAGCCCAAATATTTCCCTTCCGGGCCCCTGCGCGCTTTGCAGACCGGATTAGAAACGCATCTGATCTTCAAAAGAATCCCCGGGGTCAACCCTAGGTCACAGTTTGAGTCTTCGTCACAGCACCACCCAAACCTAAATAACAGTTTACAGACTGAGCAAACAAGCATCTGATCAGTGCGGTGACAGTGCAGCCCCAACGGGCTGTTGGACCAAAACACGCTCACACTGGGCGCTAAATGCTGAAATGACCTCAGCCTTGCGAAATTAGGACGTTGTTCCCGGTCCCTCTGCAAGAATCTGGCCCCGCGCGACTCATGGTTCCCATTAAGGCCCTCAGATAAACACATAGACGATGACAGATGTTTGACACAAACCATTAAGGCTTTGTGAAAAGAAGGACAGACGTTTAAAGCTTTTGACTTACGAAGGTGACACAGAAATGAGATGAAGAATTCAGCTGCGCCTCCTCGATGTGGCCTAAAATAGACGCGCGCCTTGTGCCAACCCAGACATTTGCGCCGTGGAAGTGATCGCAATACTGAAAAAAATGGAAACATTACCGAAACACTAAAGATTCAAAAATAGTTATTACAACTGGAGGAATTTTAACACCGTTTTCCAAAATCAAGGTAAACAGCGAATGTCTCTTTTAAATACGTTAATCTTTATCTTAATTCTAATATTCCCCTGAAGAGCAGGGGAGATTTAGAAGAACAACTTTTTTGAAATCTAAAAACTATACACGTAGTTTACTTCATTTAAAGAAAATTATGTATTGACGTATTACAATATTTAAAGCAACTGATGATTTGAGCTCAAGAATTCATTTAGTTATATATTTTATTTAGCAAAAAAAATAATGTCAGATCATTAAAAGACAGAACACCTTATAAAGAAACGCACATTTTTCTCAAAGCCAACTTGCAAATATTTTTCAATCTGCGTTTTGGTCATAATTTTTTATTTCTTTGCGTACTTTTTTGAAATTTGTTCAAAAAAGCGACCTGATTTAAATATTTAGGAAGGGTTTTGTATTTTTGCAGGGATTGCAATAATTACAGAACAAAAATAATGATATTAATCCCAGTATTTAGAATTACATTTAAATCGAATTTTAATGCATTTTCTTAGGTTTACGATTATCTTCTCTTCTTAACAGTAATAGTTATGACCTTATATTAGCACTGCTTAATGTATCATAATTGTAATATTGCAACTATGAATTTTGCATTTTGGAGGATGTCAGAAACCATTTCACCTCCTCAAAACTTTTTTCTCTTAAACTACATCCCAGATGTAAAAGAGACACATTCAATAAGCTGTTTCAAACTCAGTTAGAGCTCAAGTTTTCTGTCTAAGGCTAAATGAGGAAAACTTTGGAAATGTTTTGCAAATCCTTCACCAAGATGTTACACTGTGCATGTGCTGCCTAATACTGAATTAAAGCATTTAAAGAACATGTATCTTGCAATAATCAGACTAATTTTCTCCAACAGAATCAGTGAATGCAGAAAAATGATTTGTGAGACAGGAAAAGGAAGCAGAGTTGACAATGGGACTCCTGGGCCACCACCTGAGCAGGTACAGTATTTATCTCAGAAACCTGCACACACACACACACACACACACACACACACACACACACACACACACACACACACACACACACAAATGCAGTAATACGTACAACAAGATACTTGTACCAAGGTTGTTAGTAAACAAAGGCAAATACACATACTAGGTGATACTAAGGTCAGGGATGAGTTCGCGGATTCAGGTGCAGACACGAACACACACACACAGACCCCCCCACACACACACACACAGAATCAAAAATAGAGGTTGAAAGAGAGAATCAGAGAGGAAATACAGTTCAAAAGCTTTCACCCCTACAATGTCAAATGGAGGTCTCCGCCTCTGAAGTCTCACCTTGATATCATTTGCTAATTTTTCTCATAGGCTTACATGTATCTGTTTTTGCAAAAGACAGAGGACGGGGCCATAAAGTTCTAACAGAATTATATAGTGCAAGGAAAAGAGAGGGATTTAAAAGCACACAAAAATGCTGTTACAGAGAAATGTAATTACAGAAGCCCACATCATCATACCACCCGTGGTAAATATCCATTTGGCATCAAACCTTATTGACCAAAGCTCTTATGGTTAAGCCTCATTTGTCCATTGTAATAGAGAAATCCTAGGTGTCCTAGGACATTATGCAAATGAAAGGTGCAGAGATATGAACAGAAATATAGTCAGTGGGTCCTTGAGGCCTCTGCAGTGACACCTGCAGTGATCAGACTGTGTCTTTGCACATAAATCTTAGCTGTGTTTTTGTTAATGGTCATCTATGCTACTCAACCTTAGATACACACACTTGCCCACAGTAGAATCAAAATAAGAGAGTGAGACAAACGGTTTCTGCTCCCACTCAGACTGACTCCTGGTCTATCAGTGAACCCACAACAGCATAGAGAAAGTGCTGGAAGCCCAGGGAGACAGAGAGGCAGACAGACAGAAGTCAGTCATCAGGGTTGTTGAGGTATTGGCACGTCTGTGCTCATTGACCACTCCCCTGTTGTGATTGGCAGCCAAAATGAATTCCTCCATCGACAGATGTGTGTCTCCATGTGCCGATAAAGGGACGGCGCCGATGGAGGGATTGACAGTATGATGGAGGAAGAGAAGGAGGGGAAGGAGAGGAGAGATGACATCATGTGGTCAGTTGCAGTCTGTCCTGCTGCTTCTATGTATGTCTGTGATGTTGGTTAGACAATGGTAGCTGGGATATGAGAGAGTTAACCAAAAGAAGAAGCACAGATCAAGTGGTAGGTTAGATGCTGACTGGATTGCCGTTTGTCCACAGCTACACAACGGAACTCACCTCAAAGAGCAGTCTGCAGTTTTCTTTGAGCTCCGTTTTGTCTGTGAGAGCAGTCCTTCTCGGCCAAATGTAGTGACACAAGGAGATGTAAAAAGAGGAGAGCGCAGCCAGGACGCTTCAGCAGGTCTGAGGCCCAGAGGAGGAGAGAGGACTGGGAGAAGGGTAGTGGTCTAGAGACAGAGGCCCATCCATCACACATGTCCTGACCTCCGCTTGACCCCAGCATGGCAGCCAATGAGGCGCCCTCACCCCCTAAAGAAAAGAAGCCCCTCCACCGCGCACACAGACACCCACACACACTTATCTACCAACACATAAACACACACACACACACACACATACACACACACAGAAGAGATCGGGTGACACTGAGTGGAGTCTGGATGCTCTTTGTGTTGGCCATTGTCGCTTCCCAGAATCCTTTGTTTTTCTCATGACTAATGTGAGTACCAACACCTGACAGACAGGCTGTTCATTCTCTCTCTCTCTCTCTCTGTTTCTCTGTCTCTCTCTGTCACACACACACACACACACACAAACACACAACCACATATACACACACACACACACACACACACACACACACACACACACACACACACAGAGGAATAACCACTTCGAACATTCTGGCTCAAAAAATTCATAGGTAAGGATAGCTTTAAACAAATAAGCGAAGCGGTATTGGGGACCCTTAATGTACAAAATATTTGTAATGACAATACACAGAATATTAAAAATCCCTATCTTTTAATTAACACTGACAAGAAATGAGAATAATTTTCTAAAGAAACTGGAAGATATTTGTCATATTCGAATTTTGGTACAAAACTGTCAGAACCCTGTAGTGAGATTGTTCTATAGTGAGAAATTCAATGATGTTTTTTGTCTACATGTGGGATCTTTCAGTGCTTGTTTTAGGTATGAGGTATGTCTTTGAGTAATACCCATTTTCTTCACAGAAAAGTCAAGTCTATTACTCTCAGAGAACCAATTCTGTGTCATGTTTTCCATCTCTATACCTGGACGCGATCAACCTTTACTCTGTGGGGTGAAAACTAGAAATGTGTAATACAAGTATGATCAAATGATTTAAACAAATTCTGGAAATATGTTTCTGCATTCTAAATTTAATTACAAAAACAGGATTCTGGCTTCACAGTACTTTTTGGGGGGGTTGCAGATATCATTGCTGTCACAATTTTACCACAAGCAGATCGAAAGGAATTTCATTTTAGACTTAATGCACTTAAGTAGATCTAGAACCATCCTTTCTTAGATCTGTAAGACTAAATGCAATGGGTTTTTGAAAAATAATGAATAACGTCTGTTTTTAAATCAAATCAAATGAGTAATTCTACTCTTACCTACTGTGGGCTATCTACAGCAGTGTTGGGCAAGTAATTTTGAATTAATGTAGTCAGTTCATAATGGTAAAAGTATTCATATTACTTTACTAATTGTGCCAAGTTATATTCCTCACTAATTTAGTTATTCACCACAGCTCCAAAAATTAGCCTCTAAAAACCTTCATCCCCACAGGTCACATTTTTCTGTATTTAACATGTGTAGAAAAAGAAAAAAAAAACAAACCCAAGACACTATAGTTAAATAAGCAGAAAACCTGCTGGAGGAGATATTTACTGACCTTAGAGGGCTATCATTAACTTAGCCTCCGTGACTGACAGCATTCAGCAACACAGGGTTGTACTCACCTCAACTGAATGCTAACCAACCAAATGTAGGCTAAACTACCGGGCCCCTGTGCCAAACTAATATGTCCTGCGTTAGCGTGTCCTCCGAAGTCTCTGTCAAACTTCCTGTAAGAGAGCAAACAAGTTGACCCTGCAATTATCTAAGCGATTAAGCTTTACTTGAATAAATAACTGTAATCTAATTACTACATTTCAAATTGTAATCCCCTATACTGCCCATTGCTCAGAAAAATAATTACATTTCTGTAATGCTGCCCAGCAATGATCTACTATGTGCCATGTTGGCCAATCAGATGGCTGGTTTGTCCAAATGAATGTCAACCACAGATACTGAAGGTACAAATTAAATTATAATGACTTGCAGATGATGTAAAATAACTTGTTTTTTTAGCCGTCTTCAGTAAATATAAACGCACAATGTGAAATTACATCTTATTGTCTCATATTTTGTAACAGGGAGTCAGATAGTATATACAACTTTGTCTTCAGTGTGCCTTAAATTGTCCTGGCTATCTACAAAAATAGATTCTAAACCACCTCCATAGTTGTGAATTTTTTAATGCTTGCTGTAATTTTCTTATTGAACCAAAGATGTAAGATGAATACACAAAGTCTGAACATAATCCCAAACCCTAAACTGCAAAGCCAGCAAAGCACCCAGCAACCTCTCCTGAGTGCTTGTCAATAACCGAGTAGGGCCTGAGCCAAGCCTTTGATATCAAGGACCTGAGCCTTTGGTCTCATGAATAACTAGACAGGTGAAGTAGCACATGTTAAAATGGCCTTAAGGAGATAATTGCTAACATGTCACAAAAAAAGAAACACAGAACCACAGTCCCTACTTTCACATACAGATGCATACAGCAACAGCTCTAGGGCAGAAGAAAGGTTTTGGCACTTCAGATTAAACGTCTCCACATCCAGGGAGAGTTTGGATACGTGTGAGCTGTGGATTCTGCTTGGGGCGACGTGCACTGATTGTCATGATGTGTGAGCTCACCTGACAACATTTTACCTGAGAACCACCTGCCAGCCCCCCCCCCCCCCCCCCCGAGGAACAATGGTGCTCCCGTGGGTTGTGACAGAGGAACAAATGAAATGCAATCTGGGAGGTATTAGGGAGCAATTTGTGAGTTAACCGACACAAAAAATGGAGCGCTGTTGGCTGCTGATATGAAACAGCAGACCAGGTCACGGAAAATTTAGCAAAGTTGGAGAAACTTTTCTAGATTTTTTTCTTGTACAAGCAGTTTGATTGATGTGTTAGAACATTTTTGACGTTAATAGCGCTAATTGACATATATCGACATTTCTGAGCCGGCCCTCTCAGAAGCAAAGCCAAATTTGCTGATGCTATATACGTGACTGCTCCAGTGCATTCTTGATGCTAGAAACTACACACACAGCTGTAAAGCCAGCATGGATGTTAAAACAGGCGGTGTTAATACAGCAGCTTGTTATTGTAAAGAATGACAGAGATGTTTCAGTGACAGATGTAAGGCTTAGTGTAACTCTAAGCCCCTCGTTTGTTCTTGCCCTGGAGCACATCACACTGTGGGAGTCTTAGAGGCACAGTGAAACTATGCAGTGAGAGGCTGTCTGTCCCCTTTAGGCAAAGAGCAGTCTAGATTTGAATCTCCAGCACAAGTAACAGTGAGCTTAGCAAGACAAATTGATTCTAAGTTAAATCTGTGTGATACTGTGTGTTTATGGCTGTGTAAACAGATAGATAAAAGCTTCTTATCACACTGTTAGAGTTGAGATGCTGACAGAACAGCGGTAGCAATCAGACAAAATAATCCTATGTAAACCTTGAAGTTGTGAAAATGGAGGTCATAATGCATTTGAAGATTTTTCTTTTGTTCATGTATTTCTACCTTTTATACTTTTAATGTTGCTCCAGATACTAAGTATTATGGAGCATTAGAAAGCTCAGTGCACTGCAACTTAGACAACACAAACAGTAGATATCGTCAGCTCATTAAAAACACATAAGCTGCATTGAGAATTAATGCAATGACTACCTAAAACAAAGGCAAATTAACTAACCCATTCAACAACAAAAGCAAAGAAAGAAATGCTTCAAGTTACACACAACTTGAAAAAAAAACTAAAATGATGAACATGATTGTAATTATGAAAAGGCCAAGACAATGTGTGACAATGAAACCAAAATAATGATTAGTTCAACATCAATATCAGCCTTGAGATTTCTGAATGTCACTCACTTATATTGAACAGGACCTTAAGCGTTTCTGTATTTGTCTGTGGTTTTGATGTTTGCATTGTGTTTCCTTAGACCATAAAGTCTACTTGTGTTTTACTGGTGCATGTGTTTCTCACTAAGCTTGTGTTTTATACATATTGTTATTTGAAGCTTTTTCAAAATGCGTAGTAAGAATGTTTTCTCCATTGACTTGTTTTGCCTATTTGAATTTGCACACTGAATTAGAGCTGTTGCTTTATGCTTGAGCCCCACTATGAATTTAAGTGGAGCTGCAATCAACATAGGCAGTGAACTTTAAATAATAAAATTACAATCAATATAAAAAACATTTTAAAAAAATGAATGACCCCTCATGAGATGAAACCTTCAAAAACTTTGACTTTCTTCTTAAACTAGCCACGTATTATGCCACTGGTTCACTCACATCTGAAAAGCTCCTATTATCCCTCCCCTCTTCCTCCTCTTTAGCTGCTTGGTCAGCTATGCCAGACAGCATGTTATGTAGCATAGCCATGATGACTGCAGAGCACTTTGATTACTACAGCTATCTTGTTGGGAAGATCATCCTCACCAGACAGAGCAGCCTTGAATCTAGTAGGCTAAGCAGTGGGCTAGTTTCTCTTATGTCTCTACCTTCTCTGAGGTCATCTGGTTGCAATAACATTTTCCATACCTTTTTAACAGATTGCATTTAGGATAATGGTATATAGTGTATATAGGAGTGATAAACTGACAACAGAGACAACACCTGCATGAATGCCGATGCCACTCACTTATTTAAGAAGGTAATGGAAGCTGTTGGCACTGGATCTGAGGCTGGGTGTAAGTTTGTGCTTAAGGGTAACACCTGTGACAAGTAGCAGCAAAACTGATCAAAGCAAAACAATTTTACTTTCCCACACCCACTTTCACCTGGTTAAATTGAAGAAAGTCAGCAGCTATGTCTGTGGTGGTTTCTGAGATTCTTGTTGGTGGTGTTGAAATGCATTATTGAATAGTTTTGTCCAAAGATTTTTATTTATTTATTTATTTATTTTTAAAGACAGTTAGTTACCTGCAATGTCCCCACTGGGAAAGTCCCTTGTGCTGTTGTCTTTTAATACTAAATTGAAAAAGGAAATAAACATTTTAGAAATTATGACGAATAGTTTTAATTTAACCAGTCATCAGTCTTTAGAGACATTTATGGGTCTATATCCCTGTTTTTGGGAGGAGCTACTTGATCCAATTGATAGCAAAACACGGGGCAGCCCTGGGCTAAGGTTACCTTCAAAGTGTGAGTGCAGATATGAGGGATAAATATGAGAGTTTCTGATCATGGTTAAGAAATAAAAAATGGGTTAAACTCTTCAGAAACCTATACACTCTCCTGACATCAGCCAGCAAAGGAGTAGAAATTGAAAATGGACACATACATGTTCTTTGAGTGTGTACCTTGTATCCATTGTATGTGGGAGTAGTATGTGTGTGTGTGTGTGTGTGTGTGTGTGTGCGCGCGCTTGTGCGCTCAAACTAGTGCATGTTTGCCTTGCAATGACAGCGGCTGTCTATAATGGCTCGTCCTGGCAGGGATCATTCGGTCCTCCTTCTCTCCCACGTACGTTGTCTGGTGTCACCCGTGTCCGGGTGGACGATGATGTGATCTTTAGTCCCCTCTGCGATCTATAGACTGGCATTTGGCTCAGGGAGCGTCCGCCGGCCCTGACATGCATGCTAAAGCTTGCCGCTGATCTGCCAATATCCCCCCTGCCCGCCTAACCTCCCCCAGCAGGAAGTTAACGCCAGCCAGCGCAATATTCCGACAGACAGCATTAATTAGCGGAGTGGCAGTTAGCCACTGAAGTTTGAGCCATGGCAGGGAGTAGCAGGGATGGTTTCATGTGTATACGGGAAAATAAAGGTGCTGTGTGTCTTTTGTTGTTGTGCGATAGCAGTTGGATGTCAAAAAGTCATTCGGTTTCATTCGTATCCCTATTAAAGAGCCATTTTAGTTTCATTAGTTGTTGAATGTTCCATAACTTGTACTGAGAAAACGTTCGAAGGGTAATTCTTGTTTTTCTTTAAACCTTGGCCCTATTTTCCCATCTTTTTCATTCTAAATGACTAATTGGATGTTTGGAATCTGTCTGATAGAAAAGGGGCCTTTGCCATGTAAAATCACATCTACTAAAAGTGCCTGCTTTGCCACAACTTTTTGTTGTAATTGTCAAAAAACATGGACAGGATTCCTACAGAGATAGAGGTGTGTCCAATATGTAAGAGGAGTCTTGCTAACGAGGAAGTCTCACTCTGAAATCTTGCGAAAATTGACTTGTTGCAGGAAGAGATTGTAAACATGACTTAAAGAAAGAGTAGAGTAACGTTACAGAGCTGGATCGCAGAAAGCATAGCATACCATTATTCAACACATTTAAAAAAACAAACAATGGTTCATGTTTGTGCATTTACAAATTGTTGCAATAACATTGTTGCTACACTTCACAAGGCTTTCACATTCTGCCTTTGGTGGACTGGGATGCGGCTGAAGTTCTGTCTATTCGGGTTACAAACAAACGAAAAACCTCCTGTTGGTACACTCTGCCTCGGAGACCATTTTGACCAGGATGACTATTTGCAATAGTAGAAGAAATCGTACACCACAGCCGACACTTTTTGTCGGCTTTTGCTGTTTCAAGAGAAGAGAACCTGTTTGCAGACACAGTGGAGGTAATCTCATTAGCTAAAGTTTTTTTTTTGTCGACGTGGCATCAGTACACACGAAAGGATGGCAGGATAATGAACAAAACAATCACACTCAATCAGCCAGTAGTGTGTACAAAGTATAAAGTGAGTAGATCCATAGATCTATTTCCCATTTTCAGCAGTTGACTTTGATAATGATAGTATGGAATAAGTAATATCAACAAGGTTACATTATCTGACCTTGTGCTGTAAGACCGTTTCTCTGCAAACATTTGCTTATCCTGCACGTTAGGAGATATCAGTGAGATACTTCCCAGGAATGAATGATGAAAGTTTTCCCTGATAACTATTGCCGTAATTACTGATAAGAATCAGTGTGACTTCTCCCTTTGTAAACATAAGAAAACACACACCCATGCACCAATATAGAGGCACTGAAAGGAATTTTGCAACCAAAAAGCAAAAAAAAAAATCAAAAAGGTCAGCCTCTTCAGGGATCTTTTCTATCTTGTCTATCATGCTTATATGAGCCTGTCGATGGCAAAAACAAACACTTTTTGTAGAAATACATTGATGCGGACAAATACCCCTTCGGATTACATTGCTGCAACATTGCAGCAGTTTCACAGCTGCCAAGTATATTGCTCTTGCTCAATAATGGACTGTTTCCAAACATTTTTGTCACTGTGAATCATTTGGACCCAAAAAGATGACAAATGAGGCTTGGGCTTAGAAATAATGGAAATACCCTTTAAAAGGTAGATTACTCCTATGAGCCTTTTTAAAGTAGACTCATGAGAAGCACAAACACTATATGTTCTTGGGTTCCACACTTTGTATCTCTGTAGCTGCTGTTGCCCAAAGGAGGTGAGCATCAGTAGAGCGTAGCTTGGGTATTGCATGACAGTATAATCCCCTAAAGCAGAGCTATAAATGAAGCTATACCTCCCAAGTACACTTATAGTAACAATTTTTTGATATTTTAGTCCAAAGTCAAGTTAAGTCAAGGAATTTGCTTTTTTCACCAGATGTTTCTGAACTATGTTGGCGTCAAACTAAGAACAAGATGGAAAGATTTAGTGTTTGTCTGGTTTTGGACACACCCTCTCACTAAAATTAGGCATTGCATTTGTTCTGGCAGAGGATTTTTAACTGTATAATCACCATTTTCATTCATTAAGCGCACAGCTACTTCTATTTTCTTCCATCCTGCTTACACTGTTAATAATTTTGCTCCAGATGACCATTACTGGCTGTTAATTGATTTTTCACTCCACTGTTCTAGACTTCTCCTGTTTCAGTCTGTATAAGACCTCTTTCCTTGAGCATTTTTGTGTATCCAAAATTGGGGTGATCTTGAATGTGTCTGCTTGGTTCTCATGCACGTACTGATGATGTTATTTTGCTCCTGATGAAACCCAATATTCTGATTGTATCATTTAGCAGGCACACTTGGGAGCTGAACCTATTCTGCCATTTAAAACCATGTATACATTTGTGCAATGAAAACTCCTACGTCTTCTGATGTCTCCCTATTGAAAAGGGAAACAACAGTCTAGCAGAGACACAAGGGGAGTTTTGACTCAAAACAGGCTCTTGTGTCAGGTGTGGCCATTGCTAGAGTACTAATCCACTTATCTTTCATGTAAATAATGTGTCTAGTCTTATCTACCTCTGATAATGGATCCTATCCCAACATGCCCTGGGTGTTAGCCAAGTGATACAAATCAGAAGATTGCAAGGATGCAAAAACAACATATCCCTCAACACTTACTAGGAAAGAAAATGCTTTTTAAATAAAAATGGAGATTTAGCTTATCCCTTTAATGTTAACTATGTTCTTCTAAATGTGCTGATTGGGTTTTCCTTAGATTTCATATGTATTTAACCACAGGAAGACTATCTCAACCCTTATTAGCTTATCCTATTGACATGTGTTCTGTTCATGTGTCCGTGTTTTCTGTCTTAAATGTAGGCTGATATGCTTTTTGGTCTGCCATCCAGTGTATGTATTCTGGGCTGGTGACAGTGGTCCTTAGGGACTGACTATGTCCACTCCTGTGCTGATGCCAGTACACTGTCATCTGCATACCTGACAACACAGACCTTCTTCTTCCTTATTGCAGCCACCTCTCCTCTAGCTCTCTCTGTCTTCATGCTTCCTCCAGTGCAAGATTTTTTAATTCATTTTCCTCTCATTTTCCACTGACTTTCTCCATTGACTTTGCTCTTTTCTTGGTTGTCCCGTCTTAGTGGGTCTCTCTCCTTTGCCTTCTCGCCCCTTGCTATTTTTTCTCTGGGTCAATACTGTGTGCATTGGGGATTCAGCGGTTGCAGTTTCTAGATAAACACCCTGTTAGCAGGATTATCCCTGTTGTCCTAACAATGTAAACCTGGGATTAGACCTGACTCCCCAGGGATATATGTGTATGTGCATGTTAGTGTGTGTTGTAAGCTTAGTTAGGAAAAAGCTGCCTTTCAGAGTCTGTAAGGTCCAAGTATCTTAATGCATTAGGAACAAGTCACTGGACAATTATGTGAACACATATGTGCACACATAATTCATGTATATATGTGTGTTTAAAATGGCAAAATGTGTTTGTTTATATTATATCTTGTAATATTCTTACTTCATAAAATTTATGGCGTGGAAACTCCTGTGCTGTGCTCCTTGCCATAGCTGAAGAACAGACGGGACTAAGTGGTGTTTATACTGAAAATGCAACGGCGCATTGCTTCAGATACTGGTGAGATGACGAAATAACAACCAGGAGTGTGAGAAATAGATCGACCACTTATAATAACTCATTGGTTCCTTTCAGTGATGTGAAACCACTGAGTTGTCAACAAAACCACAAGTTGTGTTTTTTTTGTGGGGCAGCATGCGCCAGATTATTTCTTGGCCTAGTGCAGTAACTTCCTGCAGTCTTGTTTTCTCAGCGAGGTTGCCAGGCAGTGCAGATGTGAGGAAGTCACTGCTACCAGCCATGACATAGTCCAGAGGGGCTTTGGATGAAGCCAGGCTAGCGTTTTACCAACTGTTTCCAGTGTTTGTGTTAAATTAAGCTAATGGGCTGCTGGCCATAGCTTCGATTTAACCGTACAGACATGAGAGTGGTTGTGATCTTCTTATCTAATCCTCAGCAAGGAAGCAAATAAGCATATTTCCCAAAATATCAAACAATTCTTTTAAAACTCTGGTTTGCCTATGCTCTGCTATGCCCTATTTTCCCTCATGGTCACCTGATGGTATGATGATTCCTTTGGGTAAACGCAATTGCCACAACTCCCTATCATCTATGATATCAATGCATATGGGGCTTACATGTGTCTAAACATGGTCTTATGCTTCCTGAATTAGAAATTGTATCAAATAAAATAATTATATCTATATAATTTATAAATAAAATTCAATATGTCATTGGAAAGTGCTTTTGAATTCTGTTTGATTGTAAAGACCAGACTAACGCTGTGCTATCACACTAGAAAAGGTCAACAAATGATCAGCAAAATGTTGTGCTTTGGGTGATGAAACTGTTGGCAAAAGGGCGATGGAGAAAGTGCTGAAAATAAATTAAGGTGGGGAAGCGAGTAAGGCCGTACTTAAGAAAGCGTGGCGAGGGCTGCGGTGGCGATGAGGAGGTGAGAGGTCAAAGGTCAGCCCCCCTAGTGATATCTCCTGTGCCAGAGAGGCAGTCACGACCCGGTCAGCAGAGGTTCATGCGTCAGAGAGAGAGAGACTGACTGACGAGACCGAGCAGGACCTCTCCTGCGCTCCGTCCCAGTTGGACCTTTCATCCTTCCTTCCCTCCCTCTCCCCATCACTCCCCCATGACCCATCCTTCACTTCCTTCAACTGCTACCCTCTTAACTCTCTACCCACAGAGCCCCAACCCTGTCAGCCTCTCATCCTTCCCTCCTTCCTTTCCCCCCACTCACCTTCTTTTTCACCCCTTAAGCTAAACATTACCACAGGGTTTCACTCAGCAGGCCAGACGGACTGGGGCAGCTCTCTGTGGAGCTACATGTCTTCAGTCCACCATCATATGTTCACACGTGCACATACAGAACAGATATATGCACACAGGTTGCTGGCAGGGACTCATGCATGCTTATGCTGCATTGCCCATCTTACGCACGAAAAGTTTTAGTATTTGAGTTTGAAGGAAGTTCGCAGTCTTCTACATACTAGGTCTTATTTTTCCAGTTGCTGCTATCGTGCCTGTTGGTTATGAAAACACTTTATTCACTGACTTCATTGTGGAGATTTTGCACATGTTGATGGCACTAGACAAAGACGTCTACTTCAGGCAGAGAACAGGACCCCGAATATGTAGGAAAACGTGCAGGATAATGTACTGTTTTATTGCTGAGCTTTTTTCTTGTACATTTTGCATAAAAATTAGTTTTCCTTTTAAGGATCAATAAGTAAGCCACGACTTTATTGACTTCCGTCAGCAACTAAGGACCTGCAACATCCATTGACTGATACTTCAAGTTACGTTCGGTTGGACCATGAGTCCCGAAAGACAGAAATTAGTATCCATAAAGTACTGTTGAGTCATTGCCATTGATTTGATCAACCTTCACATATGTATTGTAGTCATTTTGTGTTATGGGACAATAAACATTTTATTCATTGCATTTTTAACACTTATAGGGTGCTCGTTTGCATCTTTTGTTGCATCCATTACAAAAATATAATAGAACTATTAATGTGATTGGATGGGATTGTAAAATGGACTTTGATGTCCATTTCATCATCAGTGACTATTTTCTAATTATAGCAGATTGTATTACCAAGAATAAAAGTTACATATCAGAGGGACAATGACTGCATTTATATACACTTTCACCAGGATATGCAGTGTCATACCTGTGGATACTCATAAGTTATTGATTCACCCTGACCCGGCCAGAACTGATAGATTAACCACAGCTGACCAGAGGTCATAGCGATGGTGTCATCTCATCAACCACCGTTGATGGTCAAATACAATGAAGCTATTAGTTATTGAGAAAGTAATGATAATGCCTATTGTTTGTTCCATACTTATATGTAAATTGTATATCATATAAATATTTTCAGAGACTGTGTCTGGCAATGTGGTACTTAATAGAAAAATAGCTTTTTGATTAACAAAGGAGCAAGAAAATAAAAATAAAAATAACATAAAATATTTACCACTGTTAAATTAATTTATTTTCTGAAATTTAGAATTATCAGTAGCAGTTTTGTGTGAGGGATGGCCTTTTTTCTTCCTGACAAGAAGCAGAAAGTATTTTCCCACTATCTTATTGTGACTCATTCTGGACCCCAAACCATAGTGCAAAAAACTAGACCCTGTAATCCCGTTGCCTGCCAGAACATCAGTTGTGGATGTTTGTGCAAAAACCCAGAATAAATTAATAAATGTGTCCAAAGCCAAAGTTTTTATCAGTCTTGCTTTCTGCAATATCTGGCATGTCTGCTACTGAGTTAAAGGTTATGGAAAGAATTGTGTTGTGGCAAATAAATAACCATGGTAGTGGGTTAACAGAAATGTTGCATATGTATTTTGGATATGAAAGTCAGATATACAGTAGTACACACCCATACACCCTTCTGACCTCCACACCCATCCTCTCTGCCCTGCTACATGAAGGCCCACTCCTTCCTCTCTGTGTACATTGCTTTTACTGAATAGTAATGCTAGCTGGTGACATGTAATGTACTTGCAGCTCTATCAAATGCACAAACAGTTTGAACCTTGTTGTTATACTGGTTTGCAAAATTTTGACATACTGAGTGTAGTCATTAGTGTAATTCAGAAAGTCTGTATAAAATACATTGTGTATCATCACTTTGATTTTACTAGGGTTCTTGAAAATTGGGTCTCAATATACAGCACAATTTTTTTTAATTTATTTAAGTATTATTTCCCCCCGAGCTTTCATACTGCATCTAGTGTTGGTATATTCATGACCATTTCATGTCTGTAGAATGGACCCCACCCTGAAGCTATGGATGAGCTTCTCATCACTCTCTTACAGTCTCATCCTCGTGTTGACTGGCTGGCGTGCCTGAGGACATGAGACGGCCAGACACAGACACCGGCAGGTATGCACACACAGACATACACCCTGGCAGGTGCAGGGTGCATGAAGGGCTGCCAGTCGTTTCTTCTGTGTTGCTTTTCATTAACTTGTCTAATACAATCAAAGACTGTCAGCAAGAGTGACAGAAGGAGAAAGAAAGGGAAGAAAAGAAGAGGAGAGTTTGCCTATGTTTTTTCACAGATATGACTCCGCTCTACATCTAAAATTAAACTTCCCTTTCTCTGATAACATTATGTCTGGCCTTTTGTTGCTCTTGAAATGTCCTCACATGTTTCATGCACACAGATGCATCACATGCACACACGCAGGTGAGAAAATGTGGCAGTAAAAGCACGAGTGCTCTGGGCGGCATACATTCTACACTGTCAGTTCATCATGTGGCATATCTCCAGAAGCGCACACCTGCATGTTCCTAAAGAAAAAAAAAAGGGCCAGTGTCAACGTTGAAGAGGAACATTTTTAGCAATGCACCCAGGATGTTTAGTGAAATGCCACAGCTTAATGAAATAACGACAGAATACATCTACCCCTCTGCATAAACCGATGGCTTATTTCTTTGATTTCGAGAGGCGCGTCACTCTGCTAAAGGTTAAAGGGAAGATATTCTAATCAGGGACTCTTTACACAACAGCAGCTCAATAAGGTCAACTGGTGTCACAACATTCAGGTTGGAAGGAGGAATGTGTGTGTGTGTGTGCACAAGTGTGTGTATGGCTACTTTGCAGTCATCCTCTGTTTAAATTTCTGTTGCTTGTGCCATCACTACAACTCCTTTCTCTTTTTTTCTTTCTTTGGTTGTTTTCTTCTTGATCTATCCCAGTTTCCCAAGAAACTGCCATCACTATGCCACTCTACATCACACATACAGTAAACACACACACACACACACACACACATACACACACGCACACACACACACGCACACACATACATGCATACATACACTGATTCACATGTAAAGTGCTGGTGTCTGACGGGGTGATCCGCCAGCCAAACGCCTGTATCGATTATTGGGCCAGGGGAGGTCAGTGGAGCGGCAGCAGTAATTAGGGCTTTTTGGTGTGGATTAGCCGAGAGAAAAGGTCACCCGCTCAACATCAGTGGCAGGAGCGGGGGGGGGGGGCTGTGTGATGGGACTGTCCCCAAACATGATGACCACATTGGCAGGGCCATGCACATATAGATAGGTAAGCATATGGATAAATAGAGTAAAAGAATAAAAAAATATAAATTATTTACATTTTTTTTTTATTTTTTTTTTTTTTTTTTTTCATTTATTTTTTTTTTTTTTTTAAAAGAGAAAGAGAAAAGAGAGGAGATAAAAAACAGATCTTTCTAAAAAAAAAAAAAAAAAAAAAAACTAAAACAACAACACTTCTTCTTCTTTCAAGTTGTGAAAAAAGAAAGCCACTTTAGCCCCATATCCAGTATACTATACATTAAGGAAAATTGAAACCATAAATAGTGTCATCAGTGTTGAGTATCCTCAGTAGAGTAGAGGGAGTGCAAATCAGTGGTCTAAATTTAGACCCTCTTTTTTTTTTTTTTAAAAGACTTATTTTTTTTTTTTGCTGTCTGGTTCCCCAGATTTTTATTTAGGAAATTACTGTCTGCATGAAAAATAAAATAAAAAAAGCTAATAACAATAAATAAAATGAAGTGAGAATAATGAATTTAGAAATTCAAAAAACAAAAGGGTAGATATAGAATAATATAATATATAATATAATTTAATCAATAACATGCACACACAGACATACAAACATTAATTAGGTGCCTGACTTTGGCTTTAAATGTCACTGCAATCCCTCTAAGTTTACTTTTTACTTTTATACATGGAAAGTTTTAATTCTGTTTTTCTTTTCCTTCTTTCTTTTTCTTTCAGTTGACTTCTCAGTTTCATGGCATGGCTCAGTCTCAGTTCTTCTATTGTGGTCGGACCCTCCAGACTGTGTGACGGAAACAGACAGGAGAGAGGACTGCAACAGGACATGGAATTTCCCTTTTGTTTTCATTTTGTTTCACCTTTTTTGTTGGAAAATTCCTCCCTCTGCATGTGCTGGAGCAATGGAGAATATTTTTTTTCGGGCACAAAAGATGAGCAGAGTTACATACATTATTATGTGACTGCTGTAAAGATTATAAAAGCTCTGGCAGTTGCTTTAACTGAGGATGCATTGTTCTTTCTTTTCTCTTTGTGATTGTCATCTTCTAAACCACTGAAAATGTGATTCATTTTAAGGACAGCACTCTTTCTTAGTGAACATATTTTTGCAGTTAGCACAGCCACTTGTCTACATTATCTGAGTGTCCTACGTTATATATGTTCACTATGCGTCTGGTACCATGTGGAACCAATTCTTTTTTAATAAAAAAAAAAAGCCAGTGAATGATTAAGAAGGTGTCTGCTTGTCTGCATTTACTGGGTGTCAGCTGCCCTTCTCCCCTAGGCTCAGTGTGAGGCAGCAGCAGCTGTGGCAGTTTTTGAAGTGCTGGTTTTGTGCAAAGCTGCAGCACTCCTAGTGGTGGAAACGCAGAAGAAGTGCTACGTTTCTGCAAAACAAACCAGACAGGAGAAGACTAGTGCTGATTGAGAGATATTGTGTGCATGAGTATTGCTTTGTGTTGCATCGCCTTGTTTTTGTGTTTTGTGTTTTTGTATTGGCAGTGGTATGTGTGTTTGTGTATATGTGTGGTGGTGTAGGTTGTTGGGAGGGGCGTGAATACGTGACTTCTCCGTGTCTGTGTGTCTCATCACACAACAGTTCCAATGTTCTCGAATGTGTGTATGTGCATCACAAAAAAAATCTGTGGCACTGTGAGTTCACTTGCACATCCGGGCTCAGGCTGGCTGCATTTGACCCTTTCTATGCATGAAACTTGTGTGTATGATTTGTAAATGTCAGTGGAAATGGCATGTCAGCAGAGGCTCTGAAAAAGTGTTGTGTGACAATAAAGGCCATACATAACTGACAGGCGAGTCGGAAACAAACACGTGAGGGCCAAACAAACCTTGAATCCCATTGCACTTCTAAAACAGACAGTCTTTATCCTTTTGATTAATGTGAAGTTTGGCAGGTATTCGTTTGTGTTTGACGTCAACATCTGGCCCCTTTTTCTGCTGAAATTAAATGTTTATTTCTTTATTTTTACAATAACCAAGAAAGATACAAAGGATTGTCCAGTAATCAACAATAAGATGCATTACATAACAAAATGAGAAATCAACAAAGTATTAAAACATCTGCAGCACGTAATACTTATCACAAAGGAATATAATCCCTATAATAGAAGATTTTCCTGTCATCGCAGCAAGCTGCTTTTGATTAACACTTGGTTGTGATTTTATTTTGTTTCCATGACAAACGCATTGCAACCCTGATCCTTTCTGGTTGGTTCAGAATCTGTTGTCATGGTGTCCTTGGCATATAAAACTAACAGGATCTATATGGTGCACTATAGTGGCAGCAGGATAGGCAGTGCAGCCAGGGTCTATCCGGACTCTGCATGGCTCCTGCATTATAGAGTTCACCAGAGGGTCAAAAGTGTCACCACATACATCACAGCTGTAGCAGAACAGCACACACCGTTGCCATGGTGATCAGCCATTTTTTTTCCCCCTGCTGTGCTAAGCCAAACACTGGTGGGTGGGTGCTGAGATACGGAAAAGACAAAAAGGATTGTGTGCCCGATCTTATGTATGTTTCGGCGTGTATGCATGTGAGCTGAGTGTGTTTATTTGAGCAGTCGTATTTCAATTACAGCAGAGGAGACACATGTGCCTTCCTTGTTTGGTCGGACTATCTATGTGGTCTCAGCTGCACTCATCAGGAACGATGTGCAACAATAGCGAAGGTGCCCGCGGTGGGAGCTGCACAGCGTGATAAAACTGGCAAAATGATGGTGTCAGAAGCTCCATTGAACATAATCAGGCTGTGGTAGATGGGCTTGGCTGTTGGGTTTGGGACTATAAGTCTGGCGATTAAGCATGCATGGGGAGAATCCTTCATCACTGGCGAAACAAAGCTACCCTGCCCTTCCCACGTGCTCCAACATCGCCAAGGAAAAAGCTTGTTACCTTGGCAACCAAACTGGCTCTCTTTGTCACAGGAATGGGGAAGGAGGGGAAGGAGGAGAAGGACGGGGGGGGGGGGGGAGTGGAGGCATGACACTCCAAACTGAACTCCACCTGACCTCTAGGTGAAGATGCCATATTTGATTCCTGCTTTCCTGGCAGGGACAACGTGATTGGTCATTTCTGATGAAAAAAAGATGAGTTCAATCACCCTAATTAAAAGTCCTACAACTAAAATTTATCTTTTTCGAGTTAACAACTTCTCAGAGTCAGTGAGAGTTAAATTGTTTCTAATAATATTTCAAAATATCGTTCAGGTTTATACAATAAAGAGCACTGGCGAATATTCTGTCATTATACCATGGTTACAGACAGTACTGCCTAAATTCTTTTCCAAAAGAGGACATCTTTTCTTCTACTGCCCCCAGTGGCAGAGCATAGGGCCACGGAAGGTATAACAGGGAGAATGAAAGAAAAGGCTGAGTGAAAGAGAAATGGCTCAAGGCAAGGAAATGGAGGATGCAGTTCAGAAAGCATAGTGGTGAGAAAAAGACAATGGCTTGTTAATATGGGCAGCCAGACAAAGACAGGAAGGGAGAGGAAGGGAGACAGAGTGCGATGCCGCTTATATGTCAACCCACAGCTGCTCCCATAGCAAAGACGGGCACTCTGGCTGTAATGCTAACCTAGTGTTTCCCTAATGGCCTTAATGACATTTGGAGTACAGATTGTAGGAGGAGCTGGCTTACTTTAAAACCACTGTCGCCTCCCTCAGGGCTTTGCAAGCAGTACATTATGAAGAAGTGGCGAGTAAGGACACAGGTCAAATCTGGTGAACTTTAATGGTTTTCAGATGATAAATGAAATTATGCTTTCAGGACCTAAAATATCTTTACATCTGACTATAAATGGGTCTCAACAGGTGTATTACTTTTGTTCTCAATACCCAGCATAAATAAAATGTCAAGGATCACTTCTTAAAACAATTATTATCTATGACACCACATGATGACATCCCCTCTTTTGTAGATTCTAGCCTCTGGCCCGTATGACATCTCCCTAAGCATCTCTCAGCAGCCTATCACCCGCCATTTTGTTTCAATTTGTTCCCATCACTGATATCTCTTCCTCCTCTCAGCTTCTTTAGTCTGTCAACATCTCACTTGTCGTCTGGACGTCATCTTCTTGTGGACTGTTACTGATGATATCGGATTGCTGTTGGCTTTACTGCACTGGAAAGTGGAGCTAATGGGCTTTCAAATGCTTTCTTGTGAATGCAACCTGTCAAGAGGGGAGAGATAGGATCAGATCTGATGGGCGGGCAACAGCAGCAGAATAAAACATATTTAAATAGAAAGGGAATATTGTTTGTATTTCTGCATGTCTGAGTGCGAGGGTAAGAAAAATAGAAACAGAAACAGAAAAAAACCTTAGGTATATTTAATTTACTGTTTTGCACAAGCCGTACCAGATGCCCTTGGATCATCCTATGCCCCGTCTCCCTTTTTCCATATGCATCCGTCCCCAGCAGAGGAGAGAGTAACACTGCCTCTTTTGGCTGAATACGGTAAATGTGTTCCTCTCTGGCAGATGAATGATGTCAAACAGACATATTTATATTCATTTAGGACTGAGGAGGAGGAGAACCCATCTGTAACGGATGTGATAGGAACTGCTACGTGTGAGTGTGCGTGCATTTAGGTCTGCGTCTATGTGTGGGTGTACGCACATGCATGTTTGAGCATGTGTTCTAAGGTATCCATCGTTTGTGATAAATGAATCATGCTTTGTGTGAGTTGATACCGTGTTTGTGGATTTGTGTACAGCTTGTGTGTGTGTGTGTGTGTGCAACGCATGTGTGTGCAACGTGCGTGTGTGCAACGTGCATGTATGCAACGCGTGTGTGTGTGCAACGCGTGTGTGTGTGCAACGTGTGCAACGTGTGCGTGTGTGTGTGTGCGTCTGCATACAAGCGAGGTCATTCCCCGGTCAATTCTTCAGGCTGTGTGATAAATGAAGAGGAGAGGTGCCTGCAAAGCTGGAGAGATTTGGGAGAAACATTGTTCCACAGGGTTAAAAATGGTCTTGTGTTGTGCCAGAGGCTGAGGGAATGTTCCTAAAAAAAACTGAAAGGCTGCACTTTAAGTGGATGTTCATCATATCTGATGTTTGATATCAACCTCAGTAAAGTAATAAACTAATAAAATATTAATATTCGCTATTTGATTGTGCAGATTTGCACAGGGAGAGTTTTTTTTTTTTTAATTGCCCAAAATTTCCTCTCCTATTATGTCCATTTCTTTTTTTCCAACAGGAGAACAGACATGGAAGTGTCTGTGTTTGGTTTGGACGGCAATCAGGTTACGGTTGACAGGAAGTTAGATGACAAAACAGGAAGGACTTTGCACAGAGGAGGCTACTGAAAGCCAGCAGCATTCACAGCTATCAGTGATTTTCAACACAGGGCCAAAAAATACATTATGTGTGTGTGTGTTTGTGTGTGTTTGTGTGTGTGTGTGTGTGTGTGTGTGTGTGTGTGTGTGTGTGTGTGTGTGTGTGTGTGTGTGTGTGTGTGTGTGTGTGTGTGTGTGTGAAAGTAGTACTTGTTTATTTTCTATCCTAAATATCTATATGTTGTTGGTTTTCAGTTGAGTAACTCTTCTGTTAATCTTTTTCACATCCATCAAGTGTGAGGACAAAAATAAATCAGAATCATTTCTTTTTAAATCCAAATATTCATTGTCATTGATCAGCTTGGATCTGAGGAAATGCTGGGGGTGATTTGTGTGTGCGTACTACCAAATTTGTGCCTGTGTGTCTGAGACTATATGCTTGGGACAGTGTGGTCAGGAAGAAGTGCATTGTGGGATCGATGTCCACACCTCGTCCTAAATTATTCATCCTGTCAGTTGGCCTGTCGACCATCGCTGTGGAAACCGCTGACCAAGAGCTTTGCCCCCATCCCTACGGATTCACCTCTTCATCGCCTCCTCAGCCCACTTCCTCCTCTCTCTCTCCCTCATTATCTCTCCCCTGATTCATTCATTTACAGCCTTGCTCGCCCCACTTTCAAGTCTACCTTACTTCTCCAGTCTTTTCATCTGTCTTTCTTCTACTCCAATTATTCAGTATATCTGTCTTCCTCATTAGTCCTGAACTCTCACTGACTCTCTTTCTCTTTGTTTTTCTTTTTCTCTTCCTCTTTCTCTCCCTGTATTTCCCCATGTTGAAATTCTCTCCTATGCTACCTTTTCTATTGCTAAGACTATAATGTGCTGGCTTTGTAGGGTGTTTATGTTTGTGTCTTTGAAGTCTGCCCCAATGGCCTCTTGGAAGACAGCCATAATCCTAGTGAGCTGCCAGAGGTTGTTCGGAGTGCCGCGTGTGTGTCTATCCATCCTCATATATGTGTGAATGCATGTGTGCACATGATCAACTCTGAGTTCAGTGTTTGTGTGAGTGTGTGTGCGCCAGCATGCGAGTGCGAGTCAGTAAATGTGACATGGCTCATACATCATGTCCAGAGCCTGTTTGATTACAAGCGGAGGGGCCCGGTGATTAATCGTTGGATTCAGCTTCCTGGCCCGAGTTGTGACACCCGGTCACAGAGCATCTGTACTGACACACCCCCTAGCCCCACAGCCCTGCTCCAGCGTACTCCCATACCACCTACACCTCTATACACACACCCACACACACACCCAAGTACCCCGTACCTCCATCTGACTTCCTCCCCAGCACTACATTACCTTCTGCCCTTCTCTTGCCTCCAAAAACACACACCTTACCTTTTCTCTCCTTCCTCACCTGTCTCAGCTCCCTTGTACTCCACTGCCTCCTGTTTTATCTTAGCCTTACCCCCCCTCCATTCCCCCTCTCAAATCCTTTTTATCCCCCTCCATATATCTTGTCTTTACTGCCTTGCACTCTCCACTTCTGTACTCCCTCATCTTGCCTCTCTTCTTTAACCTTTCCTTTTTAAGCCATTCTGTGCAACTCACAGCTTCATATTAACCAAGGCCTCACCGTTTTGATCTTATCACCTTTAGCCTCATGGCTTATCCCCTTTCCCTGCTATGACCCTTCCATTCTCTCTATATATATATTATTAGTATATTGGCCACACTAACCTCTTCCCCCAATCTGATTCTGCTCTCCTCTAAATGTGTCTACACTCATGCACACACAGGTAATCACACACACACACACAGTATATCTATCCTTACATGCGAGTCCACAAAACGTGTACAATCACATACTTCACTGTCTAACTAAAAGCCTCCTCTGTTCCAGCATCTAAAAGCATCTCCACCTGCCTCTAAAGGTCATGAAATTCAGGTCCCTGTGGCCCAAGGCGGCCCTTTATCCCAGAAGCAAGCAACCTTGAGGCCAAACAACTGGCCATTTTTGCCTCAGATATAGTACCATCAACTGAAATACCTGAAATTGTATTAACTACTGCAGTGTCTGTTCAAAATTGGCTTGTTATCTCATTAATAGCTAAATATTTTATTCAATCATCAAATCATCAAAATCTAATTTCCACATCACTGCTGTGTTATGATAGAATTAATAATAATAATAATAGGCCCTATTTGTTGGATACCGGCCAGAAAATACTGGAGCACAGATTCAAAAGGAGTGTTGAGATTTTCAATTTATAGGGTACACATAGATAAAACTAATGCTGTCTTAGATAATCAGTCTTCCCTTCATGTAGAATAAAATTTTCAGTTTTTACTGCACCTTTTGGCATGAGGTGTTGATTTTTTTTAATGCTCAATTTGGAGGCTGTAATTTGCGGTGCTGTTGAAGAATACTTGGTTATACTCAGAGTTGTTCTTAATATTTTGTCTATCCTGGTTGAATTAAGGTTGACAAAATGAGGTTTTGTAACTCCATGCTTTGACCAGTGCAGACATCTGTGAGACACACCGTTGTCTAATTGATGACGTTGGCTGCATGGATCAGTCACCCAGACCCCAGCCCTAAATGACTGTCATTTAATATTTCTCTTTTTTCGTTTCTCGAGAACTGCCTATTCAGAAACCTTCACAGTTGTTAAGTTCGAAGTTAACTGGTTGAGCGATTGTGGAGAAAATTGAATTACAGACATGTAGAGATTTATCCATTTATTAGTAGGCTGAAGGGTTTTTTTTTTTTTTGAACCAAGACTTGCACTAAAAGCTTGAGCCAAGTCAAACTGTAATTTTTAAAATGAGGGTCTGTTTTGTTAAATCCACATGCACTTTGGGTGCACATGAAGTAATGTTTTTTTTTATGACTTATTGTTATTACTGTTATTGTACGAGAATACAAGTAATAATAACCATCAGAATATTGATGAAAGCAAACAATAATTTAAATGATAAGCCTGGCGGCATCAGACCTGGGCTAACTTTTTTTTTGTAATAGTCAACAAATGCCCTAATTTCGTTAATCCAGCTCTAAATACTTTCTGACTTCATGAGCTGGCCTCCAATCCAACTTGTTCGTGGAAAAACACAAATCTTTAAATACAAGTAGTGAACTTATAGTTTCTTTTAGGAAATAAAAAACTAAATAATTTCCTAAAACTGTGCTGTTATATTTCATAGTTTTTTGTAAACAATGGCTCTCTACAGTTGAGGAATATCAAAAGCTTTAGCCACACAGATAATACTTGTTGTTAGGACTGGTTTACTGATGGTTTTGGTCTTTTCCTGGTATTTGTTGACAAAAGAAAAAAATCATAAAATGAACATAACCTTTCAACACAGAACAGATTTGAGAGAGATTTGATACCGAGCTGGGAGGGAGCAAGATATTCAGGATGAGAGTCCATAGGAAACGAAGGAAGAGAATCTGCGAGTGCGAGCATACAAGCTGGTGAGAAGTAGAGTCAGTTTATGTGTGTGTGTGTGTGTGTGTGTGTGTGCGCGTGTGTGTGTGTGTGTGTGTGTGAGTTTGTGTAAGTGTGTGTGCGCGTTCCCCTGGCTCTCACCTCCATGCGGTATCAGGATGAGGGATGTTCCTGCCAGCGATCAGCCTAGGCCTGGACTCAAGCTCCACACAAGGATTCCCTGCAGAAACCATTAGTCTGGGCATTAAACACCATTAAAGTGCGCATGCACACACACACACACACACACACACACACACACACACACACACACACAAATGCTTGTCTTCCCTTAGTTGTGAGGACACTCATTGGCATAATGCATTCCCTTGCCCCTTACCGTAACTTTAACTTAATAAAATGCCAAAAATTCATAACAACAATGGTTTCAAACCAAATTTTTTCCCCACAACCATAGAAAGATAGAATTATATGTACTCTTTACACACAAATACACACACACAAACACTCACACTCTCAAACAAACAAGTACGTTCACAGGTGCGGGGTCTAAGATTTTTTTTTTCTCACATGAGTGTGTAGCTGGATGCACACACACACTCACAATCATGCATACACACACACTATCAGAAGAGAGAGTGGAGGGGAGTAACCGCAAGATAGATGAAGCTGGAGGGAAAAGAGTAATCTGGAGTGGAGAACTTCAAAGAAAAAGGGCGATGAAAAACAGGAGGGATAGGAGCTAGAGGATGCAATTTTGAAGGGTGTTGAATATCCACTTCTCCTTTAATGTCTCATTTCTCTTGCTATTATATACTCTGTTTGGCTTTTCTAATGTATAATTAATTAATGAACGACTAGTAAGAAATTAATTTCCTGGATGTCATTTTTTATTTGTGTATGCTTACCTCATTTTAGCCCCATGCTGCATGTGAATGCCTCTTTCATTTCTGCTATCTATTTCCTGCTTGTATATGTATGTGTGTGGTTATGTCTGTCTGTGCTCTCATGTTGCATGCTGGAGTGAACGTGTCCCCAGGTGTAATTGGGTTAGTGACAACCAGGACAATGTGACACCTGCAGCTCTCAGCTGTGCCTCTCCCTGCTGAACTGGCCGGGAGTCAGCTGGAGCTGTGTCATTTGGACTAGCCTCAGCTGAAATGGCCATTCTGGGCCTGATCCAGGGTTAGAGTTTGGGTATAACACAAATATCATCCTAAATCCTAACCTATTGTCTATGAGCTTGACACAGGCAACAATTAATGAGAGAGCTTATATGAGATCCATCTTAGAGTATTAAAAAACATTGTGGCTTAGTAAAACATATATCTTAAGAAAAAAGAAAAGCTTTGTGGAAATTAAGAACAGCTTAATTTCAGACTCACAAGCTTTAAATAATAAAGTGGAACATCATACATTACTGCTACAAATATAAAATGAGGCTGCAAAAGATTTTCATTTGTCCAGTATAGTTCCATTTTTTTGCATTTATTAGTACCTGTCCAACACACATTTCACTTATTTTCCACCGTTTGAGCGCAGGAAAAAAAAAAAACTTAAGTAAACAAACTTTTGCATGCCCTGTCAAAACAGGAAGCTAGGCTCTCTTTGTTCTCTTTGCTAATGCAAAATGGAAAAATTATCAAATTGTACAAAATAATTATTGCTGTATGACAGTTAACCATCTGAGAAGTACTTTAATACAAGGAAATATTTTGGCTTCAACACCACAGACAGATAAACTGCTGATGGCTGTTCTAATACTGTAAAATGTACATGTTAGCTTTTCACACTAATGAGGCTGCAGCTTCAAAGCTAATGAATGGAACCTTACTACCTTACACCATAGTTCAGGGTTAGGCTACGTGGGTTGTGCTTAAATTCATTCTAATCAAATGACAAGTTAGTCCAAATTTATTGAATTAGATTTTTTGAAATAGTGACAGCCTTAGTACATGGCAGCTTCATATTTTGTTCTCATTTATTCTACACAAACTCTTGGAGTCCTTCCGGAAACACAGGATGCATAAATTCAAAACTTTTTAACCGTCTTCATGAACTGGATAGTCTATAGGTTAATATAAACCACAGATTCAATGTTAAAAACAGCATATTTAGCAGCAGCGAAAAACAGCCTGTGTCATATGATGTGTTACCCATTTTAAGTTTGCTTTTTCATTAAATGCAGATTGATGGATAATTTTATGTGAAACATCACTTTATGATCCTTTATCAAGATACTGTAAAACCCCCTTTCTATATGTTCCTATGTTTAAATGTTGATTACAGGCATTGATGCAAGCATCAACTGGAAAATAAAATCAGCTATTCCCGCATGTGATTCCCAAAAAAAAGATGCATGTGATATTACATAAAATCACACACAGGCAAAGATATTCATTGGCAGCTCTGTGCTTTTTTCTGAAAGCCACCGTCTGGCATGAGCATTACTGACAAATATCACACACACTCATACGCAGCAAATAAATGCTGTTGGTGTGACAGTTTCCCGGATGCCCTCCTCCTCTCATCAGGCAGAACTTGTGATCACAGACTGATATTATCACAGAAACGTCTCCCTGTCACATCAGATTTCTGCTGTTCATGTCTGAGAACTGTCTCTCTAGGCCCAAGTGGCAGCCGACCATGCTAACCAGCGCAACGCCATCGGAAGCTAATAAATCATCTGTGGTTTTATTTCAGATTTATTCGGACCGTAATGAAGACGCGACGGGCCCCAGGCCATAACCGATGGTGACAGGGTGACACTGATGAATGGCTGAAGGTGTGTTCTCTACAGTGAGAAGGAGAGGGAGGACTTGTCAGGCAGCGACGGTGTGGTGTGTGTATTGGTGTGTGTGTGTCTGTGTGTGTGTGAGATCAGTCACACTCCAAGAATCTGTTAGATTACACAGTAGCCCTATACTATAGATAGCATTGGCATTAAATGTATGATTATCACTATTTGAGTACAGTGTGTGTGTGGATAGTAGAACACAAAAAAATGCTGTCAGCTCCACATTGTTATGGTTATCTTCACTGTCATCATCACTATCATTATTATCATCATCATTACCAGAGTCATGGATATTGTCTTTACTATCACCATCCAAATCATTATTAGATTTATAATCATCATCTTTCATGTCAATATCAACATCATTACAGTCAGCTCCACCTCATGCTTGATAATCACATTATTGTCATCACATTTCTATATTTTCTCACATATCAAGTCAACAACAACATTGTCAACAACTTATGTCATTATCATTATCCCTTATGTCATCATCACCATCATCATCTTCATTATTATCTTCTCCCTAATAACTGTCCAAAACTTCAACATTAACATCATCTAAATATCAACATTACTGTGATCATGACTAATAAAATCCCTGCCATTAACTTAATCATATTTGCCATCATCGTTTTGATTGAGTTTGATTCAATTTTATTTATATAGCACCATATTATAACAGAGGTTATCTCAGGGCAATTTTCAAATAGAGCAGGTCTAGACCGTACTCTTTATATTTACAGAGACCCACCATTCCCCCATGAGCAAATACTTTGTGACAGCAACAATGAAAAAAACATAAAGGGGGGGGGGGTGAACATAGCACAGTACAGGTACCATATAAAAATATATAATAATAATGAGACTAATAATTAAATTAATAATTATAGTATTATAACTCATAATAATACTAATAAGACTAAATGTAATAATTATAATAATAATAGTAGTAGCATTGGGTTTTGATCAGACTCATGGGGCAATAGGTGTCTGCAGCCATGGATCCAGACTCTGCAGCATCAGAGGAAGAAAAACCTGCAGGAAGTGACAATAGGAGAGAGGAGACAGAAAAGAAAGCACAAAACTACAGGAGAGAGAAGAAGTCAAGTTAGTAACGAGCACTGATGGGATATGAATGCGCATAGATGAAGAGGAAGAGGAGGAAGGAGGAAATCAATGCAACATGGGAGGCCTATAGCAGCATAACCAGGGGATGGTTTAAGACTAGCCTGAGCTAGCCTGAACTATAAGCTTTATCAAAAAGGAAATTTTTAAACCCAAACATATCATCATCTTCATCTCCATTATCCTCACCAATCCTCGTACTATTATCAATCTTTTTCAACATCTTAATCATCTATCTCCACAAGCATCACCATTGCTTCCATTATCTTTATCAGCATTATCAGTGCGATTATCAATATTTTTGTTATCATTATCCAATCAAATGTCATTACCAGTTGCAGCCCCAGCATCTTCATTAACTTGTTATTAACTTTACTGGGACCAAAACCATCATTACAATTAAAATCCTAATCACTGCCTCTATCATCCATTATAATCAGTTTCATCATCATCTACATCGCCATCTCAACTGTTATCATTTTCATCAACATTATAGATGTGTATTCTGACCTCGCACCATCACCATTATCGTCATTACATACACACCACTGTAATCAAGAAAGTCATCATCGTTGCCATTAAGTTTATCTAGGGATGATTCAGCTTTTTCTTTCCCAATACCTTATCCCAGGGTATGTGATACCTATTGTCAATCTAATACCAGTGCTCTCTTTTTGCCCAATATAAAATATGTATACATCACTATGAGGATATTATTGGCCCTCAATGAATATATGAAGATGAATTGAAGCGAAAACACTGAGTCTTTGTAATGACTTCTAGGAAGCATCAAAGGTTATAAGATCATAGCTAACTTCATCACCATTGCCATCATCACCAAACCTCTAATCATTCTTCTCCATATGCTGGTACTCCTATCACTCTCTATGTGTTGCTGTACTTTACTACACTGACTCTGTGTTTTGATAGGATGCACTTTCTGTGTGTCATCATAGTCCTCTCTGTTGGCCAAGGACAAATCGACTTACCAACTCAATGCTTCAAGCCTGGCAGCTTCCAGTCATCTTGTCAATCAATGAATCCATACGAGGCTTGTCTCAGCCGGGCCTGACACAGTGTGGCACAGCACTTTGTGAAAAGACATGGATACATCATACACAATAAGGTGGCAGCAATATGACTAGAGGTTTTTAGAACTAGAGGTTCTCACCACAAATTACACAGTACATCACAGGAAAGCAAATATATTTTCCATATCTTTCATGGTTTGTAAAAATCAAAAACCATAAAGCCAATGTCAGAAAACCAACACCTTAGACTAGGAGGTGCTGACGCTCATCTCAGCCACCTCACAGTTGGCTGCAAACAGCCCCAGCGCATGCTGACTATCATTATCTGATGAAGCCACCAGCAACCATATCTTCTCCAAACAGCAGAGATGCAATTCTAAGGCCCCCCAAACTGGAAATTCTCTTCCCTACAGGTTGCGCCTCGAAATCCTGTTCATGAAGAGCTCAAACAGGATTGGTGACAAGGGACAACCCTAGCGGAGGCCAACACCCACCAAAAAAAGACTTTGAATTCCTGCTAAGAATCAAAACAGTTGTCCCTTCAGGTATATAGGGATCCAATAGTTTGTTGCAATGGCCCCCGGAACCCCAAATTCCTGCAGTATCTCCCACACAAGATCCCCAAGGGCTTTTTCCAACTCAAGAAAGCACATATAGACTGAATGGGCAAACTCCAATGAACCATCAAGTAGCCTTGCAAGAGTAAAGAGTTGATCTAGTGTTCCATGGACAGGACGGAATCTGCATTGCTCTTCCTGAATCCAAGGTGTGGAGCCTCCTTTCCAGGACCCTGGCATAGGCTTTGCCCAGGAGGCTGAGCAGTGTAATACCCCAATAATTCAAGCACACCCTCTGGTCCCCCAATTTAAATATGGGAACCACCGCCCCTATCAGTCCAGATGCACGGTCTGTTACCTTTGCCACACAGCAAGACAGCCCAACAATATCCAGAGCCTTCAGCATGTCTGGGCAAATCTCATCCACTCCTGGCACCTTGCCATTTAGCAGATTCTGAAATTACCTCAGAAACCTCTGCCAGAGATAAGAGTGAGGCTTCCCCCCAAGTCCCCAAACTCTGCCTCCTCCTCAAAGGACATGTGTTTGGGTTCAGGGGTTCCCCAGAGTGTTTCCTCCACCACCCAATGATATATCTAGTTTAAGTCAGCTATTGAAAACAGCCTAGTTCACACCCTACTTTCCATTTCTGAGATGATGGTTAGCGAGAACTTCCTTTTAGCCAACCAACAGTCCTTCTTCATGGCCTCCGAAAACTCCTCACGCACCTCAGTTTTTGTGTCTGCTGCTGCTGCAGCTGCAGCCCTCTGGCCTGCTGGTATCTGCCTGCTGCTTCAGAAGACCTCTGGGCCACCCAGGCCCAAAAAGCCTTCTTCTTCAGCTTATTAAAACACAGCATAGTTGATCATAGGGAAGGAGGAGCTACAACAGAGGTTTAACCCACTGAGACACAGCAAAGAAACCAGGCTCTATGATGGCTTTCATGGCTCAGTGTAGAGATTCTGCCAATAACCTGCCAATTCCTTTCCATGTTATTTAAACGTAGAACAGCAGCTGGATGGCAGTTACTGCAGTGTTTTTTTTATGGACGAAAGTCATTTGTTAGATCTTACTTTAGTTTGCTTGCAAACTCTAAGACCATAGGACTTTTTCACATAAGATATTTTGGCGTGTCACATTAGAGCGTGATACAGCACAGGTGATGGTAATAAAATGAATGGCAGCTAAATGGAATTTAGCTGCTTTGGCAGGGTCCTTGAATTGTTCATGCTGGTTCACTGACATCGTGTACTGGTACACCTAAATAGGACAGTAGCATCATTATTTTTGTTATTAGTAACAGTTGATAGCACATGCTAATCAAACTATAACAAATAAAATTGTCCGCTGTGAAAAAGGTGTGTTCTCAATTTCAACATTTTTGAAAATGTTTAAGGTTGTGAAATAAGCTATTCCAAGCCTATTTGGTAGCAGTATTTTCGTGCAGATTTTACTGAGTTAATATTATTACAATTAGAAACACAGGGGTAGGATGTTTACATATGTCTTTGCAGCTCACGGTGTGTATAGTATCATGCACTGAAGTGTGAGTGTGTCTTTGCTCCATCTCTCTAATTACTGCTGTTTGTCTATGGTGAGACAACATGAAGGCATTTGACCTTACTGGCTGTCAACCACCATGAAAGGACAGCTTACACACCCCTCCTTTACACAGAACTGGCACCATCTCTCTCCTTCCATCTTCATCACTCCCTCTCACACACTCTGTTACACTCCTTCACTCTGTTTCTCCATCCCTCTTCTACTTTCCAAAACTGTCACTCTCTAGCTGCAGAAATCTCTATCACAATCTCTTATCCAGTTACCTACCCTGTCTTTCACTACTCTTGCTCTTATCCACATTTCTTATCCTCTGCCCTCCTTCTGGCACTAAAAGAAAAGTTGTGCTGTGTTTACCATTTTTGCAGCACAGTTTAACAAAGTATTAACATATACTGTTGTTCTTTAAATTTCATTTTCATACAGGTGACAAACACGTTTTCATACAAACATAACAATAGTGCACATACACGAAATGCACACACACATCTGTAAATGCACAGAGCCAGTTAATTAGAGCTCGAAGCCCTTCTCTCCTAACGAACCTGGGGGTAATTAAAGAGCCCCTGGACACGGGCATGTCTGCGAGCTGCCTCTAATTAAGCCCCAGCGAGTTGATTTAGCTAATTAGCTAAAGGCCCGATGTTGGACAGCAAAGCATTCCAGCCCCCGGCAGAACACAGGAAGTTACAATGTCCCCACATCATCCCTGGCAACACTTTCATTTCCTGGGGCATTAATCACCAGAGTTGCAACTGTCACCATAGTGACTGCCATGTGGGAAGGGGGTGGGGGCTGCAACCCTGAGGGTGAGAGGTGTGGACCATTCATAGTAAAGCTCCGGGATGGGACAAATCACATGCTGAGTTTACAGCCAGCAGGTATGAGAGGGACAGCAACATGTTTGAGAATTGGACTATGGTAATACAAACATGTTTGTTAACAGACAGCTAGGGATTAAAGAAGTCATTATATGACAAAGCCCTGCCTGATATGGACAAATAATCAACAATTGACCAACTAAATCAAGGAAAATGCCAAAGAAAGTGTTCATATCACTAAATGTTGCAACATTTTTAAAAATAGGTACAACACGAGCAGTTAAATATCCAGGAAAATCAAATATATTTGGAAGAGAAAACAAAGCCGAATAGTACAGTTTTTGCAAGAAAAACGTTTGTTCTAAACAAACAGCATGTAACAGTTCACAGACTGGCATCTTGGTTCAATTTTCACTTACTGCACTGAAATACTGCTATAAGTGCATGTACTTATAGTTTTTCCTGCGGTAATGACAATTTATTAGCAACATTTTGGTTGTGCTCACTTTCTGCTTCAAAACAAAAGGTTACAGTAGCTGACCTTGCACAACTTTGAGCTCGTTTACAGCTTGTTTGATTTATTATGGTTTTAAAGGTGTATAAAAGCATCAGTGTGATTCCGACAAACTGTGTTGTATGCCATATTATTCAAACATGACTTAAGTTTTAACACCTGTTCCAAATTTCCACACTTGAAGGCAGGAGTTGGGTGAGATGTGATGAAATCATACAAACAGGGAAAATGACCCACACTTTTGGACAGTCTCTTCTTAAAGTCATTGATGATGAATGTGCTGGAGGATTTAACTTGCTCAGGAGTTTTCACCACTATTTGGTGGATTTGGAAACTGGACTTACATTTAACATTATTGTAAATGAACATTCAGTTATTAAAATCTCTTTGAGCATAGTGTCTATCATCTGTATCATGTGTAAAGATAAGTGTTTAAGGGTAAGCAGAGGAAAAATGCAGAAAGCAATTGCTGTTCTCATATCACAGACGTGAAGATTGGGCTTTATGAAGTGTTTTGTAAGTTTTCCCGAAATTTACAAATTTCTTTGAGTGGATACATCTCAGAGTAGAAGTTCATCTCGTTTCATCCGCCTTTTCTTTTCCTCTATGTAGCTCGTGTCACCAATAACTCAGTTTCGAACTTCATAGCTGGAGCACATCTGATCCCCATTCATTTTTCGCAGTGGGAGAGGAAGAGCTGGCGTTGGCCACTAAGGCCCTGATCAATCATGATCTAGCATGACAGCTTGTATTAGAGAAGGAGAGATAGAGGGATGGAGAGATACAGAGCGAGAGAATGGGGAATATAAGATATTCAAATGTGGATATTTCTCTCTCTTCGGAGATGTATGTGATTGGTTGGCATGACCAGATGCGATCAGTAAGACGGTCAAAAGAAAAAGAGTGAGAGGAGAAGGGAGGGCTGAAAAAAAAAACCCATCCCCAGCCTGGTTCGTTATTAAGAGATTAAATCCCATCTCTGACAGGCTTGTCAGGGAGGGAGACAGAATCGAGCATGGCCGGTAATTTGACTAGTTCCCTATCTCCTCACCGCTCAGTTGGCCGATGACAGCCAGGCGACAGAGCGTTGAATATGCAAGATGTCTCTCTCTCTATCCCTCTAAACTCTGCCATCTACCTCAGTTGTGAACATTGTCATGGCTACCTAAGAGAGACATGCACACATGCACACACTACAATATATGCATGCGCACACACAAGGTTGTAAAGTGGTACATCTTCAACCATTTGCATTCTCACCAAGAGGTTCTGACCTCCCAAGATATTGACAGATGAAGGCTTGCAAGTTCTGGTCCCTCACGTGTGTAAGCAATATGAATACACACTTTTAAGCGTTGACTCTAGCTTTTCCGACCTCTGTAAGTGTGGGTGTGTGTGTGTGTGTGTGTGTGTGTGTGTGTGTGTGAAACTCCACTGAGAGTTCCTGTTAACCTGATGTGCAGATCCTTCCAGCACACCAACAGTGAATCCAGTCAGGCCAGGTGTTATTTTAACACTCACTTTCGGAAGATAAACGAGGGCCGTTTTCCTTCTCCTCCTCCTCCTCCCATCTCAAACATTCAAATCCCTTGTTCTGTCTAACCCCCCCCCCCAGTCCCATCCCTCCATTCGGAAAAGTCTGACCCAGTATTACGGTGACATTATGGGGCCACTTACCACCCTGCTAAAATAAACCCCAGTGAAGGAAGCATGTGACAGAACAGGGTTACCGCATGCCGTTGCACAAATTAATCAAACAAATAAACGAGGAATTTAGACTTAAATAGGGGAGATCTCTCCCTCTCTGAGATACACAGACACTTAAAGATGACAACACACAAACTTGCACGCTCATGCACATATATGCACAAACATCTACTTGCACAGTTACAAGTGAGAAAGAAATGACTGCAGTCTGACCTGTTTGACATTCATCCAGTCACTCAACTCACTATTTTGTCCTACGAAACTTCAACTTCTTCCCAATCAGACCGTCTTTTGCACTAGACAAGATTTCTGGTACTGATGCAAGCAAGGCTAAACCATGAACTACATTTTTTTAGTTAAAGATTTCTTTCTAAAATTTAGTAAAGCAACGTATTCCCTATCACACCTTTCATAAATAACATGTTTCAATGCCTGTTGTAGGAAAAGACTGAAGACCCAGCTCTACTGAACAGCTCTGTACTCAATATACTAAAAAAGAAAAATGCATCCTTTTGCATCTTGTTGACTCTACGAATTTGCCACTTCTTGCTTGTATTGTTTCAAGTCTCAGATGTACGTCACTTTGGATTAGAGTGTCTGCCAAATGAATTGTTGAATTATAGAAGTGCTCTGTTAGCATTTACTGTCAAATGGTAACATCTATAAGACTGTAATGCCATGGGCATGACAACTGTACCATCACTAATAAGCTCACTTTTCATGTTGTGATCTCTTGCATGTTTTTTTTTATCAATGTAAAACTCAATGCTACATCAGAGGCTACTGACTTTATATCATTATTGTACTTTTGTATCTCTAGTGGACATCAGAAGTAATCACAGATCAAAGGCTGTATTGAAGTTTGTTAGCTAAATTAAAACCGACCTAAACTCAAAGCACATATCCCCTACCTTCTACCTTAAAATATGTTTTGCTTTCTCAATTGGAGGCTATGGTGGATCTGTTGCCTGTGTAAAACTAATCCACAAAAAAGGGATTAAAAAGGTCAAAATGTAAAATCAGTGAGTAATTTTTTACCTTGTTTAAAATCCATCTCACACAAACAAAACTCAGCTCTCTTTGCTGGGAGAGGTTCTTTAATTGTGAAAATTTGTGGAAAATCGGTGAGTATGCATTAATAGCAAGCATTCATTGCAATTTTCTGTACTCTTCTAAAGCCATCTAGTTGCTGAGCTCTCATTTGATCTTTTTTCCCCTCCAAGATGATCTTCTACTTTGTTTGACAATTTGAAAATTGGCACAATTGAAATAGCAGTTGCATACATTGGCGGAGCAAATTTTGGTAGGTGGAATGTATATTAGAGTGGAAGATGTGAAATCAGGAAGGTATGATTTTCTGGTCACATTGCACCCCTTCCTTTAAGTAGGCTACAGTAGCTGCTATGGTTTCCTAAGGTTGTGTTTAATGAAACTGGATGTGTTTCAAAATTAAGGTTTATTCTTTGACTATTGGTCAGTTATTCATTTATATTTTTAAAAAAGCATATTGAAATTATTGTTGGTTTAAATGGCAAAAAATAATTTTATACAAATATATGCAGAAACATTCAAGCACATAAACACAGGAGTGAAAAGAAATTTGCCGAAGTTGTTTTCATCTACATCTTTGTAGCTAACTGACAAAAATATATTTTGAAAATACTGTCTGATATTTGATGGTAAAGTTCTTGATGTTCAAGCTGTTTACAGTACATACGATATGTATAATATGGCTTAAATTATGAGGCTCTTGCATGACCAAATTGCAAGCCCTTTCCTCTATTTATGATATCACAAGTGTGGTATTTGATAGTTCTTTTATTATTGCAACGTCCACCAAAATCTCTCATTCTTCACTCTTGGAACAATTTCATCATCACAGACAGGAATGCAGCATTGTTTCCAAGTCTTTGTGCCAAACATTTGTTGGAGTCAGTTCACCTTCGTTCTGATTTTCTCTCTGCACAGGAGATTGCTATTAGCTTTCCCTAAGCTACAAAACCTGAAGTATATATTCCACTGTTTGTTCTTGACAGTTGCAAATGCATCAGCTGAATGAATTAAACAAAGATATTATATACAGCAGATATTAATGCTGCATTATTTAAATATTCACCATTGACTGCCCTTTAGAGAGGTGTAAGGCCTCTTTGGATCAGTTGTTTAATTTTGCTACGATGTAATTTTCTACTGAATCACTCATTAACATAAACTGAAAAAAAAGACTGAAATGTGTATTTTTAATTTTTTTTTTTTTTTTGTAGATTTAAACACCAGTTAGTTCATGCAAACATTCAGTCACTGTGTCATTTCTCAACACTTTCACATTGCTCCCAGCGTTGCATGCTGGTTACCATAGTGATGGCTCTGAGTCCCATTCCGCATGCAGACGCAATCTTGATTAATCTAGACGATGACAGTGCGACTCTTGATGGGGACAGCTCCACATTGATCCATAATGAAGCCATTGAGCTGCATGACGAATGGAAGGGAAGGAAATTTGTGAGCATATGATTAATGAAATAATTAATTAAGTAATTGGATTGACTTAATTATTTATTTCTCAATCCTTGAAGTCGGAGAAAAGTTTGATTGCATTTTCAAGTCTGGGGGCGCAATGAGGTGAGCTGTGCTCCGCTTTTGGTTAAAAGCACAAATGAGAGACTAGCTCCCATTGAAGTTTTAGCTCATCAGTTTGGGAAAATTTTTGACCTCTTTTCAATGCATTTAGGTAAGCCCTCCATGTACAAAAGGCAGATTCCTTCACATGACTAAGTGAAAGTGGCTTCCAAAGTTTTGGGATGATTTGTTATTTAGATGATCAGATTAATGAACAGCTGAGTAGGCTCTCATAAGTTCTTCAGTTTTTCAATTGTTTCAGTTTTTCATATTGTTAATAATATAGATGATTAACTATCTTAATGAAGAGTTAAGTCTGTGATCCTATTCCCATATGTGACTCCCATTATGTCTGGAAATAGATTTTGTGATTCCACGTTGTCTTTTCCATCTGCTGCCTGCTGTTACGGGGTGCGTGGGATGTTTCCTGGACCCGCTGTCAGGACTGTGAGCTTTTCCAGGGAAAACATGCAGTAATGTTGGATATTCTCTTAAAAAGCTGGCCTGGTCTTCCTCCATGAGCTTCTGCATATGTCATAACTGGCATTAGAGCTTCAACTTCACACCAACTCAAATGGAAAGCCTTTTCAGATTTCCCATAACTCACATCATAAACACACTGATATACTGGTTCTTTGAGCCAGCTTGGTAGCAGACCCTTAAATTTACTGCTATTGGAGACCATAGCGGCTAATTCTGCTAATGATGTACAGCCCCTATGACTGCATGTCTGCAATTCCTAATGCATGTTTTCCTGCTACATATCTCCCACACCTCCCCTGTCATTACTGAAACATTTGGAAAGTCTAATTAAGAAAAAAAGGTGATGATCTTAGATTTATATTTTGAACGACTTTTATTTTTATCCTGAGAAGAATTTTGCTGGTGCAAGCTCTATTTTTGCTATGCCCCACTTCACAGGCCTACAGTTAGATATACCCACACTTGGGAGCTACCCAATGCTGCCACATTATTCCCCCACCAGTCGCTATCAATAGCAAGAAAAAAAATGCGTTTCTGCATAGAGTATGCTACAGTTACAGTAACTGTCTTGTTAACTCTAAGAGGCTGTTACAGTCTTTTCAGGCGATGTCCTGTAATGTGTGGCTAAAGCTACACCTGTTTGACTTGGAAGGTACACTTCAAAATGTACTGTGGCCAGGAAACACACCTTTGGATAACAAAATAACAAAAATAAAGCAGGGACACCTGATAACACACAAGAACATCTATAGTGAATGACACAAGATTCTCCCAAAGATAGAATATGTTCAGTTGACACACACACACACACACACACACACACACATACACACACAGCCATCTACCAAACCTTCACTTTCCACCCTCATTACATAAGGGCACACCACTTCCTATATTAGAAGTGATTATGGGCATTAAATGTAAATCACTGGATGCAGGTTGGTCTAGTATTGACATTATTCACAAAGATACTATGGTGTGCAGGCATATTAAACAAGTTTTTCCTGTGAGATCCCATACTATAGAGGTAACCATAACATATACGGAAAAGAGTGAGAGAGTTATGTCTTGCCACCTTTATAATTTGTACGTGATTGATTAACATGTAGTATCCATTAACACTCCAGTGTTAGAGCTGAGCACAAGATATAGCAAAGTAGACAGAATGAGCAAAGGAAAGAGGAGCTCGACCAATCATGTAGTGTTTTAAACTAACTGCACCCTATCACCGTTCATCAAGAAAGCTTGTGTAACCAATATTATCCTATGAACAGGAACAATTTCATTCTTTATCAAGTGTCCTCCTCACTTTTTCCTTTCTTTTTCCCTGCCCTGCCCCACTTAGGCTCCACCTAAATAGAACAATATTACAAGTGTTTTAAAATTAGCTAATGACTAATAGGAATCCTTTGATGTGTGTGCACAACTGTCGTTTTATGTGTGCGTGTTTGAACATGTTCTTGTGTGTGCATGTGTTTATATGCAGCGTGTCCATGTCTCTCCGTTGCATCGTATTGGAGATCATTGTGCATCCATCAGTGTGCTGTTAAGTAGTGACCAGGGAGGATATAAAATGGCTCTCACTTTGGGGCTATCGCTGATCAATGCTCATAAACATTTAACGTCATAATCAGCCATCAGGCTGCACAATAACACATCAGCACTAACAGCTTTGGGCACAGACAGCAAGATGGCAACATGCACAGACACACATGCTCATTCTTGGACACATGCACAGACTCACTTCTATAGTGTAACATCTTTAGTACATTGAGTATGTTTATTTTATGTAACACAGCCATGGAGGTGGAAACAACTTCTGCTCTGTACCACACACACAAGACACACACACATTAGATATCTTGCCTCACACATCATTAAACAAACACACACCATCAACCATTTAGGCACCAAAATTATGTGTGTGCTCAGAGGGTGTATGATGTTATGCTATGGTGTGGGTGAGAGACGAAAGAAAGAGGGACAGGGGGAGGCTTGTGGGGTTGGGGGAGAGGATATTATCGGGGGATGGCTTTACAAAGTAAGCCAATTTATACAAGGTATCCCGGCTCGAATTAGTGGCTAATGACTCTATTAGCTTTCATTTTTGCACCGAGGAGATTTGCCTGCATAAATTAGGGCCTGATCATTGGCAAAGTGTCACGACCAAAGGACAGTTTATAAATACAACAGCCAGGCCCTGTCAGCCGCACTGGGCGCTGATATAGACGTCTCTGCAGACTTTGTCGTTGAGCCCAACAGACTTGTGCCAGTCAGACAGTGACAGGGGACCGTGGGGTTCCCGGGGGAGCTCTCTCACCGCCGTCCCTGAAAAGGTCAACTTGACGCGGGCACAGCCCATCGACCTGCCCCCCTGTCGGCCCTGCTGATAAAAATCAGATAAACTTAAGACCACTTATCGATCTCAGACTGTGGAGCCTTAGGCAAATGTTGGCTGAGCCCTCCTCCTCCTTCTCGTCCTCTTCTCCTGTGCATATGATTACACACAAGCAAATTAAAATAGGGGGCTGAAAGAGAGTGAGAAGGAAAGGGGAAAGAAGGAGAAGAGATGGGAGAAGGAAAGATTGAAGGAAGCACAGGCAGGGATTCTTGTTTCTCTGAGGCGAGGAGTGGAGGGGATATTATTAAGAGGTGAGAGGATGAGAAGTGGGAGAAGGGACAGTAAGATTAATCGCAGAAATTTGAGCAGAGACAGGGAAATTTCATTAACTATGAGAGCACTTGTTAGAGCTAAATGGTCAGAGAGAGGCGGGAGGTGGAGGGCTGGGGTGGGATGAGGTGGGGTGGGGGGTGAGCAAGGCAGACTCTAGGAAATGGAAAAAGTGGGAAAGAAGAAAAAGATTTACCCAGAACATGCTCATGCAACTTATATCTCCCCCTTCCCCTTCTTTCCCAAAAACAGTGCAGATGCACTATTCCCTAAAGTCTTACTCCCCAGATTGTTTTCTTTAACTGTAAAGTCTGAGATGGGAACGGAACAGAGACCAGAGGGACAGATGAAATATGAAAGCGGCTGCTGGTGGGGGGGGGCTTCAGCAGGAAGGATACAGAGCCCAACAAAGGGCCAGGAGTCACAGTTAGTAAGAAAAGGCCCAAGTTGCTACACACTGAGTTAAAGCAAAACTACAAGAGAAGCGAGGGAGCGATACAGAGGTGAAGCATATCTGGCTGGCAACACTTTCCCCTCAGTAATCAGACAACACATGCAGTGTCCTCTGCAGTATTCGCTCGCCGTCCTCTCTCACAGCATCTCTCTTTCCAAGCTGGGTGTCTGTCTGCTGCCCTCTGCACCCGTGCTATCTTGCCACATTTCCTACCACAATCCCTTCGCCAGGCATTCACACATCCCCCCCCTTTTTCTACGCAGACACATACTGTACGCGCACACACACACACACACACACACACACACACACACACACACACACACCCTCACACCCTCCCACTGTCTCACTGTCGCCATGTCTCTCTCAGGAGGATGAGCATTAAAGCTCAGGGCAAAGAGGTAGTGATAAGGGGACAGGAGTGTGACGCGAGTAGGGGCCGATGACCACAGATAAGACACTTACTTGTGTGTGTGTGTGTTTTTGTGTGTGTTTGTGTGTGTGTGTGTGTGTGTGTGTGTGTGTGTATGTGTGTGTGTGAGGCCAACAGTCGTCAGGGTGTAAGTGGGAATGATGAGGGTAGCCCCTTTATCAGCCCTGTCTATGTCAGCACCTCCATCTGGTGTTGACTCCCTTGCTAGTGTATGTGTGCATGTGTGTGTATGTGTGTCACTAGTCACTGTAGGGCAATAGTTGTCTGGTGAGCAGGAAGTGCTGTCTGGGTCAGACTGGTGACACGCACAGCACAGTCTTTAGTGTCAGTCTCATTCTCCTCTTCTCTTCCTCTGTGCTTAAACGTGTGTGTGTGTGTGTGTGTGTGTGTGTGTGTGTGTGTGTGTGTCTGTGTGTGTCTGTGTGTGTCTGTGTGTGTGTTATGGAGGGCATATGCCTATTCAGTGCAAAGTAAGAGGAATAGAAGTTCAAATTTAAAAAACAATGGAGCTGGTTTGATAAAATATCTGCCACACTGATTGTCAGTCCACTCTTACCAATGCTTTTTCAGCCTCCTTTTTAGCTACCACTATATTCCAAATTATAATTTATATGTTAACCTTGCTAAAGTGTTAGTAAGACTACATCACAATCATTTCTCTGAATAATATGTTACGCATTCTCCAAAAAAGATTAGTTGCATAAACAACATATGCAACTAAGTAGCATATAAAGGTACCAAAAGAGATGAAAATACAGGCGGTGGTGGCAGCAGAGGAGAATCGAGTGAATTTTGGGATGAAGCCATGGCTCGCAGCTTTAGTCCTCTGCTGCCAACTACTGGAGAAAATGTGTCACAGAAGAATCCCACGTTGAATATGAAGATCCTCTTGGCAGACTCTCCTCTATGGATTCTCTCTCTGAAAAACCTCAGCCCCTCTGATTACAAAACAAGTATATTATCTTGGAGTTGTGGTAAGAGACACTTCAAATCTACTTAATAAAAAGGTTTTCCTCTTATTAGTGGAGGACTTAGACGTAAAGGCAAATTCTCAGAATTTGATAGCAGAGGAATTTATCAAGGGTTTACAGGGAAATAAGCAGCAACTTTTTCCTATAAATTCATAAAGGGCTCTAAATTTTTTTTTCTGCTTTATCAAAGCAAGTTTTTTATATTTCAATGGAGATTAATATTCAAAAAACTCAAGCTATACTGTAAGTGCTATAACATCCAACCCCTTTCAGACTCTGCTCTTTTGGATTTTATCCTCCATATTTTTCAAAGAATGCAAATATTTTCTTTAGACTATGTGGGAGAGTTCAACTAAAAAATGTCACTAGCCCCCTTTCCCCACTAATCCCTCAGTTTGTTGTGTAATGGTTTGTTGGTCTCTGCCAAAACATATTGCATCAAAAAACAGAGATGTCTATCTGACTACAGGACATTAAAAACAGCATATAACCTGTTCTTTTTTTATAACAAACAACAAATACAATGACCACTAATACTTTCTTGTCTGCAGCAATTTTGCCTCTTTTCATTGCAAAAAAAAAAACACTTCAAGTGCAACACAAAGAGTAGTCTTTATCGTTCTAAATGTATGTATATGATGTAGAAATATGATTCATGCGGACAAATCCAGATATAACTCATAGCAGATAGGCCATTATGATTACACAGAGTGCTCCCTGCTGCCCATTATCATTCAAGTGCATCTATACACTGAAGGACACAGCAAAGTCTGTTTGGATCTACACTGTGGTACAATTTGTGGCTCTGTGTATGTGTGTGTGAGTGTGTGTGTGTGTGTGTGTGTGTGTGTGTGTGTGTGTGTGTGTGTGTGTGTGTGTGTATTACGGAGACAAAACCCAGCTTTTGCCTGGAAGAACGGGGAAACAGGTGCACTGAATACTGCAGAGTCATTTTTTTAGGGACAGTCTGATCAACAGTATTATTAACAGTGGAATAACTCAAGTAATTACCAAAGTGCATTTGACTGTGTGTGCATGTTTGTGTTCGAGTGCAACCACGACAGCCGAGTACGTCTATTTTATTATAAGCTGCAGTGCACAGTAAAAGATGCAAATAGGCTCAATAAAATATATGTTATTTTTTAAAATCTAATATCGATGATTCAGTATCTACCCTCTCAATAAAACGTCGCAGTAAATGGCCAGTGGATTTATATATAACCATAACCTGACATAAGGTTAAGTGTTCCTAATAGTTATAAATGAGAGACCGCCCGTTACTTTTGTTTATTGGCATGCTTTTCTTTGGGTACCCTCGCCGATTCCAGTAATGTAACATGTCGCTCTCACCGCGCTGCAAAATGAGATTAGACTCTGACATGGGCCCCGCATCATCCGCCGACGAGCCCGCACCGTGAACTCTTCACCCGGGCACGACGCAGCGGCCAGACGACGCACGGAGGCTGAATATCCAAGCAGACAGGCGGCTGCGCGCTCCCTGGAGCTCCATGCGCACTCCGCCGCTCCTGCAAGAATTATTCATTCAAGTCTGCCATCTACCGACGTAAAAACGGAACGACGCCGCCAGATGTGGGTACTGGGAGTATGTCCTATTTGATCAAATACTAGGCTATAATATATCCTGTTAGGACTCAGTTGTGGGTTTTTTTAAAGGAAATTTCAGAACACTTTTTTTTAAAAAAAATCTCAACATGATTATGATATGATGGTCTTACTTTCCCATTATGTTCCTTCAAGTAACCAACATCAAATGTACAATTTATTGTACTGTACTAGTAGCTCCAAAAAATTGGGTTCCTGTTATGGATTCACTCTAAAATTCTGTATACATTCATATTCAAGTCGCGTCTTGAGGTGGTATTTTGAAAACATTCCTCCTGCATAGCTTTATTTTAGAGCTCTTTTTCCACAACATTACTGCACATACCAGCATTTAGTCAGACTGTAGTGTATCTGTAAGAGGTGAGGTTTGATCCGAGAAGGAGCCATGTGTCCTGCTGGTGTATCATTTGGTACAACACTGAAACCCTCTGCCCACACTTTCATTGTAAGTCTTAGTGTAAAAGCTTTCAGCTAGACTATCTGCACGAGAGTAAGTGGTGGAGATATTTGCAGTTTGATAAGTGGAAGGATAACTGTTTATTTAAACTTATATTCCCACAGTAGGATTAAACCAGAAAATGTAGACCATTTACAAGGCATCTAATGGTCAACTAGATAGATAAATTGATAGATTGATAGATATAATGCATATGTCCAATAAACACTTACTACATACAGTATATGTACATACACATAGACGATAAGGAGCTGTAGTAGACAGAGAAACCGAGAAATAGAGGACTCATTTTATTGGACTGGTTTTATTGCTCTCACTCAGGACTCATATCCTGAGTTTAACAGGGCTAAAGGCAAAAGGTTTAAAGTGTGTATGTATGTGTGTGTGTGTGTGTGCGTGTGTGTGTGTGAGAGAGAGAGAGAAAGGCAGCAGGAAGAAAGCAGAGGTGGGGGTTATACTGCCCATTACTGGGGGTTGCACATGGAGTGCAAGGCCACATTACGCTGGACTGAGCTCAGCAGAATAAAGTTGGCCAAATGCTGTGTTACTGTCTGCTTAATGTGATAAGAGGTGGGCAATTAAAGTTTATTTTGTTGTAGTATTTCACCTTATATTGAACAAATGAAGACTAATCTATAATTTGCCGCTCCTAATGCTGCATAAAACAGTTACAAGCTTTAAATCAAAATGGAGGTTCAAAGATTGAGGATTTCAGAGAGATCAGAGAACGAGAGGAAATAACCTACAGCTCATGATGTAAACTGTCATCCACATCTCATTCTGCTCAAAAAAATGTTTGACATGAGCTTTTTCACCAGCTCCAACATCACAATATTTACATATCTTTCTAATAGTGTGAGGGATAGTGTTTCCCAGATGGCCTGAGATGCATCTTTGCCTTGGATCATTTTACCATCAGTTTATAATGCAAGCAAACAAAAGAAATTTCCCTTTTACTCAATGCGTCTCAGAATGAACACAATCACTTTGAAGGGAGCATGACACAAAATCATTGCATTGTTTCATCCTGATATCACTGTGCAGTAATGGAGGTTATGTAAGCAGGGAGCAACAGCTTTAATGCCCTTCAACGGTCACATGTTATCTTTTACATTCCTTTTTAATGGGTTTCAAACTCATTATGACTTTGAGAATTTACATACAGGGGTTTGCGTAGGTCAGTCTTATGCCTATATTTTCTCGGAATATTGCTGCCTCTATGAGGTCAAAGTGCACAGAGAACACAGAAAATAACTGCTCAAAGCCTGGTGGGGAGGAAGGCTTGTAAATCATCACAGAAGAAAGTCTATTTTAGCTTTTTAGCAGAAACTTCTCAAGTCTCTTTTATCATGTTTGTGGTCATGAAACGAAGTGAAGAGAAATGCTTCGGTTAAGAAAATTTTTTTTATACAAAATGATGTTGTGTGGGATGGACATATACTGATTAATCCCTATTTACAGATGCTTCCTCCTCTCAGTGCAGGAATGAAAATACTGTCAAGGACAGTTTACATCCAAAGTAAATTTTTAAATCTTTATCAAAACCTGTATAACTGAAGTTTGATAAATATCAACAAATTGTAGGAATCTCTCCTTTGAGGGAAAACAAACCTGACTGGTGTATGATGTCTTTTGCATCTTTTTTATATTAAGCACTCACACGCCACACTGCCTGATTGATAAGTCACACAATGTACGGCATTTTCATCATACATTAACGTGATCACAATGTACAATAAGTGGAATATTTAAACAATATGAAGCTCCCGAGGAACCATCTAAAGAATAGTAATGAAGGTCATGACGATTATAATTGTGATGATGATAAAGGTGGTGATAGTGATGGTAAAGGCACTCATTTCTTACTCTTCCTTTACTTTTTTCTTAACGACTATAATTAGAAATAGTATCTGGAAAAATAAGCACAAAGTGTTTCACGATAGTCCTTTTTTTACTCCATACACTGACCTGTCATAGCAGTAAAAGCCATGACAGAGAGCCAGCATTCACAAAACCAGGACAACGAAACAGTAGCAGCTACACGAAATTATGTGATTTTATTATTCAAACCTGTGCTTTTCCTGCTGTGACATGATAAGATCTCAAATATGAAAAACAAGAATTAAAAAAAACGATATAGAACAAAGCACAAATGTGTAAAAAAAAAGAAAAATTAAAAAAACATTGAAATCTGGACAAAGAGAAAAGATCCAGCGTTTGCGAAGTGGAAGTAGCGCAAATGGCCCTGTAGATGGCACTGGAAGACAGACGGTGGCCGACACGACCGGGACGCAGGACGCTGTGTGCTGCGCTCACGCTTTCCCGGTGCCAGTGTCACATTTAGGTTACTGAAACCTTAGCTCGGTGTTAAAGCCGAGACCTTGAGACCGCATTTAGAAAGGCTCCACACTAAATTAACACCTAAATGTTTCCACAGCCCAGATTAAAGTGTGATTAGCCCTTTTAATAGGCATGCGCTAGTGATTTCCTATAAACCCTCTCATCAACAACACACTCACACACACAGATGGCCCGCGTGGAGCACTCACACTAGCGCGAGGGCCAATTTCTGAAGTGTGTATAGCGTCTGCTCGGACTAGGCTAAATTGTTGATGATAAAATTACTTGGGCCTCCTTGTATATCAATTCATCTCTGTCTCGCTTTGTGTTTCAAATTGATTTCATCTAATTCTATTACAAGCTGCTAAACCTGTATCCGCGATCATCTACACATAAAACCCTCAACTGGCTAATTGACAATCTTCTTGGCTGTCGTCATATTAGGGCGGATTAAATGCAACGCGGAGGCTGCGCTTCGGGCGGACTATAATTAATATGAACTGTTTACTGCGCCGACTGGGCCACGTTGGTTAATGGCGTTGTTTATTGTTTTGCAGGAGCCCGGCGTTTCCGGTGCATCAATCCTCGTGTCAGTGCCCGGGCCCCGGTGTCGCCGAGGAGTGATGGCCGTGCGGTGATTATAACGGAATAAAAGGACGTAATGAAGTGCTTTCCGCCCCGTTATTCTCGTGGTGCCCGGCTGCTGTCAGCCACCTCCACGCTGCCTTGACTCTCCACTCCTCCCTCTCTCCATCCCTCCATCCCTCCGCTGTGTGCCACCGTTTTTTTTTCTCTTTCTCTTATTTTTTTTTTCCATCATATAGGTTCATATAGTTTAGTAGTCTAAAATGCTAATAACGGGGAAAAAGGGCCACAGCTGTGTTTGCAGTGTTTGCATGTGTGTGGCATTTGGTAATATTAGCATGTCTATGTCTCTCTGTGCATTTGCCATTTTTCTATATTTGATGTGAGAACATAGCTGCGTAGCCTTTGTGATTTGTGTGAACGTGTGTGATAGAGAGAGAGACTAATGGAACAGGTTGGTGGTGATTAATTGAAGAAATAGAGAGTTGATTGTAGTAATTAAACAAAACAAGGCAAAGCAAACGACTGGGCTGCCATCTGGGCCCGCAGGCTGAGAGCACATGCATTTACCCACTGCCAAGCACACCATTTATTTACCCATATAAAGATGGTAGGGGACCGGCTGGGGCTCACTGTGCTTGTTTGTGTATGTATGTGTGTGTGTGTGTATATTTAGGGATATATATATATATATATATATATATATATATATATATATATCTATGTGTATATATGAGCATTTTTGTCAGAGAGAAGGGAAGTATATTCATCACATGCCGATGTCTGTACGTGCTTGTGTAAACTAATGTTTTGTTATCAAAGAGCAAATGACTACTTTGGGCCCCCAAACGGCAATGCTGGATATGTGTGTGTGTGTGTGTGTGTTTGTGTTTATGTTTATACATATTTGCATCTGTGATGGTAGAGCCATTCATCCAGTGTCACTTTGCTGATCATCTTTGCTGCTTTGGTGGATAAACATCACAATCAGTGGCACTGCGATGGAGAGTAAATGTGCAGAGATGCATAACAGGAGACATGGATGGGTCCAGATTAATTAACACACACATATCCAGATACAGACACACGCACACACGCACGTGCATATAACAATACGAACACAAATGCAAACGCTTTTACGAAGACACACACAAAAACCAAGCAGACATCTCCTTACACACACTCACATGCTGTGTGTTATTTTTGAACTCAGTCAACCATCAGCTAAATCTGGTCTCTTCATTTTGCCGGGCGCTTCAGAGAGAAAGCTGTGAGGAGTGGTGTGCGCATATGAAATTGCTTACATTATATGCTGCAATGTTTTTCCAATGGGCTGGAACATATTAAGCTGAAAATGAATAGCAGGTCTTCTCGACACCATGTTGCGTGGTGGCTAAGCCTTCACTTCCCCTTCTCCGAGTGCTCCATCACAACGACAGCTGTCACTTTTATAGTGCGTGTATGTGCCTGCTTGTGTGCATATACTGGGTTTGTGCCATATGTTTGAACGTATCAGCATGCATGTATCTGCACATTTACGTGAGCTTGCGCGCCTGCTACTGAGTGGCTGTGTGCAGTGGCCCTCCATAGCAGGTCGTGTGTTGAGACAAAGGATCACATCTGCCTGACTCCCGCTGGAGAGGAAACCATGCACATCTATTTGTGTTAGCACTGGTCCTACAAAGCAGGAAGATGTTGAAATGATGTGCATACAGATGATTATCATAAATATGACATCTTTTATATAGCCCAGCAGGTACATAATGTATGTGTCTGAGCATATGTACGGGTTAGGATGTGGGTTTTTGGGTACGTCTGTGGTCTCCGAGCATTCATATATGCATATTTATGCCTGTGTGTGTGTCTGTGTGTGTGTGTGTGTGTGTGTGTGTGTGTGTGTGTGTTTGTGTCAGACGGTGGCTCATTGGTATTCTGAGTGTCTCCAGTTCCCCTGTGGTGCTGGGTGGGATAGGAAGCATCTGTCACCTCTGCAGAGATCCAGCACGCTGCCGACTTTAACCCTTGAAGTGCCACATCACCTGAGGGCTGCTGAGAGAGAGAAGAGAAAGAGAGAGGGGGAGAGGGAGAGAGAGGGAGAGCAGGGGAGAGAGAGAGGGAGAGATTTCTATTGGCAGAGCCATCCCAGATGGGTGGGTCTCCTGTCAGTTTTTTGGCATGACTGATAAATTTGGGGGAGGAGCAAATGGGGTTACACATGGCCTATCCCGTCAGGAGGCGGGGCCTGGTTGCCACAGCAACCCAAAATCTTGACAACCTATTGGAGGACCAAAAAATTGCTGACATGTCTTTTCCTTTTCTTTTTTCTTTTCCTTCCTTCTTTCAATATAAATTTATCTCTCTCTCTCTCTCTCTCTCTCTCTTTTTCTCTCTCTTTTTCTCTCTCTCTTTCTCTAGGGCAAAGGTCACACTGCTGAGACCTAGAGATACAGTCCTACACAAACACTTCACTATAGAAACACATGGAAATGGGAGACTGAGGTGTTTGTGTTTACTTGAATTTGTATGAGCATGTGTGTGTTTGTGTGTGATGGAGTTGTTATGATATTGAAAGTTTGAGAGAAATTAAAAAAAAAAATAGGTTGCTAACTGCATAGTAAGTTTCAGCAGTTTATTCAAAAGACATAGTTGTACCACTGACTCATGTCCTGACCGGTCACAAAGGTCATATGTCAGAGATTTACTTCACCCCCATGAAAAAAATTAACTGATTTAGTCAATTTCAGCTGAAATGAATTTCTCTGTTTAATTTTTTTGTTTCATATCTGGGCGTGACCAGGTCCCTTAGACAAGTCAAATGTCTGCCATGCAAACAGTCTGTCATTTACACTTTTAATCTCAGAGGTAAGGCACTAGGTTTGTTTGACGCTGTTACACAGTTGGACATATTAATGTAATATTTTAAAATAAAACCAGCAAAAGAAAGAACGAGAGGAAATATGTCCGTGTGTGTGTCTTTGAGTTTCTCTCTCCTTCTGCGTTCATGCAAGTCTGTGCATTTGCCTGTGTGTGAGCGTGTCCTCCGGGTGTCATTGAGCTCTGGTATAAATCAGCTGGGTGTGCGAGCGTCGGGCTGCAGTAAATTAGCCAGGTTTTAATTGTGTCTGTAATAGATGACTATAATTAGTCAAGGCTCTTCCTCAGCCTCTACTGCCCTGACATAATCATCTTCTATCCAAACTACACATCCCTCCATCTCTCCATCTCTCCATTCTTCATCCCTGTGTAGCCTGGAGGGACAGGAGGGATCTTCTCCTCCTCCTCCTCCTCCTCCTCCTCCACCCAGGATCCCCCTCTGTGACAGCTTCCCAGAGAAATCCAGTAGAGAAAGGCCCTCTTGCTTTGTCTATCTGAAGTCTTCTCTCCTGCCCTCTGCATGTTTCAGAGAAGAAAATGTCATTTTCAAAATAAGTTTCAACTTTCTAGTTAGCAGGTTTTGTCACCTTTTATCTTGTTGTTGTTGAGACCAGGAGCAAGCTTTAAAATAAGTGGTAAAATGATCATGAGGATATTCTAAGCCATTTTTTTAGATAGAAAGTGGTATAGGTGACTAGAGACATGGCTGCTGAGAACATTTGTGATTTTAAAATGGTACAATGTCCTTTGTAGAGTTGTTATGAACATAATTAAACTGATTATCAGCAACTATATAACTAAATTATCCCAGAGCCCTACCTACTCTTATTCTACAGCCTCTGGCATCCAAACTAAACATCAGTATTTCAAATACAGTGTTGAGATAAACTTTACCTAATGGAAAACAGAAAATTATCACATGAACAGAATCATTCTTTTACTGGCTATGAATGAAGCATTTTACTGTGTTAACTGGCTGAAGCAAAAGGAAAAAAAAGTTGTCCCATCATGTAGAAATAAAGCTATTGAGGGCCTCCCCACTGATGATACTGACCTCTGCTTCAGAAACTATAAATGGCTCAAAAATCAGCTAGGATACAGAACATCCTTTCCAAAAACTGTCCTTTTCTCCCATCTGATTTTAAAGTATATGTAAAAATAAATATATATATATATATACACATATATACATGGATGATGATATTTAGATCATCTACACAACCTAAATTTCAAGAGCACTGGTTTTAAACATGATAAATCATAACTTGTCAGTAATTCAACTGAACTTGCGCATATGAATGCACACTTACCCTTGAACACTCAGGGCTACTGCAGAAATCACAGGCCCTGCTTGATAATTTGTAATGCACCTAATCACCAACAGACGTGAGTGACAGAGGGGCTGGACCAATGAGATCTGACAGAGCTGACGGCCTGCACCTGATAAGGCAGGACAAAACTGAAAAATGTTGCTGCAGGGGGATCCATGCGCTGATTGGGCTTGTGTTCGATTCCTCCGAGTGCCGATTCATCAGTGTCCACTAGCACCCATTTACCCGGTTCTCGGGTGTCAGTGTGGTCACATCGCTGCCGGGACCTCGCCAATCTCTGTCGCAGAGAATCAGTATCTGAGAGAGCTGGAGCTCACCCCTGCCCCCCTCAAACACACACACACACAGGCTTGTCTGCCCTGCCCCTAATCACTGCAACAAACACGATAAACTGTGTGCACTAACCCTTCCTGTACACATACAGACCACACAACTTCAGCTGAAACTGACCACACACACAAACATACACACACTAGTCCATTCTGAGATGTAACCCCCACCCCTACCCCCCAAAGTGCCTTGGTCACCAATCAGGACCACTTTGTCAAGGTACAGGTAACCGTGACGACTCTAATCCCTCGGCAATCAGCCGGTCATTCATCACCGCCGAGGGAAGGAGAAGGAGAGGTAGAGAGCGAGAAGAGGGAGAGAGAAAGAGAGAGAAGGAGAGGGAAAAAGAGGAGGGGGGGTGTCACGGACAGGGGCAACTGTGCAGACAAATGGCCCCAAAAATTCAGTATTAATCAGCAACTGATTTGCTGCCCCTTTAAAGCCAATACCACTTAATGACTGGAGAGAGGGAGGGAGGGAAGATGAGTGTGAGCCTGAGAACAGAGACAAAACAAGGGAAGAAAAAAGATGAAAGCCAGTAAAAGGAATGAGGGAGAAAGAATGAAAGAAAGAAGAGAGGGAAAGGAAAGCACCTTATTGGAATCTACTGTTGCATTAGGTGTTTGGTTGGTGACATAGCCTAGTAAAATGCTGCGTAAGGTAGTCTCCTCACAACACACATGCACACACACACACACACACACACACACACCACACACACATACACACACACACACACACACACACACACACACTCAAAGTAGCCCCCTGTTGATTTGTCACTGGAGTTGATCAATAGCTGTGATGGAAATGGAATCAGCTCAGATGGATTAAATGTCCCAGTGGCTCTGACGTTATTTTCCCATTAAGAGAAGGCTAATCATTATACCAACACACACACTTACACATTCAAACAAACACATACAGGTACACAGATTCTCTCTCTCTCTCTTACACACACACACACACACACACACACAACCACAAACACACACTGAAGAACATATATATGCATTTCTCCATACTACACTGCATGGTTGCAGTTTCATATCAGTTTAAGCACAGTTACCAACATAAACAGGACTTTATAGACATAGTGGGATGTGTGAAAACACAAAACACACACACACTGACTGGAGTGAGCCCAGTAGTAAAGGCCTAAAGAAGCTGTTACTATTGGGCTTACAGTGTGACTGCATTGATCCAAGCTTGTTTCCCTCAACAACACACACTTTGGTCTTAAACAAAACCCCACTCATCACATTAAATGAAAAGAAAGGAACATATTATAGAGTAGTTTGTCCACATTTCATTACCTATGTGTATCCTGTGAGAAATAGACTGGATTATTGGATTATTTTTCCATGCAATGCTATAAAAAACTAAAAACTTGATTAAGAAGTTTTATGAATTAAAGGACAAAAAAATAATACAAACATTTTCTTTTTTAAGCTCTTGGGCCAACGCAAACATCCTTGGCAGTGCTCAACATAGCACTGACATATTGCTCCAAAATCCCTGCTTGATTGATTGACTGGGTCAAGATCTGGTGACTGTAAGAGCCACAGTATACAATTCACACCATTTTAATGTTCAGGGACCCATATAGAATGCATCTACACTGTTTGTGTATTTTGACGCATTTATGCAGGTTTGTTTCTTTGTCACAGATATGTATCTCAACATCTGGGGATATTTGCACAGCTACCGCTAGATCATGGATATCATTTTTATGGACCACTAAGATAAGACTGATTTTCTGTATTTTTCTCAATGTCAAAAGATCCTATGAAAAGACCAAAACCACCAAAGTGTTTGCCCATCTCTCAACGCTTTCCAACTTGCCCACTCTCTCTATGGCACTCAACCCCAGGCATTCATGCTTATTAAAGAAGCACATCTTTAAAAATGGGTGACATATATTGTTTTCATTTTTTTCCATTTTGAAGAAATAGTAAATAACTTTCTGAATCAGCTGGGAACTGTAGTTCATTTGCAAACATCACTTGAACAGTATTAAATAATTAATTTCTAAAGGGACTATTTTCACATGAGCATTAATACACACTAGTGGAGCACCAGGACAGTGTACAGTGAGTGGGATCAGTTCAAAGTAAAGTACAGTGTATGCTCATGGCACTGAAGGAAAATGTCACTCACTGCATTGATGTTGTTCATTGATGTGTTTTTAATATTTTTTGTAGTTGTTTTTTTGTTTTATTTGACATTTAAAAAATATTGAACATCACAACTCTTTTCTTTAAACATGTAGTTGCGTGTAAGAAGTAAACGAGGTAAATACGTTATTGAAGATGCTGGGGTGAGATGGTACATTTTGCAACGTGTGATGCAGGAAAAAGAAGTTGAGGCAGGAGAGCAGAGAGAAAGAGAAGCAGAGTAAAAGCCTTGCATGGAGGAAGCCTGAGACCATCTGCTGTCGTCTACCTGCTGTTCCCTCTTTTTCTTCGCTCACCTTTCCTCTCTTCTTTCTGCACATTTCCCCTGAACTCTATGAAGGAACTCAGTCAGTTAGTGTCAGAGAGGTGGTGTCTACACACCAGGGACTCCACACACACAATCTCAGGTGCACATACGCTACAAAGAAAGCAGGAAGGTTTCAGTTTCAGTTCATTTGTGACTTTATATTTCATATTTATATTCTCCATCGTCTACATTGTCATTGTTATATTGTTACTCCTTTACCCTCAACACAATTGCCGTTTTTTTTCCCAAATACGCCAACGTGACCGGCACACACACATTCACAAACAAATAGACAAAACATACACACACACAAACACACACACACACACACTGTGAGAGGGGCCCTCTAATGGATTCTGAAGATTCCAATTTCCCCTCTGCCACCAAAGACAGAAAACCCTCTGAGCTCAATTACCCCTGTCTCACACACACCAGACTAGACCACATGTACACACACAAATGCACACATTTGGACATGTCTTCACATACACATATCCATGCACACCTTAAGCCACAGTGACATGCCCAGAATCACACAATCAGAGTCACGCTAGCAAACTGAGAGGAGTATTAGTCTAAGGGAGATTTTGTATGATAGGAGATAACAGGATGGGAGAGAGGGAGGAAAAATTGAGGGGTTGCTGGGAGGTGAGGCGTGGGGGGTGGGGGTGGGGGTCAGGATACACAAAAAGAGGAGATGGTGGGATAGAAAATGACAAGCTGGGAGTATAGGATCGAGTGAAAGATGCTGAGAGAAATGCAGGAGCGAGCAAAACTGCTAAGCAAAAGAAAGATGTTGAGGAGATATAAGAGCAGGCCTCTGGCTTTTACAGAATCCACTCTTCCAGAAACCTTATTAAATTCTACAATTAGCTGAATGTCTCAGGCTATAAATAGGCTCACTTTTCCCATTCCCTGATGTCAGTCGGCGGACAAGGCTTCGGCTGTGGGGGAAACAAAACAATTTAAATTATAGCGAGGCTCTCTCTTTGTCTGGCCACCCTTTTAACGGGATAATTACTAGTCTATTCATTCGCGCTCGACCAGGGCGATATATCACCTCACTTCGCAGCAGCCCCGCTTTCTGTGATAAACGTCCTTTACTGGGGGGTGTGGGGAGGGGGTGGGGGGTGGGGGGGCTGAGGGTTAACGTGTGCCCGTTAATATCAGCTCACTGTCTGCCGCTGGCTTTTACCAAAAGCCTCCGTCCGCTAGACTGAATATGCTGCTGCCAGAATCTTGAGAGCACCGGGAGCGCTGCACCTTGGTTTCCAGAGTGACACCGACACCTTCCCATGGGGCCCAGCGATGAGGAAATGAGTGAGAGAGGGAATGAAAGGGAAAGAGGGGGAGCGGGCGGCATCTATTATTCAGCACGGCCCCGACCCCTGCATACGCACGCCATTAAAAATAGGAAATCCATAGCGGAGACAAATGGCTTCTAAATGAAGCGCTACAGGAGGAGAGCGGAGATAGGGACCCCTGTCACATGCGCTTTAATTGTCTCCCGGGGCGATAAGAGGATTTATCAAATTCATCGTGCCAGTAAGGGCGGTTAGGCCCGGGACGATGAGTGGTTGGAGAAACGGCGCAGCACGTGTTTGTTCGTTCGAAGATACGCACCGTGAGACAGGAGCTGTGAACAATTAGAGTAATCATAAATTGTGCCAAGCCGAAACAACCCCTGCGCGCACTGATAGTTATGGTTAAATAAAACCCAATAGTTGGGCTTGTCTGTCGCAAATAAGGAAAAAAAAAGGCAATGAGAGAATACAGAGGAGTTGGTCAAACTTTCTAGAGAAACAGCGAGCTGTGATTAAAACACATTTTACTCAGTAGGTTTGTGGTTCCTTGGTAGGTACTTGACCCTCGGTTTGTGAAAGAATCAGGACCTTCCTCATCATGAAGTGCATTAGGGTTTTCTCCACCAGCAAAAATATTGCCCTGTCATCAGGAAAGGAGCGTCCACCTAAAACCGCTTTAATGAGAGCAGACTCATTTAAGCTTTCGGAGATCACAAGTGCCTCCCTCCCATGGAGGCCAGAGGGGTGGAGGGAGCAAGAGATAGATGTGTAGCGAAGGACTGGGTGCAGATGTGACATCCTCTACCGAGAGAAACTTCAAAAGTGACCCAGATTTACAGAGTCTGGTTTCAGGGCACTTTAAGTGTAGTTTACTAAGGCTCAGAAATGCACACTGTAGCATCCAAAAAGGACTTTTAGTTGATTAGCCAGTGATCTTTGATCTGGCCACAGCCATAAATGATATCTTTCACGTTACAGGGTAATTCTTGTGATATTTTATTTTTTGTACTTTTGTACCTTAAAAATGCCAAAACCATGTTATTCTTCTGTGCCGTAGAGCTCCAGCGCTGTCTAAGAACTTTTAAAAAGACATCAATGAGCCACACCATTGCACTAGATGACATTTTCCTTTATTACGTTGAACACACACGACTGTAGTTTATCCCGCATGCACTGCTGCTGTAATTATTCACAAAGATGTATTAATAGCCAGCTGAAAACAGTACCAATCAAATGTTTAATTTAGCCCTGTTTGAGTAATGCTTTTTTAAAAACTGCAGTGTTCAGCTATTTTAGGAAATTACTTTTTTTTTTTTTTAAATAAGTAACTCAATGTTTTTGACCTTTTTGACCTATGTCCTTAGAAGGGACAGCTAGTCATTGTGCTGAGTGTCACAGACAGGGACAGAAGTTTTAAGGAATCTGGAGACAGACTCACATATTTTTGTCTTTTCATGGGATTTTTGACACTATATAAAAAATATCAAATAATGCCAAACTGAGTATTTCTGAAGCAAAGATAAACCTTCACTTGCTTTATTTTAATGTGGGAAAGCATTATGTCAGTTTAGTTGTTCATGAAATGCAGACTCATATAACCATAATTCCACGTTCTAATCTAGATAAACATTGTTCTTTCGACAAACAAATTCCCGCTGCCGCACTTGCCTCCAATTTCCCTTTACATTAAACAAAGTGACTTGTGCTCTGCTGCTGCATTTTGGGATAAACAGCAGTTAACGGAGACTAAAATACTAATTCGGTGTCATGCTGTTTTTATTTTAGCTGGAGAGACACATCCATGCATACACCCATATTTGCTTTCGCAAAACACACGAGGCAAGCAGCATACACAGTTCTGTTGTTGAGACATTATAAACGACCCCATTTAAATTAATGACTAAAGTAATTAGACTTTAATTAGAGAATGAGCACTTTTTATTATCGTTACAATTAACCCCAACTGATGTTAGAACTGACCCTAGTTGTGGAATAGATTGTGATAATTTTCCCCTCTGTTTTAGATACCAGTGACTTTCTCTTTTACAGATTACACAGGATGCTTTGAATCAGGCAGATATGAGTGCTCAGTATCAAATTTGAAGTCACTGGGCTAAATAACCACAGATTAATGGGGTAATAAGAAAAGGCATTTCAGCAGTGGCTGCTCTCATTCGGAGTTGAACTTTGGAGGACAATCCTTCTTTAAAATGCGTTGGTGACAGTTATGGTCAGGAGTAGGGACAGAAAGAGAATAGGAGAGAAATATTTATCGACAAAGACTAAAAAGTGGAAATTTAGACGGAGGCAGAAAAGCGTGTTTAGCCTTTCCATCCCAGGAAGAATGTCTGTGTGTGTGTGGCTGAGTGTGAGGGTGTGTTCTGTCTTTTGTGATGGATGAATGACAGTCGGCATGGCAGCTCATCTCCTCTCAGGCGACTGGGTGACAGAGAGAGATGTTACAGAGCAGAGACAGCGCAACCGCCACACTGGCAGGAAGGTGTCAGACACACACATACACACATACACAAACACATATATCCAAAGCATGCACCTGCATGTAACATCAAGATCCCCCTCTTTCCTTCCTGGCTTTCACCTGCGTCCTAATTCACAACCCTGCCACCTCTGTCCACCACCTGTGTCTACTTGTCTACTGCAAGCCTCCCCCATTGCATGTACCCTGTAAGTGAGCTGTCTCTTTGTGGGCGGCGGCCTCCTTGTCCTCTTCGTAGTCTCAGACGTGAGCCTGTCAACCCCCCCCCCCCCCACACACACACACACACACACACACACCAACCCCAATTCCTCCCATCCCAATCAATGGGAGTGCCATGAATATTTCAAACACCTCAGGCAGGCGTGAAGCTAGCAAGAGGAGGAAGAGGCAGAGGAGGGGGAGTGTCCCGGTCGCCTGGGGGGGAGGAGAAATAGAGGAATGGGGGGATGGTGGTGGAGGGTTGGGGAAGGAGGGTGATATAGGCTGTCAGGGCGCCAGTGTGGTGGAGAGATGGGGCTTCTCTTCCTGACTCAGACAGGGCCAATAACTCATTAGAGAGAGAGAGATATAGAGGTGAAGATGTGGCAGAGAGGAAGTGAAGAGGAGAGGGAGATGAGAGGAGAACTCCTCATCACAAAAGAGAAGAGATTTTTGTTCCCTCCACCTCTCCTTTTGCCTGTCTCAACATCCTTCCTTCTGTCTCTGTTCTTTTTATACTGACCCTATCCTCCTCATCTCTCCTTTTTATTACCCCCCAGCCTCAACACAAACCCCTTCCCCTCTTTCCCTCGGCAACTCCCGCCAACCCCTCTGCTCCTACCCCCCCCCTCTTCTCTCCTTTCCTCTCTTCCCTCCTTCCATCTGTCTTTCTTGCTGCAGTGCCCATGCTGCCAGGCAGTATAAATCACATCTCTGGGCTTGGCTGCAATGGGCCTGAAAATAAAAAGGCATAAAAGTGTCGGAATGAGCTACGGGCTGAGGGGGAGAATTCCTTTATGATGGGTCTAAATCCTCCTCCCACCCTGCATTCTCCCCTATACACACACACACACACACACATATATACACACACACACACATTGCTTGTACACACATGCACATGCACAGCATACACCTCTACTCTGGAATTATCCCCCCAAACAGCAGCAGTTTGGATCTCTCACTCTCTCTCTCTCTCTCTCTCTCTTTCTCACAGACACCTGTACAACCCTCCAAACACACACACACACACACACACCTGTGATCAAAACTGAGACATCTTCATTGTCTCACCATGCTCTGTCTTTAAAGGGACAGTTCAACTAACACCCCAGTCTGTATTGATATAACCCCGTCTCAGTCATCTGCCCTCACTCACATTTCTCTCTAAGTGTTTGCAGTGACCCTGGAGACAAACTTATCTTCTCCTTTTACTCTGAAAGAGCAGAAAGAGATAAAGGATGATAGAAACATCAGCTACAAATTGGCAACCAGTTCATTGCAATTCATTCAAATGTGGAAAAGAAGGATGAAAGAGTAGATGTGATACTTTTAGTGGTTCAGTTTTTGTTACTGATATAACTACTACAGAAATAAAGATCTATAAGTTTTGTAGATAAATGAAACATCTGACATTTACCCAAGAGCCGATGCAAAATTATTCAGAAATAGAAGTCATACGTGATAGAAGGACAAGGCCTCCGCAGACAGGGACGTTTATATTTTGAGGGCATCAAATGATGAATTTTGTTCACAGCACTGATAGTAGAGAGACCTCTTCTAAGGTTTATTCAAGTATTAATGACGGGTAAATATAATGGATGCACACCAAGTAAATGCACACCAAGTACCTGAAGCCATTTTTCTTCACTAAGATATAATTTACAAAGGTTCTCAACTTGGATTATAACACAAAGCAGAGTCACTTCACTGTATATAATGGTAACTGTGAACAATTTATGACCTTTCCATTCTCCATTTATGTATCGTTCTGAGTAAATAAACCAATAAAAAATGACTGAGGTGGCCTATAACATATTGAAATGAACATGCTGGCAGAGATGCATTGTAAAGGTTGTCTAAATGATTATGGGAATAAGGATGGGGGTGAATGAAAGCACCGTGAATGGGCAACTCCATCACCTGCTAAAAATCAACCTATAGCTCCGAGTTCTCCTTTAATCTAAGTCCCGATGTGCACTTTGTCAATTCTATTAGATCTCACTGTGTGTGGTTTTGAAGATACACACACACATACACACACACACAGAGTGATGATGATGATGGTGAGCACCTCCCTAGGTGAAGCCGATTCATTCACAGAGGGAGCCATCTCAGACCTAATTATGCTTGGTTTGGCGTTTTAACTGTATTGATCAAAATGCTGAAACAATCGAGAAATGCTTATCAAGCTGGAAAAGAAGAGCCCTGAGGAGTTGGAGTATATGTATGTGTGTGTGTGTATGTGTGTGTGCATATGTGTGCATATGCGTGCATATGTATACGCACACACTCCACGGGTGTGTGTGAGAGTGATGAAATAGGTCTGAGAGGTAGTGAGGTTATAAAAAATTGTAATTCTCAGGTTTTGAGTTATTAATTACAGTCTCCCCTTCTTCGCCTCTTTTTTTTTAACCAGTCATTAGAAAAATCCTACCACATACAAACACAGACACCATGTATCCCCATATATTTCTACACATATATGCTCACACATGCGAGCCTCAGGACATGTACAAACACACACACACACACACACATGCTCACACGAACACATGCAGGATCATGCACACACTCCCTGAGACAAATTAGCTCGCCCATACCAGCACTAAGTGTACAATACCCTGCTCTGATGAGCAAGCTCCTGTTGACCTTGGAACTCTCTGGAAAGACAATGCAAGGGGAGCCATGCTGCGAAAGGGAGAAGGTGGGGGTGGTGGGAGTAGATAAGGTGGAGGGAGGGGTGGAAAGAGGGAGACAATAGATGGGATAAAGGATGGGAGGGAGAAAAAGAGAGGAGGGAGAGAAAGAGAGAGAGTGCAAGTGGAGCTGCTCAGTATAGGGCAGGAGGGCAGTGCTCCCTCCCTCCTCTCCATCTCAGCTCATCTTGAATGCAAATGTGGTTTCTATACGGTTCCTTTGTGCTGCTTCTAACTGCTCCAGAGAGAAGCAATTACAACTGCTCCATTCACTCAGAGAGAGAAAGACACGCATGGATGGAGAAGGGTAATTAATAAAGAGATAGGAGGGATGAAGGAGGAGGAGAGGAGGTGAGCACATACCTGTGGAGGAGCTTTGAGTAGGACTGGAGCAGGATATTGATCGCAAAGGTAGCTTTGCTATCGACATGCACAAACATCGACACAAGGCCGACCTGGCTCATAATTTCTGACCAAGTACTCTATGAAAGGTCAAAGGTGAGAGGTCGTTATCATTACATCATTAGTGTTATGAGGAGTGTGTGTAATACAGAATTACAGTGTGTAGCCCTCAGTAAATACGCTACATTTATCTTACGGTCCTTATTTCCCCAATCACTTCCTCAGAGAACTGAACTCAGAGAATTTATTGAATCAAAAGATCTCTATCCAAATGACATCACCCTCCATTTCTCTCCGTCTTTCTGCAGACAGATAGTTGCAGTGCCAGTGCCATATCCTATTGCAGTCACAGTGGCCGGGTGGCGCTGCAAGGTATGGTGGGAGTTTTTATGGCAGTCATTTGGGCCGCTAATATGTCATCTCCATTAGCCAACTTTTAACACTCGCAGATAGATGGCCCTGTGACATTTATCTGCTCACGGGTCGTATATTAGCTGTTAAATGGCTGGTGATGTGCGGAGTGCGTGCAGAATGAATGTGTGTATGTGTGTTTTAGGCGTGCAAAGGTAGGGTGGGGAAGGGAGCGAGAGATGCATTGACTTTTAATGATGCTCTCTGCAATAGCACTTTAGAGGTAATAATCACAAATACAATGCAAGTCATAACCTTTGACCCCATCCTTGCCCGGGCAAAAAAAAGAGAGTAACGAGAGGAAGGGGAGCTGGCTGTGAGGTCAAGACCCAGGCCTCCTTCCTCAACAGTTAGACAGCTGAGGTACAGTGAGAAAAGGCTGCAGCATCAGCAGAAAAAACACCCAGCTAAAAAGAGAACATCTAATTGACTTAGCAGCCTATAGGGAGAGAAAGAGTAAACAGAAATGTGAAAGGGCGTAAATAGGAAGAGTGATGGAAAGACACAAAATAAGTGCAGCGGCATGGTGAGAGTTACACAGGCAAATTGCTCATATGGATTTTGCCATTGTTGGGTTTTGTAGGGTCAAGGAGGCGAAGTCATTCCCTAGTGGCTTCAGGTGAAACTCTAAATGAGCTAATAATTTAGACTCATAAACTAATACTAATATTGATGGCCACCGCATATATTGAAAAGCATTAGAAAAATTCCAACCATAAAACAGCTGTAAATATGATATAAGATCTTGTCGTTTAACTCATCACATACAGCGGAACCTTTCACATTTACACATAAAAATACCATCCGCCGTGCTGCATCAAAAAGCTGCAAATATGGTCTGTGTCATTTTATGCGTTACCTAGGGGAGCTTAGTCACCTGTCCAGAGGCACTGAAGTTGGCTAATGTGACAGAAAATTAACAATTAAAAATATCACACAGGCCCAGAGCAACTGCAATGTATTCTGTTCACAACTCAGTGGACACCCTAATTGCTTTGAAATACAATTGGGTTTGGGCTTTGTTTGGTGTTTTGGAGGTATGAAGCGCATCAGTGCACACTGGAAATTGAGTTATAAATTACTGAGCTGAAATAGATATGTAAGGTGAATACTCAATATCCAAATGCTAGATGTTCTCCCTCACAAAAAGGTAGATACGTGCATGTATACACGCACACACACACACACAAACGCAAACACAAGATGCCACCGCTTGCAGTTGCATTTCATTTTACCAGAAAATTGACTGGCTCGGAACTAAACAATGCATCGGTGTGTATGTCTGTTTGCTGAACTGCTTGCTTGTCATGAGGTCTGTGATAAGGTCAGCCTTAACAGAAAACAGAGATGGAGAGCTCCAGTGACAAACCAGTGGGACTAAAAAAAATGACAGAGGACGAAGAGAAGAGAAAATGTTCATTCATGTACAGCTTTTCCCACCAGGGTATAGACTGTATATGTGCGTGCATGCTTGTGTTCACAGCTGTCAGTGCGTTTTCAGACACAGCGCGTATGTACTGTATTTGTCTGGGTCTGTTCGCCATATGAATACAGCTCAGTGGCTGGTGCGTGAAGTCACTGACAGCTTCATTATGGCTTGTGCGCACAGGGAGACAGCACCATCCAGGGGAAGGAGAGAAGAGGACAGAGACACAGGAAGGGCCAGGTTTACCGTTGGGCCGGCCCACATCAGTCCAGCAGTTGGAATGGGGTGACAGCTCCTGTCTCCTTTAATGAGACTTTGCTTCTTTCATCAGCTTTCAATTTACAGAGCTGTCCGGCACTCCTACACTGCCCCCCATCCACATCTCTGTAATGCACACACACACACACACAAACGCAAACACAAGATGCCACCGCTTGCAGTTGCATTTCATTTTACCAGAAAATTGACTGGCTCGAACTAAACAATGCATCGGTGTGTATGTCTGTTTGCTGAACTGCTTGCTTGTCATGAGGTCTGTGATAAGGTCAGCCTTAACAGAAAACAGAGATGGAGAGCTCCAGTGACAAACCAGTGGGACTAAAAAAAATGACAGAGGACGAAGAGAAGAGAAAATGTTCATTCATGTACAGCTTTTCCCACCAGGGTATAGACTGTATATGTGCGTGCATGCTTGTGTTCACAGCTGTCAGTGCGTTTTCAGACACAGCGCGTATGTACTGTATTTGTCTGGGTCTGTTCGCCATATGAATACAGCTCAGTGGCTGGTGCGTGAAGTCACTGACAGCTTCATTATGGCTTGTGCGCACAGGGAGACAGCACCATCCAGGGGAAGGAGAGAAGAGGACAGAGACACAGGAAGGGCCAGGTTTACCGTTGGGCCGGCCCACATCAGTCCAGCAGTTGGAATGGGGGGGGGGGGGGGGGTGACAGCTCCTGTCTCCTTTAATGAGACTTTGCTTCTTTCATCAGCTTTCAATTTACAGAGCTGTCCGGCACTCCTACACTGCCCCCCATCCACATCTCTGTAATGCACACACACACACACAGTTTGAGGCCGTCTTGTTTCTTTCAGGTGATTCCCAAGAGCAGTCTGTAGTAGTTAAATTAATTTGCTGTCCTCCTTTAATTAGACCATCTCACCTGGGAAAGCTGTGACACAAGGCTGAAATCTGACTGGATCTCTTGTCAATATCACAACACAGAAGACGCCTAAGTCTGACTACATACAGTAGATAGCAGGTATGGTACCTGACAACTTTACAGTAGCAAGAGAGATCCTAGCTTTCTAAAAGTTTTTTGAAAGATAAACATTGTAATCTTCATGAAGGTAGCATTTATTGCAGGTCTTCTGTATTAGGCTGTATTAGTTTCAGCTGTAAACCCCACCCCCCATCTCTTCGATATAATGCCGTCCAGTTCAACACCATTGCAAACTACATCAGTAATATAGAGAATTATTAATACACCTCTGACAGTGTCAATCATAACTGAACAGGATTATCTTTATAAAAGTGGAATTCATGGCTTTGTACACTTGAACCGCAGTGCAACAAGGTCTGAATCAACTATTAGCATCACTGGCAACTTCCTACTACTGTATCCACTCAGGAGCTTGAGGTCCTATGAAGTCTACACTCCCTCTACTGGGCTGTTAGAACAGTGCATGAATGTTTGAGTATTCCTCAAGATAAGTTGCATGACACAAGGTAGAGCCCAACATGTGTGCTAGCACTTCTAATTTTGGCCAAATTTGGTAGCACATGGAATTGAGACAGGACTTTTCCTCAAAAAAGAGACAGTTTATTCATCCATTAACAAATCATAAAAGTCTTCAAATATTTTTCTAAAAAAAAAACAACAAAAAAAACAAACAAACAAACAAAACAAAACAAAAAAAAACCTGTCCACAATTCAACACACATCCCTTGCTAACAGTACAGCCTCAGTGCTGATAAAAATATATACATAGGAATATTTAAGAATTTACAATTACAAATGTAGATTTACTATACATTTTTTAAAATGATTTTTTTTTTCAAGTACACCAAATTAAATCACTAAGGCATTGCTTTAAGAGAAAACTAAAGCAAATTATTAAAACAAATGGTTTAAGGAGAATGATGAAGTTAACAAAAATAAAAGTTTTTTGCTCTTTGGAAGTTAAGTTAGAAAAGGGCTCCATTGAGTTTCACAAACACGTTATTACATCAATGACCTTCATCCAAAAGAAAAGAAGATTGAAGTGCAACTGCTGTGCATCAGGGCTCAGTGAGTGTGGTGGGGGATCCTGAAAGACAGCTGAACAGCTCTGGGTCACTGTCAGAGGACTTGAAGAAGGGGAGTGGGCTACCTCGCATTGAAGTGTCCATACTTAGTCCCAAGCCCGACGATGAAGAGCTGCCATGAGAGGAAAAAGGGGTTCAAGGGTCAATTCTGCATTATAGGCGGAAAACGGTTTTAAAAGTTCGTCTTTATCTGCTCTGTCAAAGCTTGTACCTTTCACAGTCAGAGTCACAGGAGCACTTGTCCTCAGATCTACTGATGTAAGCCCTGCTGGAACGTTGTATGGCTTCGGCCACTGTGTATCTGGTTTTACCAAGTGCACACTTTTCAATCTTTGTAATGCTGAGGTCTGACTGGAGGAACAGATGGAGCCGGCTGTCGGATAACAATAATGGCGTATGAAGAACACTAGAGAAGAAAGGATATTAAATGAGACAATACCAGAACAGGGAACTAAGACAAGGATAGTTAAAATAGTGCCAGGAGCAATAGTTAAGGTCAGTTTCAAGCAAAGTGCTTGCTTCCACCTAACAAATACACCTGAGGGGGAGTAGAGAAGGGTTCCACTAGTTGGTAATGCTATAATTTGAATGATGTTTGTGCATCAACCGGTGCAGACCAACTCACCTTTCTAAAAACTCTTCCAGGCCCTTCATCCTCTGTGAGACCTGTTCTGTGTTCCTCAGACTGAAGAAAGGGTTCCAGGGTGGCAACTTCGGTAATTCTCTGGACAGAGAATATCAAAGAAAATCCGTTCAGGAGAGAGAAAAAAAAAAAAAAATACTGCAAGCTCAAAGTCAGATACAATGGAAATCTCATTAAAGTCCATTAAACACATGTCAAACAATACACTCAGTTGGCAGGTTATTAGGTACACCCAGCTACAACTCATGCAGTCTAGTAATACATCAATCTTGCAATAAATCTTCCATTCATGGCGTTGTTCAGCTTGTGTTGAAACAGGTTCAGTTGTTCATTCAACTTTATGGTAATTTCCAGGGCTGCTGTTTGTGATGCTGTTGACCTGTATTTTGTTATATGAACAAGTGTTTCTAATATTTTGTCCATCCCATTTATGTCAGTTAGACTAGGCTTATTAACAAATACCTCTATAAAATGCAATTCATTTCAACAGCCCCCCAAATAAAAATCTCCGAATTTATACAGAATAAATCAACACCTCTCTAAGCCAATTTAATACAATTGGAACATTATGAGGGTATGATTTATTGCAGGCCTCTTGCATTATTAGACTGCCTGTTTTAGCTAAAGCTACCTAATAGACTGCCCACTGAGTGTATAAATATCTGGGATAAGTACTTGTCAACATACATGATCAGAGCATTCTGTTCCAGACAATGACGCAGCCAAACAAACTCACTGTAACGCCGCCTTACACAAGAAGCCTTCTTCCGAAAACACATGCTATTGGTCTGCAAAGGGAGACATCAGTTCAATACAATTTAAGCATGTGTTTTAAAAGACATATGCTTCAAGTCAAAGATACCTGAAAACAATATCAACCGCCCCCCCATAGTGGCACTTACATGTAAAGAGATTTCATAGTCGACATGTGTGTGCCAGAGGTCATTTTTATGAAGCCTTGGATCATGAACACAAATGCTGATAAACTCCTGCAAGATTCAAAAACATGCCTCTATTACTTCAATAAGGGGTTGTAAGATGCATGCATGTGTTTTAAATGAAGAAATGTCAAGATGTGTTTCAGCAGAACTATTTCCCACTGGGCTTCAATTTCAGCACATAAGAATAACAACTACAACTGACTTTGTTTTTGTCCTCCAAGTGCAAAATTAGAAGACAATAACAGTAGGAGACAACATGAAGGACTCACAGTTTTTGAGAGGCTTTCTAGCATACTGTCCATAATGGGTACACAAACCTGCAAGAAATGGAAAGAAATCAGATGTCTGTTACATAGAAAGACAATGACCAGTTGCAACTAGCTCAACAGCCTGGTCTGCATATAGGCATTGAAAATAACAGATCTCCTCAACTTTTATAATACATTTCCATTAAGACAGAGGAAACAGCCAAAGTCCACTGTCTCATTACATTTTTTTTGTAAAGCACAGGCTTGTTTGGCAATTCATGCTCTAAGGACTCAAAAGAGCAAACATTTGGAGCTGATGTAGCACAAAGGGGAACAAAGGGCAAAGGATGAGGATTTCATTTGCAAGCGGGAAATCCTGGCTCTAAACACCTTAACAGGGACCTGTAACAGTAATAAAGCCTCTTCTGGCACACAAGAAGAAGAAAAACATCCAATTCTTTGCCAGTTCACTGAGCTCACATGACAGGCGCATCCAAAGACTTCTGCAACACGTCAGATCATCTGCCCCTTTACACCCTAATTAGACATATCATTTACAATCCTCAATGCCAAACAGAGTAAATCAGTGCATATAAACTAAACAAAACCCCCATTAAATTCCACACAACCTCCTCTGGCTAAATGGGGTCAACAGGATGCTGCATGTGCAAACATAACTTTGATTATTTTCTAAAAACTATACTTCACACAACAGAATCACTGTTCTTTGCTTTGGGCTGCAGATAAACAGATATTTGCGCACTGAATCGGTGATTTGTGAACAAAAAATCATATTCATCTTCCAAGCCTGATCCAGGGTCATGCGACAGGGCTGAAACAAGGCATTCACAGCAGCAGAGCCCAAGCAGGATATGTAATCTAATGTCTTGAAAAACTGACCCTTTTAACTGTAACAGTATTACAGCTAAAATAAATATCCAACTCCATAGATAAATACCCTTCTATGCAAAATATATAAATATAAATGAAATAACCCACTGTCCATCCCAATGATCAAAACATTGATGAAGTTTTGACTAATTAATAATAAACCTAGTTGATATGACGGGGGAAAAAATAGGAAGAAAGGAAACGATAACTGCACAACTTCTGCACAAACTATAATAACCCTTTGGAAACAAGTTCAATCTAGTTCGATCCTACCTTTTCCCTTCTCAACGTCCCGGGCAGTGATCCCGTGAAGGAGCAGCTCAGTGGCCTGGCCGGAGGCTTAGCTCTGCCTGGACTGAACTAACGCGAATACTGCTGCTGCTCACTCAGTGCGACCCTGCCTCGACGCTGGCACACGACTTTTTTTGCCACCCCGCCATAAAACATACACAAAACACCAAATAAAAAGTGGTAAAAAAAATATATAATAATAATAATAATAAATCTGTCTTTTAGCTTAGCCGAGCGGACACAATGACCCGATTTGCCTCAGGAGCGAAACGTTTCTTGTGCAGGTTCAGCGCGCACCTGTCCCTAATTGACTGGGTGGGATCAGTTAAATGGTCTCACCTGGTGGGAGGAGGCGAACTAGTGGTGAAGAAGTGGGAAAGTAAGAGGATGGTTCAACTACCACCTCCAACAGTACGAGTGTGACGAGCGGCGACGAGCCTCCATTATGGTTCAATCAAATAAACTCACAGAGCTTTGACAGCTTTGCCCTCACTCCAGTTTTCTCCCAAGCGGCCAAACGCGTTTTCATTCAACACCCTACATCAGACATTTTCTCAAAAAAATTTTTTCAATTCGATGCAGCAAATGCCCTTTAAATTCCAGGCCACACCACACAATGCTGCCACCGTGGAAAGGATAACATCACCACTCGTGCACATTTTGCCTTAAATTACAGTTTAGATTTAGGAATAAAACAAAAGAGTTCTCACCTCGGTCCTCAGATGTCTGCCTCAAGGTTCTGTCCAGCCCAGAACTGGAGTTAAACACAACTAGTGAGAAGTGACCTTGAATAAATAAATACTCCTCTAGCTCAGGGGAAAGTACTAACGGAAGGCAAAGGTTTGCTAATTTGCATATAGAGGTCTCTTTATCTTGGGTGGGGTCAGCAGATTAAGTGTTTCAATCGCTGCTATTCAGTTTCAAACTGTGATGATTTGACTGTGGAACGAAATGTTTCATTTGGTTTAAAGCCTCCGGATCGTTTGATTGACCAGATGTGGCCGAAAGCTCAAGTGTAACTCAAGAAGTGCTGAGAGAAGAAGCTGACTCAGTGAACTGCTCTGTGATCTGGACTACTGACAACAATCATGTGCTATACACACTAAGGCCACAGATTATACCCTGGTAATGCTAGGATATCAACGCAAAGTCTCGTATTGACAATTTTGACAGAGCTTATTGACAGAGCTTTTAGCATTTTTAAAAATTATACTAACATGCCACATCTGCCAAATGATATATTGTGAAATAAAGTAATTTGTTAGTTATGACACCCAACAGGTCCATTATGTGAGGCAGCAACATGAAAAAAAACCCCAATCAAACTTTCATGAATATAAAATTGAAAGTGCTTTTAGTGGGCTAACTGTTGTCACTGTGGATGCATTCTATTGGTGTGTGTTGCAAACTTTGACACGCTCTGAAGAGATTTGCATACAAGTGATGACTGTGCTGAGCTGATTAGAGGTTTGATGTAATCAAGATCTCCAATATTCAAGGCGCCCTATGAATGTGAGTAAACCTGTTTTTTTAGGTCTTTTCTCTTAGAGCATTTTTAGAAACAAAGGTTCATGTGAACAATCTTAAGAAAAAAGTATTCACATGAACCTGCTCTCTTGCTGTTCCAGCATCTCAGATACACCTGCCTCATTCACAAAATACATGCACATGTGTTTGTGCATGAGCTCATGGTCCATATTAACTCCATAAGGACCTTTTTAATTTGTATTTTTTGTTACAAATAGAATATGAAGACATTTGTATGTAAAATGTATTTTTGACACTTGTAGAACTGTTCTCATTGCGACTTCCTTGATTGTTTCCTGAAAGGATTCATTGTGATAGATTTTGATTGTAGAAAAAAATGTTTGAATAGCTTTTACTTTATCCAAATTTTTAGCACATGAGCATATTGGAATAACAAACATTAATTTAGACTCTTGTTTTTCAACTTCTTGTTGGGAATTTCTTTGTAAATTTTCAAACTGGAAAAAAAAACTCTGCTGTTAGTGATGTGTCCTGAGGGATTTTTCCATGGAAACCAAGAATTACGTACTTTGCCATAGAAATGTCATCTTCACAATGGTCCAAAGTCCATCTCCCATATCCTAATGCCAGGCACAAGACTGTTCTCCACAACACCACAGAGGTAGTCATGCCATGTGGCAACAGGGCCAATCACTGCAGATCTGAGCTGTTTGTTAGAGGTTGAGACCTACTGAGCTTTGTTGATATCAAACGGTGTCACTGTGGATTTGCCAGGTGGAAATAACTTTCTCCAGTATAAGCAGAAATACCACAATGGAAAAATACTGTCACAAATAAATGTCCTATATTTAAAATCTATCTAGTGAATGGTCAAAACTACTACATCTTACTGTTTGGCAATTCAGACTACAGCAATGTGTTATGACTAGTGAGCTTTTTTCTTTTTTGGAAGTAATCCAAATCTAGACCTAACAAGGAGCTGGTAAAACCTACAGAAAAGGAAATTGAAAGTACAGTATTTCCTTCTTAAACATAGTTGTTTAAAGCTGTCAACTCCCCCAAGTCATGATACAAAAGCACTGCTGACTCAATAATTAGCTACTTCAACATTTGAAGATAGGCTACAGATTCATTAAGTGGGGTTAAGAGGACATGTCTGTGGACATAAACAGTGTTGTCTTTTGATACCATTCATCTACAGTGTTTATACTGTGTCAGGTCCACTATGTTCCCACCACACTGACACACTCAGTGACACACACTCATGTGCAGTAAAGAACAAGGAAAGGAAAACATTCTCAGAGGTCAAACATGTCAGACAACCTCCTTAGAAGGCAGCTAAAAATGTTGTAAACTCCAATTCTTAAACCAAATTTCGTTAGAAATTGGAATTAAGTCAGAATTTGGTCACATAAAACCTTTATTAGAACCTCAAATGATATTTACAGACAAAGTATACAAAATGCACCTTTAGAACAAAACATCAGCGCTAGTGTGAAAAAAAAAAATCAGTATCTTACATGAGATTGAAATGGTAATACAAGAGGTGGTTAACAGCTTAAACTGAAGTAGCCATTTAGAATTTACAAAATTTGAGAAAAGTATGAATATAGGCAGAGGTGGGTTCTATCAAAGTATAGTTTCTAAACTGCCATCACATAAATCATAGCATGACTTCGGAAGACTTCTTTCATTACACATCACAACACCATCACCTGTTTTCTTCTCACAATCAGTTCAGCTAATATGTACAACAACATAGCTCTCCTCAACTGCTATACAATTCAAGTCTTTAAACATCTTCAAAATAACTAAGAAAGCTAAAACTAGAAGGCAAGCCAGAGAAGAAAATCCAGTCCTGAGGAAGAGGGCGTAGGTGGTGCAAAGGACTGCAGGGACCCTTGAAGAGTACTACTGAGCTTCATCCTCTGGACAGGAATGCCATGTCAATCTCTCCTCGTAGAAGGAAATGACCACCTGAGGGCAGCGTGTGTTTGCCTCGCGAGCTGGGACCAAATCTGCTTCGTCTGAATCTTTCCTGAAGAAAAGGGCAAAGAAGAAGAGAAACATTACAGTAACTTTGGACCCCTGTCCTCTACAAATCCATTACAAAAAAATAAAATAAAAATATATATACTTAAAATAAAGGGGTTGTTAAAGTAAGATTAAGGAGGTGGATGGTCATTTCACGCATCTTTGACAGACACGGCAAAGCTGTAATATTAAATGTCTTAAGTGGGGGAAGAAAGGGGTATATGGTTTATTTCCTTCTGTACTCACCATTTCATTAAGAACATCAACTCTCCGCTACTGTCTGTTGCACCAATGATCCGTTCTGGTTCAAGGTTCCTAGCAAAGCCACGTGGTTTCTCAGCCTGTAAGTGATGACAAAATAACAAACAACAAATGAGCACATGCAAGAACTGGAGCAGGGTTTCATGTATTTTTTTCCCCAGATGACATTAGGCAACTCTAATTCTGAGCTTTGAATGACCTAATCATTTGATCTCAGGCTCACTCCAGGATAGATTCAGTAGCTGCTGGATTTCAGTGACGGCTCATACTTGGAAATGTCTTACTACATGTCATGTAACAATGGTGCTATAGCAATCTTTGGTTCACCTGTGCAACAAGGTAATGTTAACATGTGGTATTTATCAATTATATCTTCCTGAATTCTGAGAAATTATCCTATATTGCTAGATTCAGCTCGTGTCATCTCATATGTAAAGTTCTGTTTCGAGAAGGGTGACAAAACTATTCAACTCACCACATCTTTCTTCTTTGCTTCCGTTTCTGGCTCATCTGTTGATGCCTTCCTCTTAACGGGAGCAGGCTTCTCCGCAACATTCTTCTGCGACTCCAAAAACGCTGAAATCAGCTCTGGACAATCCAGGTTCTCCTCTGGCTCCCAGGTATTGTCAGCACTACAGGAGCAGTGAAGGTTGTCAGCATTTGCATCTCAGTAATTCCCTTAAAGACTTCCACCAATAAGTGTGCAAACAATACAGTTAGCTCTCAAAACTAGCTCGTATGCAGCACTGCTGCTTCTTCATGCAACCACAACGATTATGGACAAAAGCATAGCACAACCCCATACCAGGGATGCACTTCCAGCTCAGCGGGGGGCAGGTGTCCCAGGCAACTCACTCTGTAAATCCTTTCCACTTCAAGAAGAATTCTACTTTCCCATTGACAATACGCTGGTCCAGTACTTTTTCCACAACAAATTCTTCAGGCTCCTCCTGTGTCTCCTGTGCGTCCTTCTTCCCCTTGGTATTCTGCTTCTTGCCCATGTTGTGCTCTGAAACGTGCATCGTGGAAATTTTAACGGTTCAACGTTCGTGAAATGCCTCACGTATTATAAATATGCATAAAACCTACTGCTATTGTCCCACATGAACGCTGAAGGAGGTACAAACACAAGACCCGCATGAACTAACTCCGCCACAGAGGAAGAAGCCGTAAACCAAAATCACTGTCATAACCGATGTTATTGTCACTACGCGGTAACGTACACGATCGTCGCGGCGTTTACAAATCCTTACTATTGTGATGCTAAGTGGAGAAGCGAGTTATTTAGCCGAGCATATAGCAAAACACCCCCCCAAAGCTAGTCAATTCACCACATAACGTTATACAGGTTAGCCAGCCTGCTAACGGTGGTTATGATTTCAGGCCTTGTTGGGCGAGAAAATTTCCCTTGGTTTTCACTTTGCCACCCGCACTGCAACGTTACGTTAGACGATCGGTGTGAAGAAACGAGCTAAAGCGCAATTTAGTCGTTTAACATTAGCAAAAACAAGGTAAACGCCAGGCTCGCCACGATAAAAAAAAAAAAAGAAAACAAACACAAACAAAAAAAAAAACCGCTTTTCACTTTTCAAGGCCCGAGGATTGCGACTAAATCACGGAATATTTCCGTCTACTTTTAGCTAGCCGACGTCCATTTAGCACAAAACGCTGCAGGACACCGCGATGTACACAGATATGTAGCATGCAATCGCTCCGGCAGTCTTTAACAACACAGCTAGCTGCCACTGTCGCTACCAACGACTCACTCTTTCCTCGCAAATTGCGCCACCTGCCATTTGAGCCAACTTGCAAAACAAAAAGCGGGGTTGGCGTCAGACCCCCCCCCCCCCTCCCCTCCCTCCCTACCGGGGTCAAATTTACGCTCGGCGTCGGAGCGTTTTAAAACCAGATCCGCGTACGCACCCTAAAAACAACGGGGATAGCTCCGGCGATGCCTCCTTACCACGCGGTCGGCCGCCTCTTTATCCGTCGTCTGCAGCTCCGCAGGTCGAGCGCCAAAAGCTCGGTTATACTCTTTGGTCGTCTACGGGAGCCCGGGAGGGAAAAACGTGCTTCGCTCCTCACCTCCGCGCTCCATAGGCGTTTGCTGCCTTTCAGACCGCAGGGCACTGTCCTGGGCAATCTACCGCAGTGGCGGGTTGGATCGAGTATATATAGTAGCATATATGGCTCAACTGCTGCAAGAGCCACGAGTACAACATAGTAGAGCTATGGATGATGGATAAACTGTGGATAACTGCGGATGCCCACAGTTATGCCCCAAAAGCGTTGGCACAAGAAAGAGACACGATTTGTTTCGTTTTTGTTTTTTTTTAATCAGAAAAAACGCCTGCAAGATCAATTGCATCCCCTAAGCATTTATACAAACAGCAAAGTAAACTCTTAATCAAACCAGCAAATTAAATACAAATGTGTGAGGGACTAGGGGGGGAAAATACTTCATGAGTCACACTATTAACTACTTTATGCACTTTTCTCCTTTTAACTCACTCACTCTGCTGACTGTATATAGCAGTGTGCCCATGAATAATATGGCAGCCTCTACTAAATACTTAATTCAACTCACAGATAATCTCAAATATATAAAAGCAACATCCAAACCACATTCAATCCTATTTGTTTGTGATTGTATTTTTTTTTCAAAAATTGTATGGTAAATCCATTTAGAGCCATTTTAATAAGGAAGGATTTGTAGTTGAATATGAGTGCACTTTAGTTTGCCTAAATTGAAATGAAATAAAAAAAATTTTTGGAAGTTTTTTTTTTTTTTTTCAAATGTAGCCAAAATCTATAACTAAGGTGTGAGGTAGAACGTAATCTTGCCAAAACTCTTAAGTACTTAAAATGAAGGAATTAAGCAGAATTGTGCTTCAAACTTATTATTCTATAATAATTTAAAACATGATAATGTTCATCTGTGGCTCATGTAAACACACAGTAACCAAAATACTTATCAAATGCAAATTAAGGCCTTGTCAGTTTAATCATTGGTATACCATACATCATCAAGACACATTGAGAAAAAAAAATCTATTTTTTACCGTTTCCTTTCACATTTCTACTGAACAGTACATGTCCTCAAGTATCTGAAACAAATTTGTAAACTTTGGGTAATGTTCCAATATTCTTAACGCTTTGAAATAATGGTCCTATTACAAAAAAAAAAAAAAAAAGATACTGCCCTTGTCAGTCTTATGACGCATATAAGCATTTCAGGACCGTCAAAAACTTTAATAAATACAATCCTTAACCTCCCCCTTAAACTGAATAGGTATACGTTGAGAGGCAAGATTACATAGAAACAAACAAACAAAATTCTCCTAGATTTCTATCCAGTAACTGTCACAATGCTGGACATGTTGAATTTTCGTCTGGTTGTCTACGCTAGTTGGTAGAAACAACAAGACTCAAGGACTTTAATGTTAACAGGCACAGAGAGAGACTGGTTGCATTACCTGCAGCTTAGCTGTTCCCTTAAACCGACCCAGTGCCTAGTCCATCTTTACTTTGCAAAGAATCTCCAGTGTGTAAGCTACATTTTTCCCATGAGACATTTTATTTACAGAGAATTTTTTTATTTATTTGTGTTTAGAGTTTCATTTCTTTTTGCAACTTCTGTCGATTTAGGCTCCCAAAAGTGGTGAATCCACACACACTTTAGTAAAGGAGATCCTCAAACCAGGTCAGGCATGTAAGTTCAGAAATATCCAACCCTAAAAGCTTAAGTCTCAGCTGGCAATATTGTATCACTGCTTTTTCTCCTTTTTTCTCTTGTCCGTTTTGTTGCCAGTTGATGTGGAGACAGCGGGCCGTCTTACAGGCTGAACCACTACTCTCCCGTTAGCCCCGCACTGCAGGGTGAATCTTTCTGGGTTCAGGGGCTGTCCTGCACCATCCCTCAGCCGAGCCAGGATGTCTCTAGTCAGCTGCTTAATCTGCTGGCCCACAGCACCTATTGTCTTGGCTGTAAGCTGTTTCTCCCTCACTAGCCTGTCTCTTTGAGCTTGCAGCCTTTTCACCTCCTCCTGGAGCCCTGTGATGGCGTCGAGTTTACGCTTGCGGCAGTTTTGCGCGGCCAGTTTATTCTTCCCCCGCCTGCGGATGTCCCTCAGAAGTGTCACCTGTTCAGGGGAGAAGCCGTGACCATCAAGAACCTCCAGGAACCTATCCACAGGCATGTTGACAATCTGCAGCACAGAGAACGGGATGCACATGGCACGGGCACGCAGCTCATCACGACTCAGCTCCCTCTCTTCCAACCTTGGCCCGTCGTCGTCACTGAGAGGCTCCTCTTTGATGCCTTTGTGAGGAAGTGTTACCGACGGCTGGTTGAAGAAAGCAGGTGATGAATAGCTGTGGTCATGCCACACACTCTCACTCAGATCAACGGTTGACCATGTTGTGGTGTAGTCCACGATGCCTTTTGAAGGTAATGAATCCACATCACTGCTGTAGCCAGTTGCTCCACATTCATCCTCACAGAATGAACTGGATGACGATGACATCTCGGATGAACCTGGATGAGGGAGGAGTCAATGATGTGTGAATATATATATAACAAACAATTTCTGTGCTCCACAAGCAAGGGGGCATCAATATATTTCATCTACAAGTATTTCTGAAGGTTTGAACCAACCTGGGGAGACTGGACCTCCAGAGCTGCTTTCCAGGGAGAGACCAGAGTCAGAGTCCAGGTCCTCGAGGACCTGTGGGTCTATGCTCTCAAGACAGCCCATCAGCTGAGTGTCAATTGTATCTAGGCCTTCCAAACCAAGCTGATTGATCTGGTCAAAGACTGCCTCATCCAGACAGCCACCCAGTGCACTATGCGATGACTCGTTTTCAGTTAAATTACATACTGAAGCAAAAGGGAGAGCAGCCAGGCCCAGGGCCATCCCTGGTGAAGCGTCTGAGTGTGAGGAGCCAGTTGATTCCTGTCGGAAGAGAGCTCTTTGTTGGTGGCTGACTGGTCTGGCCTCACCTCTTTCAGATGCCACACCAAAGGCTCCAGCACTGGTTACCATAGCATCATGCAAAATGACATCCTGGCTGATGGCGCTGGTGATGTCTGTGTCCGTAACAAGTGTGTCTAGGTCCTACACATGAAACCCATATTTTAGTTATACATTCTTCTTCACTACTTTGAAAATCATTTCACACAACATGTAAATCACCACTGAACAGTAAAACTCTCTGTTATAACAAACTGGTGGTATATGGATTATGCATCTGAATTACTATTCACAAACAGATATCAAGCCTCATGTTAAATTCATTTTCAGGCATCTGAAACGAATATGAGTGAACTTACATCAAGATCAGGGACAGACAGACAGAGCAAATCGCTCCAGTGCTGGTCAATATCAATGGTTGGAGGATGGTGGCGTGCTGAATCAGACGGTCCAGTAATACCTTCAAGCAGAGTCTGAAATAGGCAAAATGTGCAAAGAACACTGCGTTCAAACACATGGTTTGTCGGCAAAATTATGTCGCAATGTGTTTCAGTGTTTTAAAAAATACCAGAGTACTTAAAAAAGGCCTAAAATGCAGGAGGAAAACTGCTCGAAATGCAATAATCATATTCTTAAAACTTCTTAAAAAAACAAAACAAAACTATCTTTTAGATTATTGGGTTAAATAACTGAAACGCAAAGCTTCCTCCTGTGAGAGAATAAGACTTGTGCTTCAACATCCTTAATCTTACACAATGTTACCGATATTGCACTGGGGTGAGAAAGGTACAATTTAAGTGATGAAATCATGTGAGAATGTGATCTTGTGGTTAAAAACAGGTACAACACCTTTGCAGGACCATCAGTGTGTCACAGTTCAATAAAACCTACAAACTCTGTTGTGTATACTCAAACAAAACGAGTATAACAAATTTTCACAGACACCCCCCCAAAACTGATGCAATGTGCATTATTTCCAACAGTATACAGCAAAATAATAAAGGCAACTGGGATCATACCTCTTGTTCCAGTGTGGAACTGTGAGCCAGCTGAGTGAGTGGAGTGGGTTCTTCCTCCTCTTCAACTTTAGCATCATTTTCCTGGTAGGGCAAAGAAAGGCAGATGGAGAGAAACAACATTTTTTAGCTGGCATATAAATACCTTAGAGACCATTAAATTTCTTGTTGAGTGACCCTAGTCCAGGCAGTGAGGATACCTGGGTATCTTAAGCATTGATTGATGTTCTGCTGTGACAGAGAATAGGTTTGTTTTAAGAAGGAACTGAAACCCAATGAAGTGATATCAAACAATTAACTTTAGCTGCCTTCATCCTGCTTTTTGGGACACATTTGAAATTTGTGAGATGATGTATTTATCATTGAACATGGGTTTCGATGTATTTATTATTGAAAATGGGTTTTGTTTTAATATACTAACAGTTACGCTAATAATCCTCAAAGATGACCTAACCATGTTATAGATGTTGTAAGATACTTCTGATACATCAAGTGCAGCAATTAATGTAGCTCACCAGCTGTCTGCCACAGACACAAAATTGATCATGTCTTCACACACAGGCAGAAGATTATCACCCATTTCAAATGAAGAATGATTGCTGAATCTGTCTTATGTTAATGCTAGAGGCAAAAATACACTACACCAGCAAAGTTCTGCCCAACCCCTGTCTGAGCTTGTTGACTTCTACTGGAGTAGCTTTTCCAGCTTCAGTTGAGCTGGTGAATGTAGACAGTTATTGATCTTGTTACTGTCAAATATCACAGCTGTACCCCTCCCCTTTAAAGCACTATATTTCCACAAACCCCGGCATCTAGGGCTACAAGCAGTTAAGCTAACACTTATTTTATAAAACAGAGGGTAAAGATAAACACAACATGTCAACATCACATTGTCCATGTGAACAAGAACCCTGGAAGGAGGCAGTGTTTAAATATAGACCACCGCTTTTTTGTAAGTAAACAGGGTGTGGGTCTGAGCCTCTTTTCTTCACCTCTCAAGACTCACAGCTGGCAGCTGAGCCTGAAGAAAGGGGATATAGTTACACAGTAGACCAAATCAACTGCCCTCAGGACATAACCTCCACCAAGCAGCTGTTTACACCCTGAGCTTGAAAAACTGGAATTCTGGATGAACTTGAAAATGAAGATCTGGTTGTGATTATAGTTTTAAACACATTATGGTAGTCACATATTATAGATTAGCATTTACACTGAATATGAAACAACAAATTTTCAATTATAGGTTTTTAACAATAAAAACCTCTTGGCGGCAAGTAGGTTTACAGATATGTGCTCATCCAATACACAGATCTATTAGTCTTATTTCTATTGACCTAACTAACTAGAGGGCTTAATGTGACAAGTGCCATAGTGAAGGGTGACAGGTGCAGCAGACAGTTACGTGTGATGCTGTACATCAAACTAACCGTGCTATTTCACTGGACGTATGTCATACAAATGTGAAAGTGAAAATACAAGTTTTGCCGACGGGTCATCGCATTGTTTCCAGTTGAACCTGGAAACGTTGGCGCATAATACGTTATTCACTGTATGGACAAGCATCATGTGTAACATGGGTTAGTGCTGCTAGTTAGCTAGTGATAGCATTAGCTGCTCAGTTAACTATTGAGGAAGTTTTAACTGTAGGCCATCAACTCCGTTAGTGAGTACTTTACTTTAGATGGCTAAGCTTTTTGTTGAGTTAGTACAGTTAGCGGTAAAGTCCTCTTAACTTTATGTTACATCGCACACTCGCCTCTTTAGGAAACCGGCAGGCTCCAACGCCACAAGGCCCATGTCCGAGTTCGGGACTTCTCTGGCACAACTCTTGGCCTCTGTCAGGCAGGTGCTCGCTGTCATCCCTGACTCCATCCCCGGGGTTTTCCGACCCCAAGCCGCTGTCAGTGTTGTTGCTGGTTGAAGGCCCACAGTCAGCCTGGTCAGTGGAGGACACTTGGTGCACCAGCCATGCGTTCAACTGTGTGGGGAACCGCGGGGAGCCGAGGCTCCTCACCTCGTCCAGCAGGCGACGACTTGCAAAGAAATAGTCCAACTCGGGACATTTTGGATGCACACTATATCCGTCAAGAGTGTCTCTCAGATTGTGAAAGGGTGTCTGGATGTAGGCTGAGCTAGGACCCAAGTTAATCTCTATCAGAGGCGTATAATAGCCGCTTAAGTAGCTGTCGATATCCACACGCACTCCAATCAAACTGAGTAAGATCGTTAACTGAATCAGGCCTTCTGTGAAGTATTTTTTCGCGATTTGCATTTTCTAAATACTTTCAGAACTGCAGATAATTGCAAAATCCTGACCCAACAGTTCCTCTTTCCCCACTGGACAAAGGGAAGAGCCTAACAAAAGAGCACGCCTTCCCCTGTCAGACAAAGAGGTCCGTCTGTACCGGCGAAATGGTTGGATAGCTATGCTAGCTGCTAGCAGTTAGCTATCAGCTTCAGTACCAGTTAATGGATATCTCTTGGCGCAAACATAGCGAATACGTTGATCTTCGGCCCCTTACAGTAGAGAAGTTATTCTTCGGCGATTCCTCGCTATTAAAACCTTCCTGACGACGCTAGTTAAACAGAGAATGAAACATCTGAGAAGCTAAACGCTGTCAGCCCGGTGTGCTGCTACTGGCGAAACTTCGTAAGGGATTTGCATAAGCGATGCAGATTGGACCAAAGAACTCACCGCAACAGAATGTGATTGGACAACAAAATTGTCAGTTGTAATTTTGACCAATGAGAGCGGGAAAGAGTTGTTAACGACACGCTAGCTCCCGCCCCGCTTAGAACCGCATACCTTATTTCCATAAATTATACGAAAAATGAAACTGATAACTCGGCTGAAATACTGTTCTTTATGGCGGCAGTTTCTCAAATCCAGCAGTTCATTAATCCCAAAAGGGGATAATTCATTAACGTGGTTAGGCTGCAACTCCGGGGTTGTGCTACTGACCTGCATTGGCCCCGTGTTTGGCCTACTGGTAAATGACCGAATTACAGTTTGAACTATCTCAACTACTGTGTATGACTAACTCCCTCAATAAGGGAGTGGCGGAATCCTGGTATTTGCAAAACACACTGGACCAAAAAAAAAAAAAAAAAAACAACAGAAAACCAGCTCGTACTTTATTCATGACCACAGGTGAAAAGCATGAAGCCAACATCTAGTGAAGTAGGATATCGGTGGCTATTTAAGTACATATTGTGTTGCTCTACAGACTAGGTTTTCTTTTAAAACAAGTCCGTTAATAGAATACAATGCACAGTTATATATCAATCTATGAAGAATTAAATAATAGTTAAATAAACTCAACATCTATCCAGTTTCAACATTACAATGCTGCTTAAACATCATCAGTAATAATGATTATTATATAAATATATAATTATATATTTTTAATTAAATATTTTCTGATAAAACTCTGCTTTTAAGTAAAATAAGGAAAGCAGTATTATCTTATTTTATTTTATTTTACATTTAAATTACCATTTGCTGAAGTAAAGGATCTGAACACTTTTAATACATTCCACACTGCTCGTGATGGTAGAACGGGAGGGTTAAAAGGAATAGTAAGGAATTTTAACCTTCAAAGGGTCAATCTTGTATTTAATTTATGTGACCTCTGTATAGTGGGTCTATGAAAGGTCATACAATTAGAGGAACATGTTTTTATAACAAAAATACCTGTCACTAAATAGAAACCGAAACATTTGTCCCTCTAAGATCAATAGATTGCATTCAGATTTATGATGTTGTTGTTAGTGTCATTGGGTTATCTTTTCTTGACCATGAGGCAACCACTGAGAACAAGATGGGTTTAACCAGTGGTTTTATAGTCCAGGATGCTATCGATCTAATCTTTATCATAATGTTTAAACAGAACTACTGGCCTGTTCATTCATAATAACTGTTTTGTATCCTCCTATTCACAAAACTCATGCATTGCATGTTTTCCCTCATCCCCAAACTGGTTGAAACAAGTTGAAGTTGCCCCTTATAACTTTTGTGATTTTGTCTCCTCTTGCTAAGGAAGACTTTTACTTTCTCTATAGTTACTGTACATATGGGCCTACCACAGTTAACTCTAAGTGCAGCAGAGCCACAGAGTGAACAAGATAAGAAGTGGAAAATGCTATGTTGTATATTTCTCTGTGCCGTTTGTGTATTTCTTTTTTAAATTTACTTTTTAATCAGTATGTGAAGCATGTGCACAAAACAAATGATAAATATTACACAAAATAATTGTATTGGTGGAGCATAGTGGGTCCTACTCTTATATGCCTGTAACAAAATAATATCAGAATGGGTGATTTTATAATCCTCATGCCTTGACATATAAAGGCATCTAGGGTCTGTTTAGCCAAAATAACACTGGTTTGCTGATATCTAGTTATCTATGGCCTATGTAGGCTCAAGTCACTGTCGTTTATAGCCTTGACTTATATTAAAAGAACAAAACCAGGAGATGCACAGAATTAAACACAGACAATGGTTTTATTTTTTTGAATACCTTGATTCAGGAAGAAAACCATAAAATACTACAGTATGTACTCAATACAAGCACTCCTTTACTTAACTAAAACTAAAAATGCCATAATATATAAACACTTTTCAATTACAAAAGAAGTAAAAGGCTTGCATTCAAAAATGTACTCAAGTGAAATTGCATTAAGTAATTCCAGCAAAATGTACTTAAGTATCACAGGTAAAAGTATTCATTATGCAGAATGAAAACTATCAGGATGCTACTGTCCCATTTATCATTGTTTTATTTTGTTATTAGTGATGTCTCAATGTGTAAGCAGCACTTAAATGTTGAAGCTTGGCCAAGGTGGAGCTATTTTTATGTTGGGTAGTTTAATCTGTAACGATCTCCAACAAATCATGTTGCATGTCATTACTGTAGCTGTCAGATGATTGCCAGAAATGTAGTGAACCATAAGGATAACATAAAAGAGGAATACGAGTTTTTAAATATGTGGGCAATGATCAAACCAAATCAAGTTTGTCCTGTCTTTGTTTATCTGCTGATATAAATGTTGACATTAACTGTCAGAGCAAACAGGACTGGTTGCTTGCTCCTAGTCACTCCGGGTGGCTGAAGGCCGATACACACGACAGTGACAGTGATCCGGCTCCATTGCGAATCCTGGTGGCGAAGAGCGGTAACACTAATGGATGATCATTTTTCCTGTAGTTTTTCCACTACTGAAATGAAATCAACATTTGAAAAAAAGTTGCTCATATTTTGTAAACTATATCAGGCCCTGGAGACTTGTAAACCTTCCTGAACAGGAAAAGCATGTTATATACCTTTTTTTCCATTTCTTTATGGTGGTTATTTCTTTTGTGTTATCTATGTCAGTTGATAAAATAACGATGCACATGCTAAGAAATATTCACTTTATATCGTTTTCCTATCTCTTTAGCTGACGTGACATTGATATGAGGACCGTCTATAGAAAAAATAAATCTATCAAGACACTGCATTACTTCACCCTGTAAATGGAAAGTGAGAATAGTTGTTGAAGTCCAAATGGATACAAACACCTCGGGGTATGGGTGATGTAGGGGGAGAGGAAATCAACTATAAGCCAGACTTTTATGTGCCATTGCCTCACCAAGAAACTCGTATTCAATTCCAATGCCAATAATGAATGGACATGGTGAGTCTAGTTCAACACAACAACAAGTTCAACTCACATTGCCTGTGTCAGCTTGACCGCCTCAGCAGCTGACAGCCGAGCCCTCCTGCAGAAGAGGAGCAAACCCAGTTCAGACCGGTCAGACGTGCTACAGGCAGGGCTGCATCACAGGGCATTTAGGAAGCAGCTTCAACACCGTGACACACCAACTACAGTAATATGACATCCACACGGTGCGCAACGGTGGACTGATGTAACATAGCTATTTCCAATTCTATGGCCAGGGCCGTCACTGGAAGAGCTGTTATTTATGCATTACAAAGCTATAACAACAACAACAAAAAAACTAAAAACCTAAAAAAAATAACAAGTGACCCCGCGGTCCGACTCGTGCAGGCTTTACAGATCGACAAAATCCCGAGTCTAAACGCTCCAAATCGCGTCGCTTTAACAACGCTTTGAAGAGTAATCTACTCCAATTGATCTGACGCCAGCGCGCAGTCACTTGATTAATCCGCAAGTATTTTCATAACGATGTGAAACACATTTAAATCAACTTTGTGAAGTTCTGACAGATTTATTGGGGGAGAGCTCTTAAATCAACCACTCACGCTCCTCCGGAGGCGAAGCCGATTGGTGGAAGTGTATATGATGCGTGGGAGACTAGTGCGCATGCGTCCAAGTTTTGGGTCCCCGCAGAGACTCACGGGAAGCCTCGGGGAGCTCGAGTTGACTTCCATAGGACTGTCTTGTTGTTGTTTTTCTGTTTTTTACTGAAGGAATTGCGTTTTTAAATTCGCTTTTAGGGCCACTATCATGCACCGACCTCGGGTCAGATTGTAGGTTATGATGAGTGTAAAGCCAAAATAAAATTAACTGTCCAATATTTTTTTGCCTATTGTTTTTTACTCGACTTTTGAATTTATTGTAGGCAGATATCACTTCTACTCCTTCTGGTCAGTGGATGAGAAATTATAATTTTGATCATGGACCAATTCATTGGTAATATACCTGAATTGAATGAGCAAAGCAGAGATTTGAATACTCTAAATTTATTTAAGACGTGATTTTTCATGCATTCAATTTGGCATTGTATTTGAGGAAAATTATTATTATCATTGGGAAATATTTTTCTAATAAAACAAATTATTAAGATTAATCTGAATCACCTATCAATAAAATATCGTTCTAGTTATGTGTCAACAGTAAAAAAAAAAAAAGTTTAGATTAATTTTAGAATAAACATTTGTTCTCTACATGAATTTAAAATGCAAATTAAAATATCGTCATTGTCATAAACGGCATCTATGCAACATTTCGAAATTATGGTAATTAAAACTATTTTATTTTATATTATTTTCATATGTATATGGAAAATATGTATGAAAAAAATAAAAACACTTGAATATTAGTGTTAAATTCCTGGCCGGTAAATAGGCTTGTAATGCATCGAAGAAATTTAACATTATAGTAACCATAAATAATTATTAAATATAATTAATTTCCTTTCTATGAATTTAAATATAGAAATATTTTTAAAAAATAATAAAATTTTCAATTTAAATTAATTATTTCAGCGTGTCAAGTGTAAATGTATTTGAGGAGTTCTGTAGCGTCTGTACTCAGTAGAAGTGTGTGTGTGTGTGTGTGGGGGGGTGTTATGCCTATGTGTGTGTGTGTGTGTGTGTGTGTGTGTGTGTGTGTGTGTGTGCACGGCCCAGCAGCGGAGCTCTGTCCTCCAGAGAGCAAAACAACAGACTGGCCGGTCTCCGTCTCCACAACCCGCCGCCGCTTGATTGACTCCCTCCCGGAGCCAATCAAGCGAACGAGTCGCAGCTCAGCCTTCCCATTGGTTCCTCTCTCGAGTTGGAGCGACCCTCGCTGACCAATCGCAAAACGTAAATCACCATAAAAAGAAAAAAGATATGGTGACAGGCGTTTTGGCAGAGCGTGTGGCGCCCCGCAGTGGAGGCATATTGAAGTCATTTCACATCAGGCTCGTTCCCTGCAAACTGAGTTCTATTAATGAAAAATGCACTGCTCTTTTCAAAGCTTTATTTCTTTGTCCTTTCAATGCAGTTTTTGTTTTAAGGCTGATGGGCCTACCAGACTTTTCTACATTATGTGTCCCGCTGGTCTGCTAGAAACCGACTGCTTTGTGTTTGTCCAGTCACCGGTGATTCTGTTTTCGCCCGTCAGCAGAAATACGTCTCTCATTTGCAGTATTAGCATAGGACTGCTATTTTTATTACCACACTAAAAAAAAACTTAATAATCTATCTCTACTGTTATTCCCATTTTATGTGGTAATATTTTTGCTCCAATTAGGAAAAACAACAGCCAGCATTGGGCACAAGGGGGCGCGGCTGTCTAAGTTTTGCGACTCCTATGGCCGGATCTGTAGGTTATTCACCACTCCCAACTGGAGCCTGTATTCACTAACTGAAATGTTTCAGCCCCATAAGGCTCAGTGCTGTTTAACTGCATAGAGACATAATTATGATCACTAACATCTCACTCAAAATTATAAAATATCCAAGCCGCTTTAATCACAACCAGATTTCAAATCTCCTCTTCACTTTCGTCTCCCTTCATCCCTTTCTTTCACCATCTCTCCAGAGGCTGAGGGGCCACCAGTGGGGAGAGGTGCTGACAATTTTGTTTCTGTTTTTTTTTTCTTCTCTCTATTCATTTTTTTTCAGCTTGAGAAGCTGTCGTGGATTTGATGTCAGAGTCTGAGATGGCTGCCTTGATAAAGTTGGTCTGGCTCGCTGAGATTGGCAGCCTTCTCCTTGGAAAAGAAAACAGAAAGACTGTACATAAACAGAGGAAAATGGCCCTGGCCGAGCAGAAAAACAGCCCTGTATGATGTGACCTGGTAACTTTGGAACGACATCAGCACAGACGTGGACTGCACACACTCTATATCCACATTCGCAGTTCTACAAAGATGTTAAAATCATCCTAATGTGTAACTTTGAGGATGAAAGTGAAGGGACTAAGAATTATATTAACCTTTATGCATATTATACATCCAGGATGTATGTTTTTTCAGGCCATTCATTCCTCTCGCCTTTTTCTGTGCTTGAAGGAAACCTCCCTATGTCTGCTCTGTTCCTGTGGCTATTGTGTCTACTCCACTAATGGACTCCTCTAACCCTGTCTCCTTTTCCTCCCTCTTTCTTCCCCTCCTTTTTCTCCCATATCATATCCATGTATTCCCCCGGGGGCTGATTAAAAGGCTTTCTAGCTGGGGTGAGGGGAGAGGAGAGGAGAGAGTAGAGGAGATATGGGGAAGGGGGGGGCTGGCAGTACAGAAGAGTGGTCCTTATTACCCCATATGTCTGGACAGGAGAGGGTGGAGTGGAGGTCCTCTTCCAGTTAATCAATAGAGATACCATCCTTCTACTATCTCTGTGCGCATCCCGCTTTCGCTCTCTCTCTCTCTCTCTCTCTCTCTCTTTCCCTGTCTCCTCTTCCCTCCGCCCTCAGACTCTCCCATTAGAGATAATGTGTCTAGTATTGACACTGCGAAGTCTTTGGACTATGAAAGAAATACAGTTCTGCACTGTGAGGCCAAGTTGCACGTCAAAACTCTGTGGTCGACAAAGCAACCTGAGTCACTTACTTGCTGTTTAACCAGGTTCACTGCTGTGAGATTTACCACCTAATCAGTCCAGCTGATTTCAAAAGCAGATCCACTTCTTCTTATTCTTCAATATCTTTGGTAAAATTAATGATCAATTTAAAGAGATTTAAAGTGCTGAGAAATTGCTGAAGCACACATTCATTCAGTATTGAGAGCATCTCTTATTAATTTCTCCAGAAAATTAACGTACAACCATTATAATTGACTGTATTGGCAATTTTTCTCAGCAAGGTACCTGAGATATTTTAGTATGTTTCCAGGAAACTGATGTGTGTAAACCCTTTTATCTTATTAGCTATTGATTTTCATGGCCACAAGCACAGTTTTCCAATATTCATATCAAAGTTGTTTGGTTGAAACAGACCAGTTGGCTTCAGTAATTTTAGGTCACTGTTTCTTGTTAAGAAGCTAAAGCTGTGTAAAAATGTATATTTCTAAGGTGACATACATTAATACCCCCAGCTGTATTTATGATTTTGATTCTATTTTTGGATCTATAAAACACCCACTGAATCCAAGGACGACACATTAAAGGGAAAGCATATATTTTCGGCATGGTACCAATTAGTTTAGAGGCAAATACAAAACATGTAACATAAAATTACACGGTGAAATCTTGAAAAATTAAATTACATTGGCAGAAACTAAACTAAATAAAGAGTTTGGACTGCAGTAGAGATTTACTCTCTATAGTTGAGCAAAAAGTGCTAGATGCTGTTTTGTGGGAGATTACTGAACAAGTAAAATTGCAGTGTAATCTTAGAGAGTGATCATATTATAAAACACAATATGAGTGTCTTAGTGTACATAAATTAGTCAGAGTGATGGTCGATCTATGGATAAGAGGACCCAAAACATAAATGCAAAGCTACATATGAAACTAATTCTTAGGAAAAAAAATTAGCCTCCTAGAGAAGACTGACCAGGACATTATTGGCAAAACCAGGAGGGGATCCCTGTCTCCCTTGGCTGCCCGAGAGTCGCGTGGGTGTTGCTCTGCAGAGCCGCAGGGCTGCAGACACAGGGCCGGAAACTTCTGAGAGATGCCTGGGGTAGCTGTGGGGAGAACGACCTCTGGCCTCCCTGACTCAGTAACCCCTGGGGTCACAGAAGGAGGGGCCGGCGCTACAGGGGATAGGCTGTAATTGATGTGAGCAGGGAGGGAGGCCTGAGGGGGCTGCTGGAAGCAAAGAGGTTTGGAGGGATGCAGGGGAAAACTGAGGCCCCAGAGAGAGGCAGGAGTGGAAGAGCTGATGAGGGCTCTGGTCTGTGTCCATGGGTCTATGGCACTGGTCCTTGTCCCGAGGGAGGCAGAATGGCTGAGATGAGCAGGGCTGAGTATATATAGGATATTTGACTGTCTAAACTACAGATAAATCTAACTAGTTGAACTGACTGGTAAAATAAACAGGAATGAAAAGGAAGATATATTACTTTGAATCAAAAATTATATTCTCTCTATTATATACAACAGCCTAAATTTTCATGCGGGCATACACAATTAAAGGCCTCTTAAATGCTATTTGGCATTGTTCTAGATAGAAGAATAGAGAATATAATTCTTCTGTTCATTTTTCATGTATTTGAAAAGACTAAACAACCTAAGGGCTTTCCACTTAGATTCGGCAGTAACATACTCTTTCCTAACCATTAGCTGACCAAGTATTTGCAGTTATGATAACACTGATTTAACCATATACAGACATGCAACTAAATATGTCTCCCCTTTTGTTGTTAAAGAATTGAAATCTTTGCTATTTTTTGGCAGAAAGTCACAGTTGCTCTTTCTTCAGCTGACGGTGAAAGAGCACTGTGAATTGCTGGGGTCTGGGGAGGAGGGGTGGATGAGGGAGGCAATGGCTGGCAGATGTTTACAGAGGCCTGACTGCACTTCTGTGACCATAAGAAGGGAGTAGGATTTTGTGTGTGTACGTGTATGCTTGTGTTATACCTCATGACCACCACTACCACTGAAAAAACCCCAGTCCACTCCATCTCCACTGTAAGGGACAGGTTGTGAATGCTCCTCTTTGCTGTGGCACCAAAAACCAAACACTAGGCTCCCCTGTCAGCCTCCTTGGCTGCCTACCCTCTCCAGATGGCCTGGGTCTATCTCACCAGGGGCCCAGGCCTAGTGGTTCCTGTGTGGGCCCCCTACACCATCCATCCCATCGATTTCCACCCACCTCAGTGTGGACTGGTTTGTTGACTGCCTCTCTTTCACGGCCATGGGATTCCTCAGAACTCTGCGTTCTAGCAGGCTGCTCTCGAGTTACTGGCAACCCGGCGCAGATCGTGTCAAAGCTGTTATTTTAGAGAACTGGGTGAGGAGAGGGAAAATGTGTATGATGTTTGTGAGGGAGAGAGATTCAGAGTTTCCTGTCCACATCATAGCACTCATGAGGATTCTGGTCCTGTCACGGTGTCAAACATAAACATGTCTTCCCCAAAACTATAAACACATGCTCAAAGAAAATAGTTTGGAGGTGTTTTGGTGAAGATCAGTGTGGCTAATCCATTCTGTGCCATAGGTTGCTGGTCATCCTTAAATATTGTGCAGAAATTCATGATTGCCACACACCTGCAGGAATTGAAATACCACAACTGCCATTTGGCCATCTTTTAGTTTTTTCACTCCATAACTTCACCTCTTATGACATTTGTCCCTATCAGATGCTTTTTGAAAATTCAAAGGGAATTTTTGGTATACAGTGAGTTAAATCTTAACGTTGATAAATTCACATAACCTTAAATGGTCCGGGGCTTATGTGGAGATTGTAGAGTGGGACTTAGCAAGCACGCATATTAATGATGATGACCCCTGATTTGCCATGCTTGACTAGGAGAAAACAGATGGTGTTATGAGGGAAAAACAATTTGGCTCGTAGAGCATGTTCCCCTCTCCAAGACCACTGGTTCATTAGGCCACTGAGACAGTACAGTTTGCATGTTTCCAATGCCTGTATTTCAGGGTGGAAAAAAGGCAAAACAAACAAGCAAACAAAACCTCATTGGAAAATATAACCACTCAGCCAGCCAGATCTGCTTAGTACAGGGCTTTCATTGCTATTTTGTGTCGTGCATTCAAAATTGATTTAATTTCTTCTCCCAGAGATGGTAAAACAGGACCCCACAGTATGTGTTCTAAAATGAAATGAAGTGGAAAGAACGCTTTCCACTTCCATAGTAAGTGGTGAAACCTATGAAACCTATGAAAATAAAACAAAATTATAATATACACCTGGAGATGATTTAAATGCATAAAAATAGGCAAGGATTTTTCACAAGCCCAGGCAATTTAGAATATTTGTGCTGCTATATTATTGCCCTTACAAACCAATTTGAAAAGGAAATACATCTAATAAATAGAGACAAAACTTCAAAGATATTCATCTGGACTTGTTACATGATAGGCTGCAAAAGCACACCCCTCCTTTCTTGTTTAAAGCAACTGATCCCCATGGCTAATACCCATGATGGAGCACTCTCGGTGTCTCTTCAGCCTCCATGAGTGACACCATTGTTGGAAGGGGAGGAGGGATGTGTGTGTGCAGGGGACGTGGTGCTGGTTTCACAGGACTGTGACTAGTGGAGTGTAACGCTGATGAAGACTTCATCCAATCTGTTGTGTTCATGATAGGAGAGCAGAGAGAGTGACCCATATCTTCCCTGGACCTCTTGACCCCACAGTGCTATCTCGTTTCTTTGTTCTTCTTCTTCTCCCCCAGTTCTTCTCCTCTTCTCCTCCTGCTTTAACTTAGCAGTGTATGTACATGTACAGTTACTTTATCTGCATGCACACGAGCTGCTCACAAACCTACCCAGCCTAAAAGAATTCCTCAATCAGTATCATCACCACAGATTTGATTGCAGTCTTAGTGTGCCTTAATGATCTAATTGCTCTTAAGGATGTTTTTCTTTGTTTCCAAAGATAAAATTATTGTAAAAACACAGTTGCATACATGCAATTTATGCATAGATGCAAATATGCCCCTGTGCATACGCACAGCAGCATCTATTACAGCATCTCCTTCATGTACTAACACAATTTTTGAAAGCATCTATGTGCTACATAGACTGTTTCAGTCCGTCTTTGTTTGTGAATGGTAATGGAGGAGCTCCTAAAGGGAGACGGAGGGGGAATAAATGGAGGATTTTCAGCTTGTTAAATGGGGCATTAGAGGGCTTGTGACTAGGACTTGTAGGCTATAAAAGCCAACGGTTCGGCTGTACTCATGTTTTAGTGCATTGGCTCATGGGCTGACAGCTATGCTGTTTGGGTGTCGTTTTGGGCCGTGCCTTGGGGCATGCTTTACGCTGCTCATTTGGCACAGGGGCACTTTCAGGACCCACCGGAGACAGATTTAGGGAAAGACCAGCTCCCCTCCACCAACCTGAGTGATATAAAACAGTGAGCAGAACAGGAATGTAAAACACATATCGCGCTCTTGCAGTTCATTTCTGTCTTGGAGACTATGTGTCTCAGTTGGTCTAGTGTTTTTTATTTATCTCTATGTGATTTCAGCTTCTAAGCCAGATGTAAAGCTAACTGGGTTAGCGCTAGATATGATTTGCTATCAAGGTTCCTGAGAAACAGGCAGACATGTGTTTGAAATCTGCACATCTGAGTTCTGTACAAATTCAGAGGCATACATGTGAGTGTTCATGCATGTACACACACATTGATTATGTTTCTCCATGAGGCCTGGAGGTAATTTTAGGGTTGCTTAAATGATCTAGGCTGACATAATGATGTCCGTATGCTGACATATTTTCAATGAAGTATTCCTCTTCCTTTATGTAGCACCGCGCCATCTGGAATAACAACAGCACTTTAAGCTGCAGAACCAAGGAGGAAAAAACAGATGAGGAGAAGAAAAAAGGAACAGAAATCTGTACAAAAGGCTCACTGCTATCTGCTTGTGTCTGTGGTGGAACATTCCCACTCAGCAGTTCTTACAAGAAATTGCTGGTTTTGTCCATGCCGTATATCATTTTTATTACCCCAAAGGTCACTGCCATAAGAGCACAATTTACAGTCATCAGCTTGATCGCATTCAGCTCATACATCAAGGCATAAAATTCAAAAGTTACATTAATAATAGCAGCATATGAATAGCAGGATGTCCTTTTGTGAGCAGCAACCTTGTGTGATCCCAGTGAGATGTAACTGTGAGCAACAGTGTCCGGGCAACCATTCTGTACCCTCTGAGCATCCATGCAAGGCACTCAAAGAATCTGTGGAGTGTCACGGTGTATGAGCAACCTCCAGGCTGCTTTCAACAATGGACAAAACTGTCAGCAGTCAACACATCACAGACAGAGGCATGGACATTCAGCAGAGCAGTGTGTTCTCCACAAAGAATGTCTGCATGCCTGTCTTTGATTGGTCTAAACTGAAGAACAATGGGGTTATAAAGATACAATAAACATTTTTCGTCTAGTATCACCAGTGTAAAAAAATAGTTTGGTAAACTATGATCTCCAGTCAGTGATAACCACAAGGCGACATACCAAAAAGAATATGAAGAGAAATTGCTCTTGAAAGAAGCCTATCATTAAATTCTTTTGTAAAATAAATAAATAAATAAATACAAACAAACCTTAATTCATCTAACTTTCAGCTCAGTTTATATCAAAGATCTATGCCAGCGCTAGAAATATGAATACAAATAATAAAATGAAAACCAGACTGGACCGGACTTGGGTCTGTGTTTCTTAACGTAAGTGTGCTTTTATTTTCGTCCATGACCTTTGAAATGTCACCTTTTGACCCCAATACAGAAAATCAGACACAAACCAGTGAGACAGAGAGCAAGAGTAATCAGACCTCAGAAGATACAAGTGAGGAGAGAGAGGGATTTCCTCTCCGAGATGATACAGTCATCTGTCACAATAGCTGTCAAGATGGTATGGTTCAACAGTTCCCATTTCCTCATCTGCTGTGTCTGTTTGTGTGCGTGTGTGTAAAGTGAGCCTGTATGAACACACACGGGAGCCTGCCAGTATGTGTATGTACACAAGTCTAACCCCATGGTAATTTACTGTAATAAAAACATTTATCTGTAATTCTTGTGCTGAAAGAAGTGGGTATTTTATGGCAGTAGTATTTTTTTTTAATTGGAGCAAATTCTATACATTTGGGTTTGTTTTTTGTTTTTTGTTTTTTGTTTTTTAAAAATATCTTTAGATCGTATTTTATGAAATGAGACAGTGAATTATAGTCAGTAAAGTGTCAAGTGGAAAATTGTTAAAAGAAAATGTAAATAATTAAAGTGCCAGTAATTCGAAATTGTAGTTAAGAATAGTAACTGAGTAAGTGTACTTAGTTACCACTTTCCACCTCTGCTTAATTCATATAATGAGTGGTTGAGAAATTCTTGTGATCATTTACTTAAAATACTTATTATACAGTCCGATGCAAGTAACAGCCCTGCATTCTAACTCTTACTTAAGTTAAAGTACAAAAAATTTTGAAGACATAATGTATTTGAGATTTAAAAGTGAAAGTACTTATTATTGAGAATGGTCCTTGGCAGTGTTATGTTGTTGGATCATTATCATTGTTGCATAAACATGTAAGCAGCGCTTGGTTAACATGGAGCTAATTTTAACAGCTTTTTATGAATTCTATACTTTTGGGAAGTTTCATCTATGACAATGTAACATGTTTTATAAGATAATGTTTTTTGTGTTTATGTGAAAAGGTAAAGGTGAGGAAAAAATTCTCTCCAATAGTAAAAAAATTCCTTGAGTACGGGACAAATAGCTTAAATTTCCCGTACACTACAGTACCTCAGTAATTTTTACCGCTACTGCTTATTCCATCGAAAAGCACATGTGTTACTCATGGAATTAATGATGACTGATGTGTCCCAGTAAGTATGAAATTCTGTCAGCATCCATTTTATCATTTATAACTGTGCTTTTCCTACTGTGACATGTCAAAAGGCTGAGATTGGACCTATCCAGTGTGAACTGTGTGTCCTAAAACAGGCTGACAACAAGACAATATGTGACAATAAGAACAATAAGAGAACTGTGATGAAAACCCCTTATTTGCATTATCAGGACAGAAATATGATATCACACAGATTGTGAAGTTGTTCTTTTTGTGGTATATTATACATATACACACTATCATCAGAGTGCAGTAATGTACACATATTCAGTGTGTGTTAATTTCCCAATCATACCCTGATTGCTCCCATGCAGGAGAACTACACAACAGGAGCTCTCATCTCACTGGTTTAAATGTGCTAATGTTCAAACTAAACACTGCATTGTGAAGCAATAGAGTCTGACAGAGTAAATTGTTCATACAAGTGCCAAAAGTGTTTTTCACTTTACTAGTCACTTCATCATTATGCACAAGACAGGCCTTTGTCTCCTTTGTTTTAGTGACCATGTTAAATTTGCTCTAAACAGATGGGAGTTGCCTCCTTGCCAAGCTGTCTCTACGAGAGCTACGTGTGTGTCCTGTGCATGAATATGTGTGTGTGTGTATGTGTGTAGGTAAGGGAGGGTTTTTTCATGTACTAATCTACTTCTACTTTTTGTGCGTGTGGCTAATCTTGCTTTCCTCTTTGGCTGTCTGACTGTCCAGCTGTCATATGTGCAGATGTATGTGTGTTTGTGTGTTTGTGTTCTGGCGTGCAGATGTCCTAGGGTTGTTGTCTTGCCAGTAACAAGGGCTTTTGGGGAGCAAAGCGGAGGGGAGGACAGCCAGGAGACTGGCAAGAATGTGAGGTTCAGTCCACAGGGATTCAGGCTGCTTTACAGAATGTCTGTGTGTGATGTTGGGCAGCAGAAGGTGTTGTCGGTGTGATATTTCCATAGTCTGAATATCCAAATTTAACATGTATGCGGGTACTTTCTTTGTCGCGGATGTAGTGTGTGCGTGTTACAAACCTGATCTTGCATGATGTCATATGCAGCTGCTGCGTGGCTGACAGACAGTTTCCGCACCACAACATGGGGCCCTGTGGTCTGCCTGTCAGGCCGACTGACAGGTGAATGACACCAATGAGAGCCAGCCATCCCTCCCCCTAGAAGCCAGGTCCTGAGTGGCAGCCAGTAAGCAGCCAGAAAGAGCGTCTCTGAACCTGAAAGTAATCTCTTTTACTCACTCTCTTTCTCTTTTTCTGCATTGCTCTCCACTCTTTTTCCTTATTCTTGCCTTTCCTTTTCCTCTCTTTGGCTGTCTCTCATCTTCTCACCCTCTTTTCAGACAAATCTCTCTCTTTTTCTCTCCCTCTCCATGGGTATTTTTCACTTGCACTGAAGGCCTCTGTCTTTTTTCACTATCACTCCTCCTCCCTTCTCTTTCTCCCTTTCACTCTGTCTGTCACTGCTCTGTGCTGTTTTCTAGCACCGCATCACAGAGTCTTAAGGAGCAGCTGGACTGCCTCTCAGTTCTGCCTCTCAGTCAAAACTGGGATGAAAAGCATTTTAAATTCAACAAAAATAGGTGCACAGTTTTGTGAGAAGGACCTCAGTTTGTGAGGAAGAGAGAGAAAGTTTAGCCTCATGGGTAATGGTCCTTATTTAAAATGCTGGGCTTAAATCCCTCTTCCCCCTTCTCTTCTCTTCTTCTTACCAACACCTTCAGGTTAATACACTCCTAAAACTGTTTTTGCTCAATGTAATGTTGTTCCATCCCAATCCAAAGGTTTCTTGGCAAATGTCGTTGGATGAAACTTTAATGGAGCATCAAATTTTGGAAAAATTACATAGATAGGTTACTTTGACGCTCACTTGGCTTTAGTAAATCCTCCAGCTTGTATCTCCACCCTCACCGCCGCTCCCTGCCCCTCTCTCCCATCAGACCCACAGTGAGCCCACCCAAGTGCCTTTCAGCCTGGCACTATACCCAAGGCCCACACACCCATCTGACCTCGTAGCCACAGGCCCATTGCCCCGGCCCCCTTTGCACCCCTTGACCCCTCACCCCTTGACCCACTGTCCCACGCTCCCTCTGGCTTTTTTACCGCATCAGTCAACCACCACCCCTACCCACACCAGCCTTTAACTCCTAAAATGTACAGAAAAAAGCTCAGAAAAGTTTGTTTTGTACATGTGCACTGTATATATTTGTAAATTGACCTAGTGTTTTGGGTACATATGTATGTGTTAGTGGGGAAGGGGGTTCCAGCAGGGTTTATAGAGGTCTGTTCAGATATCTGGTGATAGTTGAAAATCTGCTTCTCCTCTCTCCCTACTTTCTCTCTCCTCTTTGCCAATTCTTATTCAACTCTGCCTCCCAACCTCTTTAACTCAACATGTTTCTCTCTTATTTGTCCATCACATCCTTTCAGTCCATCTTCATCTGCATGGCGTCTCACTCGCTCGATCAGTCAATCTCTGTGCCTCGCGAGCGTTGATGTGTCTCCCGGTAAGTCTCTCACTGTCTGTTTCTGTCATCTTCTTTGTTGTTTTTCTCTCTGGGCCTTCCCTTCACGTTGTGAAAAACTCCTAAGGGTCTTTGTTACGAGGTCGAGTCACTTCCATGGTGACCAACATTGACTGACAGCTCTTAAAGAGATCTCTTCATTGCAGGGGCCGGGGAAGGCACGAAGGAATGTATTTGTGAGTGTCTGTGTATGCGTGTGTAAAGGAGAGAGAGCCTGTGCGTCTGTGGATGTATTTTTACATCTGAACATGTCTACATATACATGTGTGAGTGGTTTCGGCTCACCAGTGTGAGCATTCTTCCTCTCGTGGGTTAATCTTTCTTGTTGAAGGGTTGCTGTGATGTTTATCTCAGTGACATAGACAAATAAACCAGGGCAGAGTCAATCTAAGCCAGGCAATCAGTGCAGTGCCTTCTACGGTTCTGCAAGTCTGTTTGTTTATCCTCCATGTTTCCTTTGAACCCCCCCCACCCCAAACACAGACAGATATATATGAACTTATATAACCCAAAAGAAAAAGGGAAACACATAGGAATTAAGTGTATGTATGACAGAGAACAAGGGACATGCACAGAGAGATGATTAATTAGGTTAAAATGACAACCAAAGCACCCAAACTTTCATCTTATGACCAGTGATGGGGTTCATCCAAAGTTGGATCACCGCGTAGCTTTTGTGGCTGAGGTTATTTCAGTCCTTCTCAGCTCCCATCCAGAGAGAAAACCCTGCAGGTACTATCTTGGAAATCTGACGAACTGAAACAGACGGAAGCTTTTATGCGAGTATTTTGTAGTAATTATTTCAATCTTCAAAATGCTCAAAACAGCAAAAGACTATGCTCCGCACTTTATGCACTTTATCTTGGCTGGACTTTTTCTGGAACAGGCCTCATTATTCTCTGTCAGCCATTAGAGCCGAATATCTGTGCAGTGATTTTAATCAAAAAGATAACATCAATTGCTCTGTGGAATGGAAAACAGAATAGTTGAAATGAAAGGCTACGCTATAACTAACTTAAGTGGACTGAACGATAACAAGAGGCAGGACGGGACGTGGTCAGAGGTTGACCTTTTGACTGACAGGAGCCCCTCGGTTTGATAGACAAATGCAACGGACCTATGGTGTTCAAGAATGTCGGCTTTAGTTTTAACTGAAGACAGCTTCATTTTCCACATTTCTCCATGTCTGTGCAATGTCTGAAAGATGGAAATATGTGTCAGTATACCTTGTATCAACCCAAGTCAAACATCAACACCCTGGCAGTCCGAAACTCAAGGCCATAAAATAACACAACCCATAGACATTCCATAGCACCCAGGGAGAGGGCTTGAACTATTGCAAAAACATTCACCATATAGGGAAACCCCAGAAAAGACAAGGTTATGGCATTTGATATTTTTAAGAACATTATTCTTGAAATGATCTGGAGTTGGGAATAAAAGCAGGTCCCTTTTCCTCCTCCTACTTGAAGCCTGCTGACCACATTACCAAAATACCCGACCGTCGAACAAGCAGACTGTTTTGTGGTAAATGGCTGACAATCAAAGTGGTCATATGCCTTAGAAAAGCAGCAAAAGAAAACCATCTTGAACTGGCAGTGGTAACAGCACGCTGGAGAATGGTGGTCACTCATTTCAGTGTTGCAGTATTTAAAGTTTTGGTGGGAACCTCCATATTTTAGAAGAAATGGACATGAGAACACAGATTGGCTGGCAAAAGGGAGACTTAGCCCTGTTTTATTTATAATTTTAGCTTGCCTTGTTATCGTCAAGTCTCTTTGAAGTCAGCAGGCATCCTTTGAAAAGATCCAGCACTGTGTTTACGACAGAGATGGAGTGAGAGACCGAAAGAAAAAAAAAACGATGAGTGTCACGGTTTCTTGCAAGTGACAGCCTGCTGCCCCATCTCTCTGAGCTATCAATCTCCGGGGCATTCTAATTATCCATAAGTGGTCATAATTGGATTTAATTGGCTTTGATTGGCTGTAATTGGGCCGATGGGCTAATCTGATTCGAGATCAGAGGACTGGGGGTCCTGTGTGGTTTGTGAGTGAGTATTCCCTTGCCCCTCTGCTGACCCGAGATGCACACATCAAACGCATTCATTTGTAACACAGTTGATTGCTACCGGTCATTGCCGTGTGATTTGGGAGCAAAACTACACAACAAGTTTGTATTTTTTTATGTTGCTCGCCACGACGTCCCTGACAATACAACTTTCATTCCAATTTGAATTCATAGGAATTCAAATTGGAATAAACTCCTGTTGGGTAAGTGTATCCATCATGTGTGAAGGTGCATAAATGCATCCATATACACACAAGGTGGCCTCAAAGGGTGTAAAAGGGTGTGTGATGGCAGGAGAGATCATAAGTAAACAGTAATGTAATACAGCACAAATTTGAATCACATTTTCTTGCCCAGAGTCGCTGAATTCCTAATTGTGCATGAAACTGTCCAGAAGTCTTGCTGAATTATAATATCTTGGACAGAGAGAGAAAAGTGACTCTGCAGCATTTTGATTTGGTCTGACTAGGGACTTTGAGAGGAGGAGAGGGGAGGGAGTAGATGTGTTTGTATTGGAGAGAAAAATCCCTCCTGCCCCCTTTTTCTTTCTTGCTCTCACTGTCTTTTGTTCCTGATCTCCGTCTACCCGGTGGCTTGACAGGCAGATGGAAGCGATTACACCGTAATAATAAACCATGGGAGGAAACCATGGGAGAGATGGAGAGATGACAGAGATGGAGAAGGAGGAGGAGAAGGGGAGATCTTCGGAGCGCTCACGGGCCAGCACACGTGTCGATCAGGCCCACGGATCAGCGCCTGTGCTCATTTCCATCACCTTGATGGCTAAGACCTACATCGCACTACCGGGAAAGGAGTCAGGAATATGGCCTCTTTACCAAATATATGTAATTCCTTTCCCAGAAATGTGAGATCTTTGATCACAGCTTGATTAGACTTGAGTCAGTGTACAGATGTTTCACACTTTGAGGCCTGATCTTAAAAGATGAAATCACTCTCATTAAAACCACAAAATCATTTATCCTTCTTCCATCCTCTTATTCTGCATGGCAGCTTACTTTGTGTTTATTTTCAGTTTTGTGCTGCGGTCAGGACCTGACAGTAGCCCTATCTCTCGCTCTGTCTCTCGTCTGTCACAGTGTGTTTAACGTCTGCCCGACCGGCCTGTACCTCTCAAAGCCTTTCAGCAGCCAGTGCTCCGTGATGCCGTGCAGTCGCACTGACAACAGTCCTTATCAGCTGCAACTCAAGTGCCATTCTGGTTCAATGTGGCATCACCATCAAACATGGACCAGTGCTCATTTAATACAACACGTCAGCCATCATGCATATAGCAGACTGAGTATATGCCAAACCGTGAACACAGGACAGATCTGGAAAACACATGAAGCACCTGCATGAAAAAGCGGGGAATAATGCTGGCATCAAGCAGTGAAAAAGTCTTTGTTGAAAACAGGGAGACGTGATTGGAGCTTTGGGGGGACAGAGGTTGATTGGGTTAATGTGCAGAGTGTGCTTACGCATGAATGTCAGCATATGTGTGTGTGTGTGTGTGTGTGTGTGTGTGTGTGTGTGTGTGTGTGTGCACACTACAGGGGCAGCTGGTCTGCGGATGAGAGAGAGAGCCGTCATCTAGTGGCAAGCCCCCTGCAGCACCACACCCTCCCCCTAGCCTCTAACCTCTCACCCTTCACCCCAACAGCAGCATAATACGTCTGTTGAGGGATCTGGGTAGGCAAGGTGGCTTTCTGCTTGCATCAGCATCCTCTCTGTCCTCCAAATTGCCTTTGAAAACACTGAGTGCTTTCGGGGGGGGGGGTGTTAATATACCATAGATTAGTCAGTTGCAAATGGTTGCAGCATTTGCTTGGCTGAAGCACCTACGCATAACTACATGAGTTGTGGAATCAGTTGTGGAATCCTACTGAGTCCCTGATGATGTGATCATAGCGAAGAGAGAGCCAATGCTGGAGGTGGTGTGTTTGCTGACTTTTGCTGTCTTTGGAAAAATCACAAGTGGACTCAAATGGCAACAGACGGACTCTATAAGGCGTGGAATAAACTAAAGATGTGTCTGCAGAAGTCGAATTTGAATACACTCACAGTGTAACAATGACTAGCCTTTAGGGATCAGTAAAGGCCAGGGGACCCTCAAAACATATTTGCATGTGTGACTTGTCGTCCTACCTCATCTGAAGACAACAGTGTTTACAGCTGTTCCCTATGTTCATACTCAAGGGCAAAGTGGAAAACCTGCTGTCGTAGATAGGGGAAAGACGCAGTATTTTTTTCAAATGGGGTAATGTCACAAACTTTGGACATTCTCTTTTCTATGGCCATCAAGATGTTGAACTCATTCTGACTTTGGAAAGTGTGGTGGTAGAAGATTTCAGATGCTGTTCAACAATCTGACAAGTACTTTACTTGAAGCACACTGATCCCTCACTGGTAGATGAAAGGAAGCTCTTATTCTGTTGTATAAGAATTGTAAGTGTCTTTGTTTGTGGAAATGTAGCGGAACCAAATGTGTCACCACTGGCAATCACAAAA